>OY756421.1:22146294-22693794 GCA_963576905.1 Mystacides longicornis | reverse complement strand
TTGACATAATTCTACAGTCTTATGATAAAAGATCAGTAAAAGTGGTTCGTAGCCTGACTTTCGTACTGTTTCGTAATGGAGGTTGTGGGTTCGAACCCAGGTGCCGACCATCTTTGACAACGCCATATTTTATTAGCTTACTGTGAAAGAGTCAAAAGAGTAGGTATGTATATTTGTGTTCACTTTTTGTTTTTTTTGGGCATCACTGTACCTACGCGTGTTAAGTACTTTTGGTCAGTTTATTCAAAACACTATGAGAAAGTATTTAGATGTCTTGATGCTCTAGCTAGAGGAAGCAACTCTGCAATTTATATTATTAGATTACTAATTAGCTGCACTATACTTGAGGTGACCCTATCTAGATAGCGAAGCTGAAACTGAACATGGCTTTCTGACGAGTCTCGTTATAGAAGCTGTATTGGCAGTGCAGCGCAGACTTTCGCTAGAGAGAGTTATCATCGGATGGAAAAGAAGGTATATGATTGTGCTGTTTGATTACCAACTAATTAGGGAAAATCCAATTCTCCTTCAATAGGGGTTAAAATTTAGATATAATTGGGACATGGTAGATTAATTCGAATTAAAACCAAATTAGTTGATTCTTTGCGGCTTTAACCAAAAATATAAATGTGCGTGTATCTCTGGGTAGATAAATATGTGGTAATGTGTAGAGGTTGTCTGCTTGTTGTACATAATATGTGTGTGCGTGTGTACATGAGGCAGAACTCTTCCAGCCGTGGTGGCTGTGATTGTCTCCTCAGGCCTCCCACAGCCTCCCGTGTTCCGCACATGCGCCCAACCAACCCCATTCTACTACGGTATTTTTCACGTTTTGTCACGTATATGTACTATGGATTCGTTATTTGACAATACACACCACAATTTCGTACATATTACTTATATTATGTGTATTAATAACCATTGAGAGGTAGTTGGTTGCTCATTATCTTATGGAGCATTTAATGCACGCCAATCTCAGGATAACAAATTTCTATTTTTTTTTAAATTTATTTATTGATTCTCATCCCTAGGCCTCTTTAGTCGTCAAAGTTTACATAGTAAACACACGTTATTTACAAATAGAATAAAAATCAAAACATCTTTTAAATATATAACTTGTTAAGCTTCATAGAAGGCAATGAATAAATAAAAAAGGCGAGGCTGGAAGGGCGTAAAGAGCCCTTTCAGCCTCCTGTCAGTATAAATATACCATAAAAATAACAGGGAGAATGTACCATGCGAAGTACATATTATTTAGTCGGACGCTCAGGCCACGATAGAAAAATATAAAAACATTAAATTTCTGTTCCCAAAAATATATCAAAAAGTTCGATAAAGGTCAAATCTTATTTTAACGAATACCGAAGTTAAAAAGTTTTCAAAATAATAGGTACCTTTATGTAATTTACTTATGTTTCCAAAAATATCTTAAATAATATGATGATGGTCAGATCTTTTTATAACTAATACCGAAGGAAAAAAAGATCTCAATATAACGAATCTTTAATGGGAGGTTTTCTGGGGAGCTTCCGACAATACACACTAGGTGGCAGCGCTTCTAATCCGGTCTATTTTCAAATTATGACAGCTGTCAAACATACCATCCTAGCATTGACTGATTAATTATGCTAATATATTATCTCCTCTCTTTTTTGTTTTCTCAATTAAACAATTTAACGTTTTAATTATTTATGATCGCAAAAGTGGCTTTTTCTAGGAGGTAAACCATAGTGTGTCCTTTTACACTGCACACAAACAAATGCACTAAAATAGGTATGTATTTGTCTTCAAGGGTGGATTTGCAGTAGATCTTTGAGAATAATCCTCAATTCTGTATCTTCTTGTTTTATTGTTTTCTGTTACGATATTTTAGGTAGGTATATAAAAAATAAAATAAGATAAACAATTGTTTTATTTGTAATAGTATGTAAAAAGAAATGGTACAATGATTATTCTAAACATATGGTTGAGGTTATAAACGTTAATTTGATCAGTGTTGCCAACGCCGTTTTTCAAACGCAAAGTAGCCCAACTGAAAATTTGGTACGCGGTCATTACGAAAATTTTAGTATCCGAAGAGAGATGGGTGCTCACTAAAAAAGGTCATTTAGTATCCGAAAGGTGAAAATTCGCTTTGTTCTCAGAGTTCCTACCGTCTGATTTATAAAAAAAATTGTTAATCGTTAGATTACATATAATTCACTGATCAGTTTTTACTTTATTGTAAAAAAATATTTGATCCGCGTTTGTTATGTACGAAGATGACATTTCACACGAAATTTTCTAAACAAACAAAATAGTAACCCGGCAACGCGACTGATGCTTACAGCCGAGATGCGCTATATCAGATTGGAATGACTTCGAGTAGGTGCAATAGGTGCCAGACCTTCTTTCTAATTTTTCATTTTATTATTTTATATTATCAAAATATTGTTAAGTCCTTTAAAATCACACGAAACCTTTATGTTTTTGCCAAAATGAACTAATTTATGTTAATAAGTACTCTTTGAATATTTTCTTCAAAACGTCATTATATTTATCATAAATTTAGTTGGTGCATCATGGTTGTAAGACCTCGATGATTACGGGAATGCAATATTTGCTTTATTTGTTTAAAATTTCTATTATCAAATTGATAAACCAAAACAAAATGGACCAAAATATGAAGGGAGCACCTAATTGAACGGGAAAAAAACTTAAAAACAGTATATTTATTACAGAAAGCGTTGTTGTACACTCGAAACTATTGACAGTTGACATAAAATCCAACATGGCGGGCTAAAATCTACAGAGATCAGCTCGCAATCAATCGATATGGGTTAAACTACCTCGACGACGGCTTGATCGCAAATTTTCTACCGCTGAACTCTTATTTTCTACTGATCAGAGTTTTTTAATAAAGCAGTTAGAGTTAAAAAAAATGCAACGTAAACTTTTGATACACAATCCTCTCCCATCTAATTTTCTCACTGATAAATGTGAGTGTAATATTCTATAACTAAACGGTTTTTTGTGTTTTAGTTCGTTGTCTGTAACTTATGATCTGAGTATCCCACCATTGTTCTAACTATGTGTATATTATATAATATAAAATAAGTATATTTTGTGTCCTGTTTGTATGTATATAAAGAATAAAATAAAGGTCAAACCTTGCTAGGTATAACAAATATCGAATTATAAAGCTTTCAATATAACAAACCTTCAATTTTGTTTCCAAAGAAATTTTAAATACCTAAGTATGATAAAGGTCAAATCTTGTTATAACGAGTACCGAAGTCAAAAAGTTTTCAACCATTCAACCTTCAATTTATGTTCCTAAAAAATATGTTAAATGGTCAAATCTTGTTATACCGAATATAAAAGTTTCTTATTGTAACGAACCTCCAATTTCCCACGCAAATATTTCATGCAAAATGCACTCATGTAGGTATAATACAAATCTCAGTATAACAAACTTCAATTTGTCCCCTCAAATGTTTCGTCCAAAATGCTCTGAAGCATAATAAAGGCTCAATCTTAATTAACGAATACTGGAGTAATCTAATTCTCAGTATAACAAAACTTCAATTTTCCACCGAAAATAATTATAAGACGTAAATGTACTGAATACATTTTATAATTAGGTGTATCGCCGTTACGAAGTCTTTTTCAATATAAACGTCATAAATGAAAAGATTTACGGGAAAAAATGTTTTTACTTCAATTTCTATTAAGAAGCCAATAATAAGAAAACAAAGTTTTTGAAGGTTTTTTTTTATGAAACGTTTATTACGTACCTACTCAGTGGTAACTTACTAGGTATATTAAACTTCCAAACTATTGAGTTTAACTTTTTAAGATGTAAAATCTAAGTATAATAAACCTATTGATAATTTCAGGAAGAAAAATTCTATTACCTAGTAGTCGAGCGCAATTATTGAGTGCTCTCTTGTTCTATATTTCTGATTTGAGCTTCAAAGAGAATATTAGTAGTACCTACCTAATTATTTATGATACCCTTAGGGAAACAATTAATTACCATAATTATGACAAGGAATAAGTACGGAAATTTAAAAGGAAAGTTGACAGGTATTTTGGCTACCTTCGTTTAGTCTCTATCGCATTCTTGAAGGGGTAGGTAACATGATAAATATCCATTATTAATAACCCTTCCAATAAAAGTACGGTTATTAATTATAGGTATTTATTATTAAGTTTTTCCTTGTAATAATGCTTATCAGAATTGACATTTAAAAAAGGGTAATATTTAATTTTAACGCAATTGATTTTTGCGCTTTTAACAAAATGAAGTAACCAGGGATACACGAGAATCAAGATCGAAAGACAGTATAGGGCATCATAAATTTACGGGTTTTCACCTCACACCTCACATGAATCTATTTGCAAGATCTGCGAGGTTGAAGATGTGAAGACAATATTGGCATCAACATAATATTGTGTCACGGATGTACATAGCAAGCATATTTTTTTAGATGTAAGTTTGAAAATGAACAAAATATGAACCGAGTTGATATTATAGGTTCCTCTACTACTTGTAGTTTCGCCTTTCTATTATGAGTTGGAGGTGTGATATGCAACCTATTCATCACATTTTTTCTGAATCGAAAGTATGTTTTAAGTATGAAATCCCTTTAGAAAACATAGTTAATGCAATAATTATATATTATGTACTTCTGTAAATATAATGATTGTCATTAAATTTAAGCTTTTGAATTTAATTCTTATATAAACTCATAACCTGAAAGAGAGAAGACGTAAATTGTATTATTTTACTAATAACTGGCTGTTGGCCTGGAGGCTAGCGTCTCGGCACGGAACAGCTAGGGACGCAGATTCGAATCCTGCCGGATCATGAGAATTTAGAGAAAAACGAGTATGAAGTGTTGTTAGGTATACAATTATTCTTTGTAGACAGTAACTACTCTAGCTAGATTACTTCAACAATAAAAAGTATCTCGGACCCGGAACCTCTTTATCGGAATATGCCTACACAGGCACCGACTTCCGATAAAGAGGTTCCGGGTTTAATTATCGTTCGGGTTTAAAATTTTCTGTGATTTTTCACTTAAAATGTTCAGTGAAATTTCTACTCAGGCATTTGGAATCCCGTTTCAGATGGAACAAGAATGATCGGCTGGTAGAGAATGTACAGAAAAGCGTTTTTTATTTATTTATAAATTAACTACTGCAGTGTAGGAACTGGCACGTTTAGATCATACAACTTAAAAAAAATATTCATCCAAAATTAAGTGTTACGGGATAACTACTGCAAAACACTTAAACGATCGTACAACATAATAAAACTATTATTTCTTAGTTGCATATCTGAATAATATCTCCCATTGACATAAAGGCTGTATCAGATGCTAATAGATCGCTGTTCAGGTGGTTGTGTGGAGCTGTGCGGGTATCTACGTGAAAGCTGGATGGCTAAGTATTTGTGAGAGTGAAGTAGGGAGACCACACCCTGGCTGGTTAGCCGAGGAGCTCATGAATCCTCCCTGCATCACGTGCTCCGCCAGGGAATTGAACTCATCCCACCCGGTCATTGTCAAAGTTCATCCAGTGCACTGCAGTTGTGCTCATGCCACAACAAACCCATCCATGCAACTTTTAGCCAATTATTATTATTATTACATAATTGCATTATTTATGTATCTAATCTGGATGTTTCAAATTCACATAGGTACCTACATAGCTATATTTATATAATATTAATTCCCTTTTCGTATTTTACTTACAAACTACGACGATAGATTTATGTTGCTCTGCATATCTAGAAATGTCCATATTATTACTTATTAGTATGAAATCGATTAAAAACTACCTAAGGTATTACAACCATTTAGGTAACAAAAAAAAACTATTTGTCTCCAAAATATTAGCTTTGGATTTAATATACAAATGTAAACTTTTTTTATATCAACGAAACTCGCGGCTCCTCTGATGTTATTTTCCCTCCAATCTTTGTAAGTGCCGCTTTCAGAGCACCGAAACTTTGACCACAAACTACGATCCATTTGATGTAGAACAGGCGAGTACGTTGACTAATCTTTCGAGCTTATGATCTAAAAAGGTTCCTATATACAACTGCTGCACGAGTTCTGTAAAGCAAAATCCTGTTTTAATATCAATGAATACAGTTTTCAAAATCTTATTGACTCTGAGAAAGAATAAGTGCACCTCTTAAGGAAAGCGATGATAATGGGCTTATTCAATGCATAAATATTTCATGGGAAAAAATGAAATTTTCCCACATTTCTGTAGCGACCCGTTTCTTGTCGCTCAAAAGTCTTAGCCATTAGTTGGAGACACTGTGTTGTGAGTACCACCGCCTTAGCAATACTTTTCACACGGTGGGGTTCGAAGGTTGAAAACCAAAAATCTTCATCCTTCTCTTTGATTTTTCTGGCTATTGACCCGTATTAATGATGCCACCGAGCTCCAACTATCTCGCCATCATTTTTAGGATTTCCCATCCGTCTACTGTAGGCTACTCGCGGAAGTCAATCACTGCCCATTATTTCCACGTGGTCCTGCAAAAAGCGTCTTTTCTCCTGCTTCATTTGACAATGTTTTCATCAGTGTTGTAGGTATGTCTCATAATTGGCGCCAGCAGAAAATTTTCTATGGGGGGGAGGCAAATATCTTTAGGCACACACTTTTTGACTATTTACACTCAATCAAGAAACCATGATAATGTTTACACGAGTGTAAGACGAAAGCGTTCGAGATTCTATTTTGAAAAACTACAACAGAATGTGTGGTAAAGAATATCTCAAAATAAGCTGCGTAAATATAGTTATTAGAATAGAAGTGAAGTTAAAGTAGATATTTAATTTAGCCTTTTACGTCTTATTGCCAACATATTTATGATTTATTATTCTCAGTTCAGAAACTATGTAGGTATATCACGATGTCATGTAGACACGATGTAACCAAAATAGTAAGCAACTTGGTTTACCTAGTATCTTTAAATGATTCTCGTAATGAACTAGATCTTCTAGTGCGGTGGATGGGTTTCTTGTAATGTAACAAGGATTCTGCCATTGCCGGATGTTAGAGGGGCGGGTCAGTTCGGACCTCCAGATTCCCCCCTTATGGAGCGTACTACTTATGCTCAACGTCAAACAATGTCACAAATTCTTTATTTAGTAGGTTGAAACGTTTCATTCTTCATTTCGAAGATTCCACTACGGAAACGGTTAGACAAAAATTGCACGGCGTTTTCGTTAGGCGTAGGTCTATTCCAAACGTAGCTTTGACATTTTGAAAATTTCTGCAACGTCAATCCCACACTGGAACTGGTATTTGAAAATTAAACTACTTTTGACGTTTTCATCTTCAAAGAGAAACATTATCTTTTTTTATTCTTGTCAAAACTACTTAAGCATTTAATCACCATAACGAATAATTTCCTTTGCGGTGAGCAATGCACAACATAAACTATACAAAAATAGTTAAACAAAAAGGGAAAGAAATATAAACAAAAACTTCACTATCAGGCACACATATACATACAGCTGATGTTGAACAATTCAAACGTCGTTTTTCTTTGGAAAAAAAATAATCTTCACATTCAAATCCGACACTAAGCAATTGTAACTTCAATCCAAAGTCGCAGTTGATTGAAATGACCATTTCATAAACCATTATTGTCTATTAGGATAACAATATAAAATTGTCTTTTGGTTTGTAAATAGAACGTATTTAAATATACTTGCCTAGGTAATACTTAGATTACCTAAATAATATTGTCTATTAAAATAACGTAGATATAATCTATTAGTTAGTAGTACCTACCCATTACCATTATTCCTAAGTTAAAATTGTTTGAAATGTTTTCGTTCCAGTGATTCTAGTTTAAAAGGCAAAGTTCATTTAAGTACGTTGTAACAATAAACGCGGTTATTATACGTTACGTGAATATGTATAGAGCGGGTAGCTGTGTGTGCGAGTGAATTTACGTTAGTGTATGTAGTTCACGATGTCTATGTCTAGCAGAGAACCAGGAAACGTCTGGCCTGGGCTGGGAGAGGTGCGAGCCATGGTGTGGTGCTGGATCGATAGGGAGGAGGGTGCAAGGGTAGGCAAGGAGGCGCCCAGCCGTCTGGATGACGGGAGTTTACACCTCACACCCCGAACCAACATTTCTGCTTCTCTAACTTTCTACCAAATATAATATGTACGTCTTCTCCATACATCATCCATCGCCATCCATTTGTTTCATCTATCTGACGTTGTGATAATGTTCTTATAATATATCTACTTTCTTAACTGATTTTTTTCATGCCAGACTTAGCATCTTTTATAAAATAATATCGAATGCCTTTATAATAACACTAGCTAGTTACCCGTGGCTTCGCTCACGTGCTTTTTGGTTTATCTTCCTAAACTGGGGGAACGCTGACACCTACATTCACTGTGTATCAGCATTTTCTAATTCGTCAAAGAAGATAACTCTTGTATGTATCGTGAGTAAACTAACGAAGAGGCGGTTCGTTGATATATCTGCATAATGTGCACTGTGCTCCCTGCTAAAAATACATTATTAATTCGTCTTATTTAAACTAATAAATTAAAATCACCATTAAAATATTTCGGAAACAACATCCATATTTTATTTTATCCGTATCCCAGGTGGGAACAAATAGGCGAGAAAATATACCTCGCCTATGAAATATTACTACAGTACTGCGAGTTAACATTTGAACGTGCCCGAGAATTCGGTTGATTTTGTATGAAAATTTCTAAAACGGCGTAAACGGTGGAGTTTGTTAAAAGAAAACAATCACGAAACATAACCAGGAAAGAGGGGCGCCTTTTGGGAAAATCACGTGCATTTATTCTTTTTTTTCAATGTAGGTACCATCAATATAGGCAAACTTATAGCACACCAATAACAGCCGTATGTAAATTACCTACAGTTTGGGAAAAAGTCGTACCTATTCATAAAAATAATTTAATGACGTCATTGGTAGGTAGGTACCTACCTACCCAGCCAACTCCCGAACCGCTATTCTCGTTCTTTTACCGTCTCTAGTAAAGGATACCTTTTGAAAGGATAGTATCCCTTGCGAAGGACATCTCTAAATAAATCGGTATTCTCGATCTTTAGTTATTAAGGATTGTCTTTACAATTCACTCCAAGGATATATCCTTTACCAAGGATAAAAATAAACGGCAACGCCGCAATTTAACCATGAAAATTTACATCAACTGAACTGAGTGTGTCAGATTTTGCTTGCTTGCTTGCTCGCTTGCTTGCTTGCTCGCTTGCTTGCTCGCTCGCTTGCTTGCTCGCTTGCTCGCTTGCGTGCTCGCTTGCTTGCTCGCTCGCTTGCTTGCTTGCTCGCTCGCTTGCTTGCTTGCTCGCTCGCTTGCTTGCTTGCTCGCTCGCTTGCTTGCTTGCTCGCTCGCTTGCTTGCTCGCTCGCTTGCTTGCTTGCTCGCTCGCTTGCTTGCTTGCTCGCTTGCTTGCTTGCTTGCTTGCTCGCTTGCTCGCTCGCTCGCTTGCTTGCTTGCTCGCTTGCTTGCTTGCTCGCTTGCTTGATTGCTTGCTCGCTTGCTTGCTTGCTTGCTTGCTCGCTTGCTTGCTTGCTCGCTTGCTTGCTCGCTTGCTTGCTTGCTCGCTTGCTTGCTTGCTCGCTTGCTTGCTTGCTCGCTTGCTTGCTTGCTCGCTTGCTAGCTTGCTTGCTTGCTTTTCGACGCAAAGCTGATATCGATACAAAATAAAACAAAAAAAGTGATAGATAAAAATAAATATCGCATACTATATTTTATAAAAACACTTATTTTTATCGATTTTATATTGAAAGATGCTATCCTTACTAGTTACGGCTGGCTAAAATGGCGGCGCTAATTAAGGACACTCTAAAGGATACTATCCCTAGCGGAAGGATGGCATCTGTCAAAAGGTTTAGAACGAGAATAGCAATTATCCTTACGTAGGGATAATATCCTGACTGTCCTTTATTAAGGAAAAAAAGAACGAGAATAGCGGTTCCGATTGCACAACAGAACAGTGTCCTTGTTGCCTTTCACGGCCATGAGGCGTGCTCGTGTTGCTATAAAAATAACACCGAGGTACGTATGTAGGTACCTACATAAGGATAAAGAAATACTTGATCAATTAATACAGTTAGGTACTTAAGCCTAGTTCACAGTAGCGTAGTTTACGTTGGTTGAGTGTTTTAGTCGAGTGACGAATAATTTAGTAGGGGAGAGTGTGGAGGTATGGGACGCAGGAGGTATGGGACAGTACTCGTATTATTCATATTTGGCGCAGTTATATATGCATGTACTTGTCAAAAGATGTATATAGGGGTACGTTTAGTAAAAAATCATTGACGACATAAAAAGTAATAGTATACCTATTACAACCCATCCTTTTGGGGGAAAGTAAACCAAAGGTAAGATTATTTTTATGTTTTATTCCTAAACCTGCGATAATTATTCGTCATATTAACGCATTGTTTTAACATAACTTAAAACTTATTGTTTTAAATTATGTCATTTACCATTTTATTGTTCATGGTGGAGATTTCGGACAGTTCATTGAGTGAGGTATCGGACACACCCCATACCTCCTGTATGTGAATATTTTTGCACAATTAGTTATTTTTTATCAAATCAATGAAATATTGAAGCTGTAATGTATTTTTTGTAGATGCCGAGATTAAGGATAAAAAAAATATAAATTGAATAAGGAATGATTGTACAAAAATTCGCCAGGCTGTTCAATTACAAAATAATGAAGTACTGGTATTGCCATCGCCTCAAAAACATGGCAGTGCAAAAAGAATGCAAGAAGTTTTTGCATTCGAAATAAAATTTGATCGTTTTAGCGAAATTAATTAGTATTGTTAAGGTTACTGAAGATGGACGGTTGTCCGAAAACGTTTTAACCAAATATACTCACGTAGAACTGACAAAGTTTTTGTTGATTTTAATTTATTTTTGTTTATTGAAATTAATTAAATAAGCTACAATTTTATTTGCATTTCCCATTCCTCCCATATAGGTGTCACATTCCTCCGCACTGTGTGGAGGAATGGGACAAAATCAGGGTTTTATAATATTTTGAATAACTCATTAAATATGCTCAACCGTATAATTTTAAGTATATGTCGTAGCTAATAGCATACATTCAGCAACCTAGTATTTTTTTTTTTTAAATAAAAAATTGCTTTTTATTTTTCAAAAATTCAATTTAAATCAATTTGTCCCCTACTAAGGGTTGTGTGATCAATAAAAAATTGCCGAATAGATTAGCTGGCAGAAGAGTTGTCACCTGATAGGAAATTGCGACGTGCGTCCGGGAGTGCGGGCGAAACTTAAAATGTCCGGGTCATGACTTTTCCCAATGACCTTTTTTTAGTTTAATTGTACCTTTCAGAACACAAAATTTTTAGAACGACCTTTTTTAGCGCACATTCACCTTTCCGGATACCAAATTATTGGATCAACATTTTTTAAGTTTTGTGTTCGGGTCAAACATTATACAAGGGTAGCAACACTGGCCGGTAGCTTAGTCGGGTCAATAAATTTTTTAATGAACTGTTGAATAGTGTGAAAGATTTTTGGTCAAGCAGCGTGTAATTTACTAATTTAGCTACTGAAGTACCGCTACTCGACCAAGTGTGAACCAAGCTTTAGTAAATTCTTTAGGAAAATTAATTTCTTTCGCACTACATTGACGAAATCTACGGAGGTTGCTAGTGGTTTCAAAACAATTATTTACGATCTATCCTAAAATCATGTGAGTATTTTGTAGATGATTTTAAAATGTCATATTTATCAAATTGGTTACATTTTATTTTCATATTCAAAATAATCTACTTTTTTCAACATATACTTACCTACTATTCATGGATTACGCAATAAATTCAAACCAATATTACCTAAGTTGGTAAAGTCGATTAATCTATAATATACAAAAAAGGTAGAAGAACTTGAACTTGTTTCTAAGAAGTTTAATGATATTATTGTGGACTATGATGACTTAAAGAAAGAACACAATGATGTTCTGCTCCGACTAAACGAGCTTGAGCGTCGTAATGCGCAGCTGGAGCAGTACACAAATGATGTGGAGCAGCGATCCAGAAGGGCCAATGTCGAGATTCAAAATGTAACAGAACGTAAAGGTGAAAACCTGCAGAACATAGTAACATCTCTGGCTAATAAGATTGGCGTTCCAGTATTGCCTTCTGACATCACCGCAGTGCATCGAGTCTCTCATGGATCTGCCACCAACAACAGACCAAAGAATATTATTTTAAAGTTTTCTAAAACTAGTTTGCGTGATGCTTTTTTAGACTGTGCAAAGCTGAAACGTGGGCTAACAACCGAGGACATAGGTATACAGGACAAGGGGAGAAGAATATACATATCAGAGCACTTGACCTTGAAAAACAAACTACTCTTCAGAGATTCACGCATTATGGCGAAGGCAAAGTCTTGGAAGTTCACCTGGACAAAAAACTCAAGGATTTATGTGAGAAAAGACACAAACGAGCCTGTCCTGCGCATTACTACGGGAGAAGATTTACAGCAGATTTTATAAACTTATCTTTTATTTCTTTGACTACGTATATTTTTCTAAAAAGATTTTATCGCTATATTTGTTCCTCTTTTTCCATTGTTCTTCCCATTTCCCCACCTTTTTGTACTCCCTGCTCAACCGTTTGCTTTTTTGGCGTTTTCTGCTCCTGTACTGCTGTGAACGTTTATCGACCATACTCCATACTTAACCAAATCATTGTAACATAGGTACTCTTAAGTTATACTACCAGAATAGCAGAGGATTGAAGAGCAAGACTTGCGAGTTTCGTGCTAACCTTATCATAAACAACTATGACATCGTAGTTCTGACGGAGACCTGGCTTAGGACTGGTGTCTCGGATTCTGAATTGTTCGATGACCGTTATGTGGTATTCCGCAGAGACAGAGATTTTGATCTCACAAATAAGAGGGATGGTGGCGGTGTTCTGATAGGGGTTCAGAGGTCCTTGAAGTGTTCGCGTGCTCCCATGTGGGAAACCCTGGGTGAGAACTTGTTTATCTCGCTTTTTCTGTCTTCTAATGCAAATATAAACCTGTCCAGACCAAATCTCATCCTAGGTGTTGTCTACATTCCGCCGTCATCCCCTATCTCCGAATATGAAACACATCTCAATAGTCTTTCTGCCAATATTTTAAAACATGACCAAAACACTCATATATGTATTTTAGGCGATTACAATGTCCCTGGAATTAGGTGGATGACTGGTGGGATGAACCCCGAAGCCACTGTTGAGTCGAGCCCAGGCGATACGGCCAGATTACTACTTGAATCAATCTCCTTCTTAAATGTTAAGCAATACAATCATATTCCCAACAAAAATAATAAAATCTTGGATTTGGTTCTGTCTGATGTTGCTTGTACTGTGATTCGAGGAGATTTTCCTCTAGTGCCTGAGGATGGTCATCATCCTTCTCTGTTGATTGATATTCCCCTTGAACCGAATGTGCAGTTGGACATCCAAAGTGTACCCAAATATAATTTTTTCAAAGCCAATTTTAATGAAATAAATCATATGCTCAGCCTCATTGATTGGAATGCTCTATTGGATGACAAAAATACTGATCGTGCTGTGGAAATTTTCTACGATACGCTGGTTAATATAATTGACTTACATACACCTAAGAAACTAGCCAAAAAGTCCAAGTACCCATTTTGGTATAGAAGTTCTACAGTTGCGTTGGTTCGAGACAAGAATAAATACTGGGACCGATGGAGAAAATATAATAATCAATTTGACTACGCTGCCTATTCTAACTTTAGATCTCAACTCAAAATTGCACACAGAAATGATCATAGACACTATATTGCTAGCATTGAAAAATCTATCAAAACTAACATAAAGCCGTTTTTCTCCTATATTAACAACTTAAAGGTGTCTGACTCATATCCCAAAAACATGCATTACAAGGATATTGTATCTGATGATCCTGAACGTATATGCGAACTTTTCTGTCAATACTTTGTCTGTTTTCTCTGCGGAAACCATGACTGGCACAGATCACGATTCGTCTAGTCCTCCTAATGCATCATCACTTTCATCGATTAACATCTTAAGCTCCGAAATCTATAGCAAACTTATCAACCTCAACACTAATAAGGGCGCTGGACCTGACTTGATTTCCCCCATTGTTCTGAGTAAATGTGCGTCTCACCTGACCAAGCCTCTGCATATTCTCTTCAACAAGAGTATCAGGGAGGGCTGCTTTCCAACCATTTGGAAAACAGCTCACGTTACCCCTATTCATAAGGCAGGTAATAAGGATGATATTACGAACTATCGCCCAATATCAATACTCTCCTCTGTATCCAAGGTTTTTGAAATGATAATCAAGGATCACATTTATAATTTTCTCAAACCTCAACTCTTGGAGGAGCAACATGGTTTCATGGCTAATAGATCGACCACCTCAAACCTTCTCGTATATGCGGATTTTCTTTTCAGGGCGATGGATCAACGCATACAAATCGACGCAATTTATACAGACTTTCGGAATGCATTTGATAAGGTTGATCATGGACTACTGGTTCAAAAGCTTTCATATTATGGTATCCACGGTGACCTATTGAGGTGGATTAGTTCATATTTAAGTAATAGACTTATGACAGTAACTCTTAATGGTTTCAAGTCAGAGTGCGTGTGTGTTACATCGGGGGTACCCCAGGGTTCTGTCCTGGGCCCTCTGCTGTTTCTGGCTTTCATCAATGACATAGGAAATTGCTTCGTTCATTCGGATTTTTTACTATTTGCAGACGATCTCAAAATTTATCGTCCCATAAGATCTAATGATGATGCTGCTTTACTGGAGGAGGATCTCGGTAGGGTCCACGACTACTGTGTTCGTAATAGATTGGAACTAAATCTGAAAAAATGCTTTTCCATATCCTTTACTAAAAACAGAAATATTATTTCTCATAATTATGCGATTGACGATACTATTCTGCAGCGACTAGACTCGGTGAGGGATCTTGGTGTTACCTTCGACTCCAAGTTGCATTTCGACGTTCACGTTGAAAACATTCTGACACAATGCAACAAAATGCTCGGTTTTATCCTAAGAGTGACTAAGGAATTCAGGGATCCTACGTCTCTTATGACCCTGTATGTCTCACTTGTACGCTCTCGAGCTGAGTATTGCTCCCCTGTGTGGAATCCCTTATATGACAAATATAATATTGCATTAGAAAAAATCCAACATAAATTAGTACGAATTGGAAATCGCAGATTTGGGACATCACGCTTTAATGATTTAACGGACCTCTCGTCGAGGCGTGAACTTGCTGACGCCTGTTTGCTACGTAGAATTTGCATGTCCACACTGGACACACCCCAATTATTGAAATTGATTAACTTCGCGGTTCCAACAGTTAGACGATCATTTTGGCCCTTTCACATTAATCGTCACTTAACTAATGCGGGTTTCCGAAATCCTCTGCTAAGAATGACTAAAAACTACAATAATAAATTTAAAGATGTCGATATGTTTCACGGTAGCTCCGATACATTCAGGAGATTAATATTATCTATACTTGAGCAGTGAGTATCCCTCCCCCTTCCTTTCTTCCCCACTACTTTTTGAACTCTTTTATTATTTTTAAATTCCAAATATTAATCTATTTTCAATTTTTCTTCTTTTTCTAACCTTAGTATATAAGTTGACATTATTTAAGTTTGTTAATTTTTGTATAATATGTATGTTGATGAACTCGGGCCGTCTTCCCCTTGGTTCTCCTTGTCTGCTTTGGCTCCCTATTGCGGCTATGGGACCTCCGGGGCTTTAGGATCTGGGGGTTTGGTGGGCGCTTTGGTGTACCGGGGTGGGCATTGGGTTCGGGGGTGGATGGCCTGAGTCATAATATATTTACACCTGTAATGGGGTGCAGCATGATCTGTTTATTGATGTTTGTTCATGTGTTACTATTTTTGTGTTGTACCTGTTGGTGTATGGTTGGGAATAAATAAATAAATAAATAAAAGTATATAGTTTTTTTTTAATAATAAGCTAGTTTTTGTCAAAGGTTTTTGTACGAAATGTCTTTCTTTTTTTGACTAAATGGCTTCAAATATATTGACAGATCAAGACATAAAGAATTGTAGTATTTGTAGTACAATCCAGATTCTTACCTTGTACCTACTTACCGTAAAAAATAATTTTTTGATGCAAACAGTTATATCAAAAAAAAATATTTGTACACACCTAAGAAAAAAAAAACACTTGCAGCAGCTATTTTGAGACCTTTACGTTCCTATATTATATTATTATGTACGTATGTACAAAATTTCTTTAAAAATCTTCTTTAAAAATCTCAAAATCTTTAAGTTATTTTTAATTTAATTTATTTTAATTTGCGTGAGAAACTGTTAAATAACTCATACTTATAATCCCTGTTTTTTATATTTCTTTTTGACAGGATATTTTCAACGTATTTTTAATTTCACAAAAATAATCTTTAATTTTGGAAACCACTGTTCTGGGCATTACAATAAGGTACATACATGCAGTATGTATATACTTAGCCGCACGTGTAACTTCATCGTGCCGCGTTTCAAGGTTAGGATCTCAATAGTATTATTTTGTTTGTTGCAAAAATCTTTATCATACCATAACACTGCTTAAAATAAATCTTTGACAAAACAATGAAACCGGCCGATTTTTATTTTAAAGTAAGAATCTATATATTAATTTACAGCTTTCTCACTTAATTTATCTAAGAGATATGGTTTTTCGAAAAAAACTACCACGCACCCTAATCGGAATAATAAAATGTGACTCTATCTGCAGTTGAAATTTCGATAAAACCAGTTTTAAACGTTTCGGCTTTTTTCGATATTTTTATAAAATTCTGAAATAGGTATAGGCACCGAAACTCGTAAATTTGTCATAAAAAATGTTTTACTTTATAAAAAAAGTTACATGTAAAAATGAGATCCAACTGTCGATGGTCTGAGTCGGTATGTTTATTGTATGAAACGATGTCGTAAATAAATTAAAATTTAGAAAAATTGTTAAGAAAAGTTTGAGATATACTGCTATGATGTATACCTATATTTTTTATAGAAAAATCAATTATCTAGTTGGAGGGTTTCGGCGTTTATCGATATTTTAATACAATTCTGAAATATATGCACTGAAACTCGTAAATTTGTCATAAAAAAAATATTTTTCTTTATAAAAAAAGTTTGAGAAATCCTGGAACTTTTTCATTAAATTGTATTTTAGATATTGTATTTTTCTATATACATACTCATTTTTAGGGTTCTAGATTTTATGGTTTTCGAGATATATGAAAAAATTAAATAAAAATTCAAAGGTGATACCCCTGACTGAAAAAAAAATCAAAATTCTGAGTATACAAATTTTGTAGGCTTAAAGTATACAATATTTTCTGAAGTTTTAGGATCTGTGCATCAAGCGAATCAAAAGTTATAAAGAGGGGACGGACACACACACACACGTTGGAAAAGGGCCCCTCACCCCCTCCCCTCTAATTAATGATATCTTTTGAAAACAAAATAATATAATTTGACTCTTTTTGTAGAAATCACTTTTTTGAAATTTCGATAAAACCAGTTTTAAACTTTTTAGGAGCCACTTAAAAATCATCCCTTTTTATATGTGCCCTTTTTCGTCCCTTTTAGTGAAAATTTGGAAAAACTGTCCAAGAAAACTACTACTTATTTCTATAGGAGAATTCATATGCCAAATCTCAAGTTCGTACCATGTCTAGTTCCCGAGATATTCACATACTTTGAAAAACATTCAACCCTATTTTTCACCCCCTTAGGGGTGGAGTTTCCAAAAATCCTTTCTTAGTGGAAGGTTTTGTATTGAAACCTACCTGATTTCCAAATTTCACTTCTCTACGATTAGCCGTTTGGGCTGTGCGTTGATGAGTGAGTATGTCAGTCAGTCAGTCAGGCACTTTCCTTTATTATTATAGATTTTCGCTGAAAATAATCATTTCATGAATTTGGTCCTATGAAGCAAGATGAATATGTACCTAGTTAAAAAAAAATTACCTACGTAACGTAATCCTGTTAACATCAATGATTAACGGCTATCAAAAGTAGACATGGACAACGAAAGATTTTTTTTTGTAAAAATGCAATGGAAAAGAGAAGATTACCTATGTAGAAAGAAGCCGTAGGACATGAAAAAGTACCTATGATTATATTAGAAAAAAAAATGGTATATAAAGTTTTGTTACATACAATAAATAACTTGAGGCGTGTCGACAGAATGGATAAAAATAAGAATAAAAAAACAAAATTCATAAAGCTGAAGAAAAAGGATTAAGAAGCCGTATTCGATCGAAAATGACGTGGATCGTGGATTCCGTTCTCAAGAAAGGCCTGGACAGAAGCAAAAGAAATATGAGAGGTTGCATGAAAACCGTTACGTCAATGGAAGAAGTGTGCATGGATAGAAAAGAGTGGAGGTCTGATCTATCTGCCTGCTCCTTAAGGGACACGATGTGATAAGAAAAAAAATGTATTATGACCTTACAAGGCTTATGAAAATCCGCTGCCCTTTTTTGGAACTTGCAGAAAATCAAGACGAAGACGTTAACACAGTTTTTTTGTTGCCATTGCGATATTATTTGTTTTTTGTTTTGTTACTCTCAAATGGATGAGGTATTTACCTACAATTATTTTTAGAATAGAGAACTTTTAAAGACTAGTATCTTAACATACTGTATTCATTTGTTTTCGTAATACCTACATATTTGTAATTACTGAATACAGTACGTGGCCATCTTTGAGGAAGAAATCTAAATGGATTGATCACACCGATATCGTCCGAAGGTAAAAATAAAAGACTGGTAATTAAAGAAATCGGAAAAGGCGAAGAGGTCCGTCTCCCTGTCTATTTTTTTTATCAATATTGGCAATCCAACCCCTCTGGGCTGATTTATGGCGTCTCCCTGTCTATCCCTTTAGGAATACTGCGTGATACTCTAATTTTTTAAATACCTAAATGCAACTTATGAAAAACGAGTCGTATTACCTAATTTAATTCTGTAGTTACTGCGTATTCACGCTTTTGATTGTGATTTTATACAGGCGAATCTAATATTTATAATGGCAAATTTTCTCTAAAGTTTGGAAGAGCATTGAAACTTTTATTTGCTGATAGCTGAAGTTGATTCAAAATTATATTCATTTCCAAAAACAATGCCTTAAGTTTCCCTTGAAAATTCAGTGCGTTTCACCAACTCTGTATAAAAATATAAGAATTTGGTATGGACCTTGGGTATAAGGATTGCAATCCGGAAAACCGGATCCGGTATCAAAATGCTTATATCGGATCCGGCGCAAATTGACGGATCCGGTTAATCATACCAAAGGATTTTTTAACAAACTCAACATGGACAGAACTCGAACCCGTATCCCTAGCAATTTCACAGGGTCATTGTAGATAAAATTGTGGGTACCCATAAAGATAAAAAGAGAAAAGGAGGCAAATGCGTAACACTGAGGTGGAATGCTGCTTTTGCCACCTTGTGCCCAAGCTAGTGTTTACTGATCATATTGAAAGTATTGACTATCGAATGAAAAGACATCTGTTAGAAAAATGGTGAGAATATTAAACAATAATTTAGCCAATAAAATATATATACATTAACATATTTAAAAGCAAAATATTTGTGATTATTGACTATTATTCTGAAATGAAAAACAGACGATTGAGTTGCGTCGTATTCAATTTTTATTGAGACTTTTGACATTTCTGTATTCTGTAAATGTTTTATCCAATACATTAGTAAAGTTGCGTAACTACTGGCAACCGATTAAGTTCTAAGCAAGAGCTTCTTGCGCAGAATACCAGTCATTGACTGGTTTTCTCAAATTCACGTTCCAACTCAACGCAAGAAGCTCTTGCTCGGTTGCCAGTACTTACGCAACTAGTATAGGATAAAACATTTTCAGAATAGCGAAATGTCAAAAAGTCTCAATAAAAGTTGGAGAAGACGCAACTTAATCGTCTGTTTTTCATTTCAGAATAATAGTCAATGTCTGCTTTTTATTAGATTAGTTCGTTAGTCTGTCATAATCTTAAACAATTTCTCAAACACTTATTCTTGATAGGTAAATAGAGGAGTGTCTCTGATTATTCCCGGTTATAGGTATTACTCCTGGGACGCGCATGTCCAACTGCTCATCCATCTCTTTGGTGCTCGTCCAAGGGTCTGCTGATTGTGATTTCATCCTCTTATAATTACCAGAATAACCGGATCCGTTTTGTTAACGTGGTCTTTCCAGTAAGGCCTTCTATTTCTACCCCATTGCCTGACGTTCTCGATATCGCAGAAGCTCCGAATCCGGAGTTTCTAACTCTGCCTCAAATGGTTTATTCCACTACGGGTTGGTGATTTTTTGAGATTCTTTCTTTTTCGTGGTGTCGGTTCTGGTTTGCACATCGTAAATCACGATCAATCAAGCAGGCCATATAAATATGTTACTTATTTTCGATAAATTCAATTTGAATTTTATCATACGTAATCTAATTTGTAATTTTATTTTAAAAAAGCTATTTTTTTTAATTTTTACCATTTAAAAGAAGTCATACCCTAATAAAATTAATTTCGTATACGTACCGTTTTATTTTAAGCCTTTATTATTGTAAAAAAATGTTAATTCATCAAGGTTAGCTCAATCCGGCCGGATTCAAAATGAGACCGGATTGCAATCCCTACTTGGGTATCATGTATAAATATTCAATAGCTTTGAGTCCCGTTTTTCGCTCAATGTGGCCAGGAAGGCTGAAGGTATTTCAGTCATGACTGAGCTAATTTTTAAAATGACCAAAATGTTTTGATCAGCAGTTCCATTGGAAAATCTAACTGAATTAATCCCCTTTTCAGATTGAATTTTTTTGAACAGTGTTTTATTGAAAGACAGTGGACCAAAGATTGAACCTTGTGGCACGCCGACACATAACCAATTTTTTTGAACAGTGTTTTATTGAAAGACAGTGGACCAAAGATTGAACCTTGTGGTACCCCGAAACATAACCAATTTTTTTGAACAGTGTTTTATTGAAATACAGTGGACCAAAGATTGAACCTTGTGGCACCCCGAAACATAACCAATTTTTTCAGTTACGATTTCCATTTGCCTTTTTCTTTTGGTCAGAATGAGTTTCTAAGTAATGGGAATATTTTTTTATTTTCTAAATCTTCACAATCTACTTTTTCAGAGGTTTTTTGTTTGGAGAAGAAATAATAAAGTCCAAGTTGTAGAATACAAATACATACTTTTATTGTTGTTTATAATAATATTTTAGCTAATTTATATGCAGAGTATAATAATCGTAACTAGACTCATTATGTAATATATATACGTATTAAAGACATATTATTATTATTATTTTATAATCTTCATATAAGTTAATATACAATGAATGAATAATGTAATAATAATCAAGTATATAAAATATTTAAAGAGTTTTTAGATAATATTGTTACAAATAAACTATGAAATTATTTCCTCATGCTTTTACAATAATAATAATATACAATATATATCCTTTATATTAATAATCCTGTAACATCATCAACAGAACTCTCCGATTAAATTAAACAAAAAGGGGAAATATTATACTTATGTGTTTTGTTTCAATTTTAGTTTTCTCCTCATAATTTAACAAAACTACATAATATATTGTGCAACATTGCAACCAGTATTCAAAATATATATAATATTATATATTATGAGATCAATTAATTTCAAATGCAAAACAATTTTTTGAAAAAAAAAAACATGAACTAATTTATTGTTTATCGGATTTATGCAATTGAGAAATTCAATGATCAAAAAATAAAAATAAATGACTGTGGTAATTAAAGAATCCTAGAGTTTTTTTTCAATTAATTATTATTTTAATAAATGCATCATGTTATAAATACACAACTACAAAAAATAATAATAATAATAAATCTTAAGATCTCATAATTGCATAAAATATTTCAATAAATAATTATTAAAAATGAACATTATAAAAAACACCAATAAATTTCTTTAACAATTCAAAAAAAAATAAATAATAAAATGTTTATTGTTCTCTCAAGATATGTTTATTTATTTGATTTATATAATTAATGTATATTATTTTATTATATTTACTGTATGTATGTACTCCTCTCAATCTGTTTTAGAAAATAATTTGGTTTTAGGCGAGGATAGGAATAATTGGGTCCGTGTGTGGCACATTTTTTTTTTAATTTTCAACTTTGAAAAAAAGCCGAAAAAAAAAAAAATTGAATAATCGATGTTCAGTAATAATTATATTATGTTCTTGTGCAAAAACAATTAAATTAAAATAAGGTAGGTACTATTTATATTTAAAATATTTATTTATAATAATTCAAACATATTGTTATAATATATTATTGTGCTATGTTTTGGAATCCAAAAATTTATATTATAATTAATAATTTTTCTCTATTGTAATTTGTACCAGAAAGGAAATTAACAATTGTTATTATAATTATAAAATTGTAGATAGATAAATACAATATCATTAATAATTTAATTAATGTAAGTTTTTAATAAAATATACTTTTAATATATCTATTGCTTTTTTGATATTTTAGATTTTATTTTTATGCCCAAACTGGTATCGCTTCAACTTTTGCAAAAAGAAAACAAGGGCAAAAAAATATATAGAGAGAGAGAAGAGTGTGGATGGTTTGAAAGACATAACAAATATAATAATATACTAATAATTAATTAATTTAAAACTACTAAATCAAAATTTGAACCAATTAACTATTATTACAAACATTAAATTTTTGTAATTTGGAATAAAAAAATGTTATAATGTTTTTATTTTTTTATAAAGGTTTAATATATATTTTTTTTGAATAATTTAATAATAATTATAAAAATAACTTAATTTAAATAATACAAATAATAACTAATATAATATAAAAAAACACAGTGACACAAAATGTAATAAGCGTATTTTGGGTTAACAAATAAAATGTTACTACCATACAAGGATACATACCATCAAATTAAAAAGTAAGTGATAATGGATTCAACATTAAGTATTTTTTAATATAACTTGTAAAATTACTACCAAACTACATTAAGTACATTCTCATACATTTATTTATAGTAAATTCAATAAAATATATTATTACTGTTAAACTATGCTCAATATATTTCTCCTGTTTTTCTTAACTGCAAATTTCTTTATAGTCTGATTTTATTGATAAGTGAATATGGTATTATTTTAATTCTCAACAGGTGATTTAACGTTGCATTTTGGAATTTAAAAAGAAACAACTGAACTGAAATTTATTAGGGAAAAATGGCTTAGCCATTATTATGACGTTAAAAAAAGTTACATACATTTCAAATATTGCTCATTGAGACAGAATATATTATGTTAAATAAAAAAAAAAAACAAAACACAGCTATTGGTCTGTATATAACAGCACATTTAGTAGGTATACAATATAAGTAGGTAATCTCACTACAAACACAACACTATAGGTCTTCACAAGACAAAACATGTACATACAGATAAACATCCCTCAACTCAACTCATATTTAGCTAACACCATAAATGGTTTCCAGAAGACAACATCTTCAGATCTTCAAAATTCTTTTAATTTTTATTTTGTTAAAATCCACATTCCAATCCAGCTCATTATTTATTTATGCATTCAATTTTCTTCAATCATTCCTCGTACCATATTTGCAGTGGTCGTTAAAAAGTAAAAAATGCAAGTTCTCTTTCGATATTGAAATATAAGTATAGAATCGTTATTTATATAGAATAGTATCGAAATGTCATAATCTGTTATAACCACTATTAGACTTTTTATTATTGAAATGCAAAATATCCACGTTAACATTGATAATACGATTATACTTTAAGAGATACACAAATAGTAAAAGTATGTTTTATATAATATGTACGTATAATGTAATTATTACAAATACAAAATATGTTCAATGTGAAAAAATAATTTTCAATTATTTTAGTCTAAACTTACACGACATTACTTAAAAATTGTGTGTCTATTCGAAATGTATCACCCATCGATTTATTTGAATCAACAAAAAACATTTGACGAGAGATGTGTTAGGTTTCTTTTTGAAGCGTGGTCGGGACGCTGTACTCAGCATCGGAGAATGCTTCCATGAAAAAGATTTGTGAGTGTCAATGCAGATATATTAAACAATTTTATTAAACTTTTAGATCATTTTTGGCACCGGCATTTTCATTAATTTTAATGTATAATAATTAAGTTTCTTCACAATATCAACATTTTTAAATATATTTAATCAGTTAATCGTAATATATTTTATATGCTGACAAGTATAAAAACTGTATTTTATTTATAATATTATTTAAATATAAATTTATTTCAACGGATAATACACCTAGACATATTTATTAATAAATGCCAAATCAATATAGAAAACTCGATGTCTCTTTGTGTCTGTTATGCGTATATGCACGGTAGAGTAGAGTGCATAGGGTACATGCTCACCTACCAGTGAACTCATATTATCTCCTTAAAGTGATATTAGGTGAGTGTTCAGTTATCCTTTAGCTCTTATATAAATTTGTGAAAAACCAAATGCAAACGTACGAATTATGAAAATATTAGTTATATAATAATTAGACTTTAGACTAAAAAGACCTTACACGTATTTTCTGTCTTGGGTTCTGTCTATATTAGACTAGGTAAGAGTTGAGCAGAATATTATGTAAACTTATACAAAATACATATGCACCATATGTAAAGTTATTTCTTATTACATACAAAATTATTTTATCAAAACAATTCCAAAGATACCTCTCTCTTGGCAGAGGACATGTGCTCCCCTTCCTATCTATCTAGTCTCGCTCACACGTAATACGTTCACGTTCATTATAAACCAGATTAATACCAATCTGTTGAATTCTATGAGTAAATAAACATGTAATGCCTTTTTCTTTTCCCTAGAGAGTCCAATCTATATAGTTAGATTTATGTTTAAAAAAAATATTAAAAAAATAAACTTTATTTACAATAAATATAATAATATTTCTAAAAACCGTATTTTTTTTTCAAATGTCAAAACAAGTTTTAAAGTCTTTGCTTAAAATAATAAAGATAATATAATGAAAAAAATATATAACACATAAAATGCATCGATACATCAGTTCTTATGGTGTTGTCTAAGCACAATTGAAACCCGGTTTACAATGTGAGTCAGGTTCATTTTCATATTGCTTGACAGAAGGAAGAGAATGGTTATTGTTAAACTGTGTTTCATTCAGTCTTATTAAAGAGTTACATTATTTTAGTGCTAAGAAATATCAACTCAAATATGTGTTATATATTTTTAATAATTATAAGTAGGTAACATACATGTTTTATCATCCAAAATTTAATGACAAATATAGTAATGAAAATGAGCAGCTGATATATTATGAATGACAATACTATTAAGCCAGTAACAAGGATGAATCGTAAGGACAATGGTATGAAAAAGAAGTCAATGAGAGTGTGCGATAGGAAAAGGTAGTTAAGGGATAATGAAGTACACAATGGGGTGCGTATGTATGGTGTATGCCACAGTGCTACAGGAGCATACGAGGAAAGGGAGACAACAGGGAGTCATCAGGAGAAAATCTGAGTGGAAAAATAATAAAATATGTTTAATTTTATATTATTATTGCTTAATACATCCCTGGACCATAGAAATCCTGCAATGACTCCCATTGTCTACCCTCCCAGAGATTGTTATTCTAATCGTATTGTAAGTTTATAAATTTATGTAGATATAATAATATATTAAATATGTACTTATTTGATAGATAATATGAATATCTAGAAAAGTAATTTTTTTACTTATAAATAAATGAAGTATATAAACATGTAATAGATAAGATTATATATTTTAATGTACCATTTATAATATATAATAATAATATAGTTCTAATAATGATAAATTTATTAGATTACAAAACATTATTTAGTAGTTTTATTGTATTTTTTTTTATGTTATGTCATGAATTTGTTTTAATAAATGTATCTTCTGTCAAACAAATAAACTTAACTAAAATTGGGAAAAATTAATTTATTATGTGAATTTTTGAATTTTCTAATAGCGTTTATATGGGAGTAAAAGTCTACGCAATATACTTATAAATGCATAAGTAGGTGAATTTTATAGTTATAGTAAATGTAAAAAAATTATATTTAGGCCAAATTCGCATGGCGGAGATATTTTATCTAAATTTTACTAATAAGCAATCTCTAAAATATATTTTTTATCAATAACCAACTGTCTTTAAACTCACTCTTTTTCCGTCAGTATTTTTCGCAATTACCTAATAAATCATTTTCACAAATTTGGTAATCCTCAATCACTAATTTAATGTCAATTTTTTTACGTTTCGAGTAATTTAATAAATTACTTCAGTTTGTATTTGGATATGCTTCAAGCTATGAAATAATTAAGTTATTGAAACTAAAATATAGTTAGTTCTTGTGTGATATTCCTTGTTCTAATTTAGTGAAGGAGTTAGCTTGGAGATCATTTTCAAATTAATATATGCCATATAAACTAACCCTGGTTAGATACGATGGATAAACAATATAAAATTATTTATCATATTTTTTTTACATATTTTTCCACACAACCAATACATTACATAACATAACATATATAATATCTAGAAAGTGTTGAACACAATATACACATTTTCAATTACTTTTTTTTTGTTTCTTATACATTCATACACATACACTTGGGTCATACAAATAGTTTCAGCTTGAAATGTACTGAGAAAGACGTCTGTTGGTTGTTCAACTTGTGTATTGTATATGGATATACATTGCTTAGATATTATAATAAATATTTATATAGGAAATATATTTTGAGCCTGAATATTCTACTAAAGATGTTTGTAAATATAAACCTATTTAATATAAAGTGAGGATTTATAATCTACTTCATATATTTGTATATTTTATTAAATTACAAAAATACAAATGTTATGTATGCACTGATAAATATAAATACCGGATATACTTACACATTTATACCAATTATGAAAAATGACATACTTTAAAATATCTAAAGGAAATAATCATATCATGACAAAACGATAATATTGGTTAAAATCTGTTTTTTTTGACAAACTACATCCTGTTAATAACACCAAGAAATCCGTGTATAAAGAATGTATTTAGTTACATTAATAAATGGAGACAGTAAGTTTTATTTCTTTTCCGTAATAACCCTAAGTTTTTTTTTTTCAATTTTTTTTTTAATATTTATAATGAAAATATAAACGCTAATGAAAAACCGAGTTATTTTAAATATCTTTCATTTTTTTTAATATTAAAATAATGTTTGTTTTTTTTTTTATTAAAATGTATGCATATAATAAATATATTCCATCTACGCTTAAATTTAAATTTTAGTATAATGTATGCATATCTTACACATGCAAGAAGTAATGTTATATTAAATTTGTGTTTGTGCTAAATATTTAATTAGATATAATTATAATATATAAATATTTATATATATAAGAATATAATATAATTTAAAGTGTGGAAAACAATTTTATCAATGAGATCTCTAAGAAACACTAAGCCTTAAAAATAATCAAAATGCGAATTATATAATATAATGTGAATGTACTACATATTTCTAAATTAACCAAATCAATAAAAAAATATCCATTACATAATAACAAATTAAATCAAAAAATTAACCTATAGTATAATTTGAGGACAATAATTATATTTTTTTAATGGATATAAATATCTTCCACATCAATTTATCTTTCATTTGGTAAAAATTTATTTAAAAAAGACTACCCTCAAATTTGACCTTTTTTAAAAAAATAACGAAAACAAGTATTGTTGAAGACGCAGATTAGACATTATCAAAGTTTGAGGGTAGTTGGAACATGGGGAATATAAACTTTCAACCACTAGCAATCCCATGTCAGGTTTCATACGACATGGCGATGTATGGAACAATTTGCAATGGGACAATAAAAGACCTATACTATACTTTAATATAACACAGGAAAAAAACAATTTGATGAAATATTATTAATCTTAAAAATAATAATAATAAATGGTCTTAGCTCCCTGCGTGATAACATATAATGATAATAAAATAAAATACAATCTTAAAGAGGACATAACCAAGAAACTGTAAAAAAATAAAAAATATATATTTAAAACATAATAATACTTACAGTCAAGTAAAACATAATTAAATGACTACTTATCACCCTAGTTATTATTAATTATATTGTTAACATATTATGAATTACATAAGTCTGTCCGTCATATAAAAATACAATAATTATTGAATAAAAAAAATAATTAAAAACATGTTCACACCAAACGCCCGAGAACCTGTTAGCAAACAACTCATATCCACTCACGCTTTTGGGAAATCTTCACCTCTTTGGAAACACACAATCCTTCCACCAACAATTAAATGTTGTAATCACATTTTATCATTACTTACTATCACAAGATCGCTGATTCCATTCTTTTTATATAAATTTATTTAAGTACATACTTTATCATTAAAACAATAAATAACACTTTGAATATTTCTAATTATTAAATTTGAATTTAATGTTTTTAAGGTAGAAAGTTCGTGTGTAGCCAGCGAAGTGTTTGGTTCCACATACATGACAGGTACACGTGCGGATGGGTGACGAGGCTAGGGAGAGATCAGGCTTTGCCTAATAAACTCAATACACACAACCTATCACTTTTTAAAAACAACATTCTCTATATATGTATATGTAACCTTATTTAATCTAGCTATGTACATATAAAGTATCATCTGTGATAATTATATTTATATAATAAGTTCGTATCATACAAATACAATGAACTTGTCAACACTTTCTTAGGTTTCTATGAAATAATAAGGGATATGTATCAATTATTATCTTCTGTTTCTCTATTGGTATCATTTATAATATAATATTATTAGGTTAATTACTTAATATGAATTTAAACAGTAATATGGCTACCTGTGATCTCTCCCGGGCCCCGTGAATTAAATCTACTCTCAGTTCGCGCTTATCGCCCCCCTGAAGGAGCTTATTATAAGAAAAACAACAACTAGGTATGTCAACCCCCCCCCCCCCCTTACAACAAGTGCTACGCTACATATCTTAAGTTTCTCACCGAGGTTGGTGGAGTCAACGCTGGTTGCTCCGTCTGTGCACTCCCCACAGAGACCGGGCGGCCATACTACTTGGTATATAAAATGTAAATAAAAAAAAATAATATTAAATATAAATGTCGTCGATATATTATTTTAATACAAATATTATAGAGATTTATTGAATTTTTTCATATAAGTATTTTTTTTCCATATTTTAATTGAAGTTACTCAAGACAAATGGCATATTATTACGGATAATATGAATCAGCCTTTAGATAAATTACGGTGAACCATACAAAACTTTTTACTATTCATTAGATAATTATTACAAAAAATAAAATAAATTTGAAGAGAATTACTAAAATGTTCGGTGGTATTATAGCAATGTTGGTACTCAACAAGTCATACCTCGCTGCATCTAACCATGAGATACAGAACAAACAATGGTATAGATATTTGTTGTGTAATTTGCATGGGTTGCTTAGGAGAGAATACGTATAGCTGACGTGGCTGGGGTGCAACATACTGGACAAGGACGAGAGCAAGCGGCAAGGAGACGAGCGCACTCCAAGCAGAAGAGATTGTGCCCGCAAGGAACTAGGGCTGCGGTGACAGCTCGCTCTGAACATAATGCGCAGCCTCTGGGAGATCCTGGAGGAGTGGGTCGCATTCCTGGAAATGACCACACACCGGCTGGGCTTTCGAAGCCAGGAGATTCACCTAGACCTTCGTCACGTTCGCGTTCTCCGGGTGACCAGATGCTGGCTAATGCTGGTGCACAAGATCCAGATCCCGATGATACTGATCCTGAAGATGAAAAGGCTCCTGAAGAACATGACTGTGTGTTTGGTTGTGTATCCAAGCGTCCAAGTAAAGCACCTAATCCATTTCTACACAAGGCCCCGAGCAGTTCCGGTTCCTCCGTACTTCCCGCCACTCCGGGTGTGGTGCCAGCGCCCGTCCTTACAGCTATGTGTGCCTCGATCTCTTTCCGAGCAGCCTCCACGCTCTCTGGAAGGCCTGTCACTTCGAACACGGGCTCTTTGTCTCTGCTGGGTGTTACGATGTATGTGTGTGTTTGGTGTTGAATCCTCTTGATAGTCGCTCCTTTGGGCCCCACGACTAGCCCCACCACACGGTATGGCACACGCACTTGTGAGGTGATGTGTCCGGGCGCTGCAGCCGGTGGTCCAGGCGGCGCTCCGGCAGACGAGCGTCGGGACGCTCTGATTTGGCTAAAGTGTTCAGCAGCTGACAGAATTTCCCTTTTGGCCCTTGCAACATCTTCCCTTCTCCCGGTGACCACGAACACAGGTTCCTCGCCTCTGACTGGAGTCTTTATGTATGTGTTTGTTTTGGCACGCAAAGCTTTTATTTTACACCCTGAAACAAGAAAAAGAACACATATTAAAAAAAGGAAACATTAACATAGTAGGTACTTATCTAGACTGGATAGATTAGTAAGTTCGCGCGCGCTCTACCGATAAGCATTGGGTACGTTTAAGGCTGACGCCTGATATTATGTAACCTCTCATTCAGCAAATTCGTTTGTTTCTTTGCAACTAAACTACTTACTATCTGAAATGGCTTGTACATAGTTTTATAATGAGATATTTTTTGTGCGATTAGTTTCCAGTGAAATTCTTAATTCTTAGAATAAAGTATGTAAGCAAACATAAGAATAAACTGTAATCATTAATAAAGAACACAATAAATTGAAATAATATTGTAAGATGGTGTGGATGCTGCGTGAGCTTAGAATATTTCTAGTCGTCATGACAACCAAATAACCCGTGGAGGGTGAGGGATAAGGCACGTAGTATTATTGTGAGTGACGGGGAGGGGAGGAGGGAGGCGGGAGGGAGGGCATAGGGGTGGGGAAACGCCGCTACGTCCCAATGCGGCAAAAATCTGGCAACATCGCGGCTGCCCGGATATTAAGATCAGGCGGCGCGACGCTGCAGACGCTCGTTTTTATACTCGCCATTAGTTAAGTTTGTTACACGATATGCAATACATACTGTAACCCAATCAATGATCGTCAATATTATGCAAAAGTTTTTACAATATTTCAAATTCTCTAATTAAACTACATTCGTTACGATGGTTCCAAAGCGGAACCGGAAATATTTATATTATCATGTTTGCAGCAACTTATGTAGAACTTAGCTGGCTAGTGCGATAAAAGCCTACCCCTCACTTAGTATTCGCTCAAAACTGATTAAAGATTTCGAATGTGCATTTGTGTCCACTCCGGGTGAGCCCGGATTCATTTATTTTATAAAAACATGTTAAACTGCAACTGCTTCATAATCCATATTCACCGCTTAAATACACGAACATTACAAAAGCGATTTGATCTTTAAAACTAAACCTACGTCAGGGGTTGTATGAGGCTTTTGTTGCAGTGAAAATGTAAATTAAGAAGTATTCACGCGTGTAGGTAATTAGCATTAGTTTTGATGGAGCAGTAGGCCAACACAGATCTATGGTCGCGTGTACACAGAGTACAAATCCAGGCACCGAATATTTCTATTAATACACCACCAGGGCATATCACCCCAGCTAGGGAAAAGTAATAACATGTTTCAATACATTCTCTAACGTCCAAACGCAAATACATCCTAAATTACACCCGATTTAATCGGCCATAGAACTAACGGCCCTTATACACACGTCGTTATGATTCTAATGAAAGGAAACCTAATGTTTTTTTTTTTTCACTTCCAGTGAACACAAATCATCTCTTCTCCTTGGTAATTATCAATCCCACAATATGACTTGTTGGTCTACCTTCCTTATGTTACGCCTCCCAGATGACGTTAACACCTGCATTTTGGTGAAAGAGGAAGATGATCAATTTCGGGATTCAAACCCACTTTTTCAGTAGTCAATATGAATGTCAGCGAGACACCGCTAGCACATGATTACGTGATAAAAATGTTTTCTTTTTTTTAACATCCCTTTTTTCTAAACTTCCTGCTTTACATAAATTTGACTTTTACCTTACCGTTATTTTAAGATCAAGAATTTAGTACAAAACACAATTTATAGTAGATAAGTAAATTAGTTCAATTTTTGCTTTCAATATGGCTAAACAAGTATTAAAATTCCGCAGAGTAATGAGCAATTAAAAAAGTTTCAAATATCTAGTTCGTCGAAAAAAATCATTTTAAATTGATCGTAAGGTTTGGACATGGCAAGCGTACACACAAACAACAATACATGATTATAAAAACGTGGTAAAAATGTAGATTAAAAAGTAAACCATTTTTTTTCACCCCAGTAGATATTATAATGTTTTCGGTTAAACTTCCGAATTCCCATACTAACGATACACAGAATATAATATAATGGTATTATAACACAAAGAAAGAAAACGCGATTAGCTCCTTGAAGTATAGAAATCGTTAAAGCCGTTACGAACAGCCGCCACACACACACACAGGAAGGGCAGTATTACAATAAAGGGACCTACCCTTTGTCATAAGGGTGCTTAATATTGCCTAGAGATGTCAGGTCTTAGACGGTTTGCGTAGAGGGTATGTGGCTATGTTCGATGATTGCATTAGAACATTTAGTATTGAATAAATTAATAATTGATAAAATAAAACGCTTTAACCGAAGAAAAACCTTAATGAATAATCGGATATCAAGAGGTGGGAAAGACGAACTGTACGTACATATTAATAGAACGCCCGAGTATAGAATGCCTACATTCAGCATTTCATGAAAATCTCAAATGACTATGATAATCGACTAGCAGAACCTCGTATAATCGGTCTTTAAAATTTCAAAAAGAGGAAACGGTGATAAGTACCTACTATCAGATTTTCTGAATCTACAGAAGGAAGATTTATTTAATACTCTTTTATTCAATGAAAACAATACTACAGAAAGCAATCACCCAATTAAAAATTTGCGGAATCCGTTTGATTCAAACGAAACTAACTGATGAAAATGGAAATATAATGAAGTCAAAGGCAGCATAGAGCAATCAGTGCAAGAGTAAAAAATGCATAACAACCTCTGTAGGATATGTAAGCAGGTAGTATAGAGGTGTGTGTGGAGATTGCAGACGTCGTGTTGCGCCGTGGCGCGGTTATTAGGACAACGGACTGTGCGGTGCGGGTGAGGGAGTGAACAACCCCAACACACCTTCTCTTCCCTCTCACCTCCAGACTGGAGTACACCGGGCCTCCCCCACCCACAACACCCTCCACCTTTAAAACTTGAGAGGTACGTTTTACTACTACTAGGACACGTGGAAAACACGAGGAGGGACGAAGCGTGACGGAAAAAAACGAGTATGAAAACACATGTACGTATTGTTTTGAGAGTCCGGGCACCGTGCCGAGACTGGCAGAATGGCGCGAGCTTCGGGGAAACTCGAGTTGTATCGGAAAAGTCCGTAGCGCCGAGCCGTTCAGCAGTTGGAAGGCGTGTTCTCCTCGTGGTGCGCTAGTACTCGTACTCCAGAGCACACACACGTCCCCGTCCCCATGTACGGAGACACGCACACCACGTAGCTCAGTGTTGTGCTCGCGACTGCGCGGCTGTGCTACCCAGCTATACCCCTACTACATCTACCACTCTGTGACATAATATGCAAGACAGTTTTGAATGGCGGATAAATAAATATATGAACGCGGCTACCTCCCACTTTCGCAGCCTTCACACACGCGAATTATCTCTAACTCCGCTTCTTTCTGTTAAATAAAAATAATCCACTTTTTCAACTTTTGAAAAGTTGAATTATTTTTTTAAAGATGTAAAAAAAACCTGAAAAAATTCTCAGTTACGAATCTATAGATTGGCTGAGATAAAAGAAAGCAATAAATTGTAGGAGATTTAGTACCTACCTGCACCGATTAGTAAGGTGCAAGAAGGAAGATGATATATAAATAGGTTAGCCGCGGACGGATATAAGCCCAAGTTGAGTATAGGTATATTATGCGGGGTTGTTAGGTGAAAGCATGTAGTCAGTAGTGTGTGGCAGTGGGGAGGTTGAAGGTGCTGTGCTACCCTCCCTCGAAGCCTCCCCGGCTCCTGGTATCGATCCTGGCCCCGCACAGAGTCACTGACCGGGCTCCATGCAGCTCTGATAATATACAATTGCTTCTCTAGCGCCATCTATAATACAACACGACCGACAAACAGGAAATTTTTCAGCCGCAGATTGAATGGGGAAATTCCTAGTTTCAGACTCGTTCACTATAAATTATTACTCGCAAACTTTCATTACGAATTACATAACGAAAAGAGAATATTTTAAGGTTGTATTTAAATTTTATAATTATTAACAACGCTGCAATTTATTCTCATTTCAAATAGGAACGTTCTTAAGCTTTGTTATTAATTAATGATGGTTAAATCTTTAGGGAAACGGTTCACAAGTTTCACTCCAGACGTATCAGCGGGCAACGATCAAGACTACGGCCTCATAATTAAAAATTTAAAATCTATTTAAAGTGAGAAAAATGTAAAATATTAAAATTTGAAACGGGTGAAAATAAATGTTCATTTCTTTATATGAACCACAAAAATGCGGTGCCCACGTAAGTTTAATGTAACGGAGAAAGGAAGTGGATGTGCTTTAAAAAAGTAAAGAGAGAGAATTGTGGTCGAGATGCGGCGGTGGACAGCTGTCAAACCAGTCGAAGGTAATGCTATTCGGGCACTTTTTACACTGTTGGCTCTGGCGTTCCATACCAAGGGAAATCATAATCTTTAATATTTTGACTCAACATTTTAGTGACATTCACAAACATTTGAAAACTTGCAGTTCGAAAAGGTAAAATATATATAGCACAGCATTCAGCTTTGAAACTTATTTCCCATTCTGATTCCGTTTATCGGGGTAAAGAAAACATGAGAAAAAACGTAGGCACTTAAATAGAACTGATAGTTTTGTTTATGGAAATATTTAACCCACAGTCATTATCTACGTGTGACAACAAACAATAAAAAAGGAAGTTAAAGTACTCCGTGTATCGATTATTTTAATTGATGTTATTGTTGAGTTTGAGTTGTGTGGGGTGTATCAGTGAAACAAACAAGAAATAATATGAATGACGGCACGGGGCGAATAATAATGAGAAACTATACTTTAGGGTTTAATTGTAAAATTAAAACTTCCATTTTTATTTTTATTTGAAACTCCTCATCGATCGCGTTTTTGTATGCTTTTCATTGAGGCTTAATTAAATGAGTATGAAATCTATTTTTCTACATTGAATTTTTTTTTTCAAAGTTTAAACTCGACGCATTCTTGATACTTTGTGTAAACTAAGGCTCGTTTAGTGTTTTTGCATCAAATATCAACGGGCAAGATTGAAGAGCAAGAATTACCATTATGGGGCACACGGTGTCTGGACATGACGATCACGAGAACCAATTTACTAGCAATCTTTCAAGTATCTTTGGCCTGTTACACTTTATGCCTGATTTTGACTGTGAAATTGTAATTGGAAATTTTGATCAAACGAGATTCTTAGAAAATTCCATAAAATATTATAAACAACGAATAAAAATAGAGCAACGAAATAATTATTATTTATCCCTGTTTACAAAAGGAGAATACGGTAGATTCTATAGAAAGTAGACAGAGCATTCGCTCGTTTGGTCTAAGCCCACCATTATAAGGATCTAAACTTAAGGAGCGGCACATTCAAACAGAAAAGGGGCGCGTTCTCTCAGGCTTTCCCTGTTATTTCACGTAAAACTATATTTGATAGTTTGTACTGAGAGGGCGAAACTTAAGGGATGATAATCTTCTAGTTGTTTTGACGAAATTCTTCAGGAAATAAAATTTCCAGGACAGTAATGTAAAAAGACAAAAGCCTGGAAGTAGGTTTTCAGGAGGAGGTCGGCCGAGAGAGATGTGTGGGCGGGTGAGAGGTGATGGCTTGCGTCATTACACCAGGCATCACTCAGCCAGCCAGGTCTGGCTTTGTGAAACCTCAAACAATGCTCGGCTTGTTAAAAATATAATCAATATCATAACATTATTATGTATAGCCATAACACATAACATCCTACTCTATACCTACAGTAGAACCTATCATAACGAGCTTTATTATTTGTTCCAGAGTCTTACTTGTTGTAATAATCTAAACAATTTTTCCCATACAAAATCAATGAAAAATACGATAATGTGTTCCGTGCCGAAAAAAATGTATTTATTTATTTTATTCATACATAATATTACAGTGATAATAGATAACAAATGGAAATGCTGCCCAAATAGGCCAAGCCTGTACTAGGGCAAACATCTTAACAGTTCATAAAAAAGAATATTAAAGGAACATACAAACACGAACAACCACCAACTCAAATACGTACAGTCCACAAACAAAGCATAACCCCACAGTCACAACACCCTTTGGCCCAAAAAACATCAATCAACAGTATAAAGAAGAAAGAAGAAAAAAAACGAAAACTAAACAAAACTACTTTATGAGTTACTTTATATTTACCCAAGATATCCTGTTAAAACTTTCAACTGAATACATGAGACCCAACCAGAGCAGGCACGTTTATATTTAGAGAAGCACGAGATTTTAATTTTTTTAATTTTAAATAGTAAATAATTTCATTCTAAGGAAACTTTCTTACTATTTTTTTAAGGAGTATTAGTAACAAATTGAAATAAAATTGTATATGATAAAAAGGGAATGAAATATGTGTTTAAGACAAATAAGTTTCAAGTGTAAAATGGTTGGTAGCAAAAACTTTTTAGAAGGGTGACCAAGCTCAGATTCTTAAAAAAATCTCGAAATAGCGTCACAGCATATTATTTAATAAATTTCCCACCTCATTATGATGAATATATTCAACGATTTTACATTAAGTATGGGTGTCTTTTTGTGTTTTTTTTCTTCGGTTAATTTTTAAGGGTGATTGGGTGTGTGCACATAAATGGAGTGGAGTAGATAATGTCCGAATATAAATATAGAAAAATGAGAGAGCAGTAAACATGGTCTAATGCACTGGCTAAGAAGTCGCAGCTCACAGGTATAATGTGAAAATGGAACATCTTCTTCTGTGAAACTCAAATTTCGTACTCGTTAAAGACGCAACTTTTTCATTTCTTTTTGGCTCGCGAATTACTCATTATGAGAGGTTCTGTTGTATATTAAATTCGAGAGGGGTACAGGAACCGTTGGCGCTGCTGACTAAACCGTGGGTCAAGGACATATTTGTACACCATTAGTCCTTTCACTCGTAATAGGGCACTTCCCGGGCGAGGGAAAGGGACGCAACACAACAAGAAATATAACAGGAAAATTTCTTTTGAAAATAAACATTTGAAATGAGGGGCTAACTAATAGTGCTAGGCTATAACTACATTATTACTAGGAATTTGTCTAAGTGGACCTACTTGGCCCTAGGAAATAAAATCAAGCATCCGCAGACATGTGCCGACAACGCAGCCATCTTTAGAAGTAACGTGTTCACCGTTCAGTTGGTATTGTAAAAAAACAGTTTTTAACATAACAAAAATTAAATTATAGGAGGAAAAACAAGATGGATGTCAAAATTTATTCCCAAGATGGCACATAAAAACAAAATGGACACAATGGCACATAGCAAACTATTTAAATCCTCCTTCCTTAACAGCCCCATTTCTTTAAGTGCTGATTTGAATTCATGAAAAGTATTCGTCTCATAATCTTGATATTTAAGCTACGTTAACATATTCTTTTGGACATAAAATGAGCGGTCTACACTTATTAAGTAATTTGTGTTGAAAACATATTAATATTATAGATAATAGGAATTTGAAACTAATGAGATTAGCTGACAAGAAAATATTTCTTCCTTTGAGTTGTTCCACAGTCATCTCACCAATACACTACATACCATACTATTAATACACACAAAATAAAGGTGAACGGGCGCGGTTAGCAGGAGACAAGTGCATCCAACAGACTTATTCAGCTACAAACAGAACAATTTGCATGCGCACTTATTATGCAGATGGACGATATAAATAAAATATCTCCTTAGTTCGGATGTCATACGAGGATTGTTGTTATCGCCGCATTACTAAGAAATCGCGTCATATTATTAGACCATATCTTTCAACAGACCTCCACTTATATTATTCATCATACGCCCATAAGATGACAATACTAATATTACATCATTACATAAACACTTGGGAGACATGCCGTTAAATATATTTTATTGGATTCGAACCCGATAACACGGTTCGGAGGAAAGTCTAGATTTTCGGTCAATCTTTTTAATCTATAATATAAATACAACAATCTTGTTTAAAAATGATCGCGTAATACAAAACGTAATGCTATTACCACATTGGATTTTTTGCTTTACGTCATATTATTAAGATATTTTTACGGCTGTAAATTTGCAATTTGGAACGAACACTCACACAATGAACTGATCTATTCAAACGTATACGTAATCCTCCCGTCACAATTGTAGGGAAGGCAATATGCTTGAAATTTTGTGTAATGACAAAAAATATAATCAATGAATGTGAGAGATAAAAATTAACAAATAAGTCAATGGAACGACTCTAGACGATTCGGTGGGAAGAGAATTTTTCATGAAACGAATAAGACTCGCCTTATTTTGGTGCTTTGTGAAATGAAGCAGTAGACGAGGCAATAGGTAAAGTACATACACCTCTTGGCGAATTGCCATTTAGATTGAAAACAAAATAAACCCGGCACCTTTACTTGAACCGAAGAACTATTAACACAATACGACCTATTTCATGAGTGCGATTGTAATTATGAGTTGCCGAAGAGTTTGCAGAAAATTAAACTCCTGATATCAATGAAAAATATGATTTTTATAGATCTATATACGAATTCAGCTACTATTGTACGTTATAACAAGGTTAACAGTAAAATATTGGATTAACGCAAGAGTGTGGATGGGTAACGAAAAAGTATTGAAGTGAAGTAAATCTTACGTGCCAAAAATACAAAATGAGTCATGTGAAGGAAATGATTTTATGAGAAACGAGAAAATTCAAAACAATATCAAAATGTATCTAAAAGTGCTTCATACAAAACAAAACCAGTAAATACATTCTAAAAGAATTCAGGACAGCGAACAAAATAGCGTCTATGAAAAGACAAAGTACCTATTCCGCGTGGAATAGCACCAAAATACTCGGGGTTGTGATGTAGAGGAAATATTACAGGAAGGTGCTCAAATACTAAAATCATTGTAGCTAAAGAAAAACTCGGGGTTGTGATGTGGAGGAAATATTATAGGAAGGTGCTCAAATACTAAAATCATTGTAGCTAAAGAAAAACGAGAGGGAGAATTCAATGGCCGCAAGTCAAATGTCAAAGACACGAACAAATAAATTAGTGGCCATGGCGACTAGCTCAGAGGGGTGGTTCCATTATGTGCACAGACCATAGATACAGGCTACAATACGCACTCAACCACCTATGTTTGTACAAGACAGAGAACGTCGCGACGTCGGCTTCGTCAGCGTCCAAGTTTCTTGCACTCGATCCAACGTATGTTCGCTTTATTGCGACTCGATTTCTGGATCAATAAAAACACTACGAATTTAATCAGAATTCCATAATTTTACTATATGAGCTTTTTAATAAGATTACATATTATTTTAATTTATTTAGCACTACTGACAACATTCATAGCGTAAGTAAGTATATAAGAAATAAACGAAGAATGCAATACAGTAAGTGATACGTTACACATACAAATCGAATGGGATGAAAATAGAGTTATCCCTATGCTCCACAGTTAAGTGACGTCGGTTAGAATGGGACGGAGATAGCATGAGGAAACAAAATGATATTATAAACATCGGAACATTCTTGAGGGATTTGTCAGATGATTAAGCAGGGTCCAAGCAACGAGGAAGAAATGATAATATAAAAAAGTCCTATGGTAGAAATTTTGGTATTCTCTGATGAAAAATAGCATCGAGCGCGCGACATAGTTACATAAGAGGAGCAATATAGTATAGTGACATTTAAACCAAACTAGAAACGCCGGATTGGTCCCGAAGATAGTTCGTGTGATATATTATGAGTGTGTACTAGTATTATACGTCACTGTGAATCATCTAGCGAGAAGTATAGTTTGTTTAGGTGGAGATTGACGCACGCGCGTACATCTCTCATCAATGGTCCAGCGACACGAGTGATTTGATCACTCCATTGTACAAGTTGAAACTCACCACACTGGAAACCATTGCTATGGTTGGGGTAGAAATACTGAATACAACAAACCTGAAACAAACGAAAAAGAGATTATTAGTTACAAATAATTTTATAAATTGATACAAGCAAAATAAAAATGTTTAAAAATTGCGTAAGCCCCATCGTACGGCTTCAGGGATGAAAACTCAGGAGCATAGCAGTCAGAGATTTGGTAGGGAAAATATGCAAGGTCGATATAGTAAGATGGGAAACCCAAAGAACGTTCTGGAATATACAAGTACATGTGAAAAGAATGGACTCCTCATACGACACTGACCATCGAGTAATGAGACTAAAGAGATGGAGGGACAGGCTGGGAATCAACTCGCAGGGGCTATCACCACCTCTAGTACCACAAGGTTTAAATTAAGATGTATTTATTTTGCCAACATTTATAAAGCAAATATGTTTTCCAGTAGTTTACTGACCTTGATCATTTGCATTATATCGTTTCAGACTATGTCTAGTTGAAAGAAACGACTTTTCCTAATTATTAGGTAATGAATCTAAAGTATTGAGAAAAAATCTCAAGAGATAACCGATCCTCCAGCTCAGTTTGTTGCTTGTTATGGTGATTTCCCAATATAGTATATAGAACTCATTACTTCAAAGCGGCGTTCGTGTTAATTAATGTCACAATTGACATTGGCTTTTACGATAAAATTTTCTCTTGTTACGAGGCTCTTTATAATAAAACTCAAGGTTTATCTCGGTCAATGTATCTTTCAAAAGAATTATGGATCACATCCGAGTATGCAAATGTGCATGCCGGAGTGTTCTCATAATGAGAGGACCGCGTCTGCCGGGCACAAAGGCTGACTCACCAACAGGTAGTGCAATAGTTGCCATCTTACATCACAACCTCCTAGAGGTTCAGATTGTTGACCCTTTCCATTGCAATGTTTTTCGACCGTTTTCCTGCGCTCCGGATACTTTGGAGGATATTTCCCGATAACGTTTACCATTTTTATAAAACAATATAGTATCCAATTTTGAAATTTTGGCTGAGATCGAACCACTAATAACCGTCTTCCATGGTTGGTGAAATTTTGCGACCTTTTGTTATTTCCCTGATCAATCATGGGGAATTGAAAATTCAGGACTACGGTAGAATTCTAACCTGCGTCTACGTTCTCTTGAATCGAGATGTCAATCTTCACGTAAATAGGTGTCAAGAATTATTGAGCGATAGGTTCAATGAATAATAATTGTTGAGTGCAAGTAAAGATACACAATACCACAGTCGATCATAATCTTTAAATTCAACTATAATTGAAACTACCTCTTATATATATGACAATGATAAGCTGTGCGCGTGTCTCGCTAAAACTCGAAAACGGTCGCACCGATTTTGCTAATTTGGTTCAGAAATATTCGTCAAAGCTACGGGTATTTTATAGCGGTAAGAAAATATAGAAAAAATTGTGATGAAAACAGAAAAAAACATCGATTTTGTTTTTTGTTTTATTTCTCTTTCAGATGTATGTACATTTATTGAAGTTCAGCTTCTTAAAAATTGAAAAAAAAACGAATCCAAAACTAAGTAGGTAGGTAGTTTTGCCGGCTTTGAATACAGCGTATTCAATTTCCTGGCAGCATTCACTAGTTTGAAGACGAACGATATCACTGAATACACGTTTATAAGTATGTATGTAGTCTGCTTTTGCATATTCGCCAAGTTCTGAGCGCTTCAATAGACATGGGGGGTAGTTAAAAGTGAATAGTTTCCACAAACAGAGACACAGACAGGGTGAGTTATAAGCTAGACGGAGCAGGGGCTGAAACCATACTTCTACACCGTAGGTATACGCCATAGACGATAAGTATCGGCGTTGGATGTACTCTGGGCTCAACTTCCCCTCCAATTTGGTTAGCGAGCGCTGCATTGCAGTCACCTGATCTACATAACATTATACGCAAGTAGTCTCCGTATTGTTGATAGACAAACTGATTTTTTATTTTCATTAAGTTCATAGTTATGAGTTTAATTGCACTTCCACAAAATTTACTTAAAACATCCAGCCATCATTTAGAAAAACTAATTTCATTTTCATGCAATTCTATGTTAATTTAATTCTGAGCATGAAAATTGTAATGAGCATCTAATAAATAACCTACTTATATCGATTTCAAGTGTCTATTACATAAAAAAAAATTGACACTTTTGTAATATGCAACAACGTAGTATGTCAAAATCAATTTTAATTAATGACAAAAATCCTATGAAAAGTTGATTTAAGAGATTGCAATAAACCATAAAGCTTAGCATCAATGAACGTAGATAACAAATAATGCACATTTCATTAATATTAAGATATGATAATTTTAATTCCAGCTAATGGAGAGTGTGGATTTATTTCCTGTTGATATAAAATTAATGTTAGGTTAATGAGTACGGGTCAGTATAAAGTGACGAATGGTTGATGCATGGGTGGCTTATGTACCAAACGGAATACAGTAGTGCGAGGCTAATGTAGGTACACTGTACGTGCAGTAGGAATAGTACGAGGGACATTGCACTTTAAACCTACGACCGCACACCCTTCCACATAGACTGCTGCCAGCCAGCCTATACGACCGTTGCACTGTACACCACCCTTTCCTCCTTTAGGCAGACCAACCACCCCCATTAATGTATTTAAACCGATGGATAATCCCTACAAAATATTAACACGATATACCTAACCACTTAGTAGATTTATTAATAGTTTTAATAATTGAATAGGGTTAATTGGTTTTATATTTTTGTTCACTTCTGCTGAGGGTTTAAGAGTGCGCTGCTGCCTTTACATAAATTTCGTCCTCCAGCAATACTGAATTGAAACCCGATTACATCCAGTTACAAAGTCTTTATACATATTCTTTAACTCTGTATCAATTTTTTACATCACTAGTATAACAAAATCAGAGCTTGCAATTTGTTCGAATTTCAGGACGTTGGCAGTTTTTATAAATTATAATGAACTAAATTGGCGGGATTGTCACCTTGGAAAATTTCTTCCAACCAATCATAATCTTGGTCTTCGCTCACTTTGTATTTTTACGATCCGGGGACGTTCAAGTAATTTGGTATGTATATAGGTATCAAATTACGAAACGTCATAATATTATTAAAAAATCTTAATTCATCGATATCAATATATTTCTTGCAAAAAAATGCGGTGTGAAAGGAGTATTTGGTATCAGTGGATCATTACTCGGAGTGGAGTGACCGAGTAAATTTGTCAGTAGTTATAGATTCCAATGAGTCTGAGTACTGGCAGAGCACCAGAAGATGACAAATAACCAAATAAAGCACTGAAATACTAAACAACAAAATATCTCACGGACGAGTCTGCGATACGCACGCACATAATATAGCCCACTGCAATAATAATAATATAATGGGTCTCCCGACGTCGCGTCGTATGCACATTGTTTGACCATGAACCTAATAAAACCACATCTTCGAGCTGCATCAGACCACATAAATGGCAAACTATTAACACCGCGAGCAACCATAAAATCAAATCCATTCTTTTGTCTCTCTTCAATATGAGGACGAGCAGAGTCGGCAGATATTCACAAATTCATACTAATTAAAGAGCAGGCAAAACATCACATTAGAATAATTGAGAGAGCGTAAATGTTTGAAAATTCGTTGCAAAAATCGTGTGCATTTACAATGGGTACAAATATCTAACAATGAACAGAAATGCACTCACCTGGCATACCACAGGGACCTGTTTTAAGACCTTTTATTAACTATTCTTTTACTTGGCTGCAAATGGCTATAAAAAGAACTAAATTAAATTACGCAAATAACTTTTGCTTAGTGCTTTAAGAAGGCTTCTTTTTATTTATGGTGTATTTTGTGTGAATAATAATTAATATAATAACGAATTGTTATGTTTCCTCGGGGAGTACCACAAGGCATTGTTTGAAGACCTTAAATTAATATATTTTACCAGGCATAGTGTGTTTTAAATAATTACTGTCCATTTGAGTGAGGTAGGAACTAACTCATAATATAACGGCTCTGTGGGGTGACGAGTGAATGGTGGTTCAATGGGTGTTAACGACTTTACTAATTAAAATAACACGACTCCTAGATGATTTAGCATCCTTTCTCATCCTGTTATTAGTTCAAAACATTTTTAAGGGAACTGACGAGAGGTTATGTAGGCATTCGATCGGCGGAACAAAATTCCTACGATCTAATCTCGTGTAGCAAAAGCACAAAAGTTTAAAAGTTTCGGGGTTTTTTACTTTTAGCTTTTTTTTAAACACTTCAAAGGAACCGAAACGAAATGATTGCCAATACCTTACTCGGCAGTAGAATTGCACTTGTATGAGTTGTCTGCTGCATATTTATGCAATAAACGTATCTCTGTGTTGGGGGCTGGCAGTGTGCGCGTGTCGGTATACACCGCTCCGCGGATATGTGGTGGCTCTACGTAGAGAGAATGTGGGAACAAGAACGTCTGGACAGGAAACCAGTCAACTCGACAACACACAATCAATTAGGTAGGTAAGGCATGTATATGCGTAGGGAATATTACAAGAGTAGTATGTTCTCCGAGAGCGGAATTAAAGTATGTGATGAACTCCGTCCAGAGGAAATGTCGCCGGGTGATTACGTGGTGGCGCGGGTGAATGGATCCCAGCGACACATTATGTTAACAGCACAATCATCTTGTCGAACACCCATAAATCATTTCGCCATTAAACATCCAATATCGTCGACGATGAAGTTACTTTTCGCGGTATTTTTCGGATGACATTACGGCCACGATATTTATTAGAACCGGGACTTCACGCTTCAAATGCTGTAAGCATATTTGTATAATCACGAGCCTCAAGAAGGACGACTAGAAGCTAATACCATTTTTCAAGGTTTTTTATACTTTTGATCAAGCCTTCGTTCGAAGAACAGAATGAATTGCGATCGAACCATGTCGTTTTTGGTAGGCCACGCCTGCTACACTTTCACTCTCAGGCTGATTCTTTTTGAAACTCTTAATTTTGTCACCACTTGTAGATAATCTTGTCATCACGCTGATTTCCGTTCAACAGACATACTTTATACTGATTCCTCACCAGGCCCTGAGAGTTTAAAAAGCAGAGATAAAAATGCTTCGTATGGTTCATTAAAATACTTCAATGAATGTGTTACAGTCCTCCACTAAGAATGTAACAATGACACAGATTTAGTTACTATTTTGATGCGCGAAGTTTCGTGAAATGTAGGAGATGTAGTAGTCGGTATAGCTTTAGTTCTATACTACATATTTGTAGCAACGAACCTCTTTCACACATTCGACAGAGAATAAACTAGGTCAAAATCCATATGCGGAATTACGCGCTTTTCTCTCGTAATTTTCCTCGGAAAATTTAACCCAACTGCCTTTTTATTGAGTTTTAGATGATAACTTTTGCATTTTGGTTAAAATTGTGTAAGCACATTAAAACTTACGTAACAGCTTAAACGAAGTATTCCATAGACACCGCCTTTTGTGAAAATGTCGTTTTTGTTGATTGTTTAGTGTGTGGTAGTAATAGTTTACTAAAAGGGCGTGAGTAGGGTGTATGCAAAGGATGTATTGACTCGCTAGTCTGCCACCTTGCTGTCATCGAACGTTATTGAACGTCTTCGATTGCAATCACATAGTATATAACGATGAGATATCATTTCAGCAAATTTCAACTACTACTCAAATTATGGGTGCAACGGGGATGTTCATTTTTATACCGTTTTGAACCTAAAGCTAATAAATTTAAACAAAATATAGATTTTGTGGCCGTTTCGTCTTGTACGTGTGAGAAAGAGAGAGATGGATTATACAACACGTGACTAGGAAGTGACATAAATAATCCGAACAATATTGGGCCCCGGTGTCTATGACCGAATGAGACAGCCGAATGTACTCGCCTACCTACGCATCTGAAGAGAGTTGGTGGTTCACCTCCTTGGTGCCAACATTGGACTGTGTGTGTACGGTGCGAGTATTATTTATAGTGGTGAGTGACAAACTGAAGAATCATGAGACGAGCGTGTGAAACGGTCGAATACAACGCAACATGTGGTGGCTCATTCAAAACTTTACTTCATTATAAACAAAATTGAAACTTAAAGATAAGTACGGTATTCGGTACTGTATCACATTTAAAAAGTCAACAAGTAAAGTTGCACTTTCACTATACCCATTTAATTCATCTCGATCACTTTCGTTTTCTTCCAGTTTCTCGCTGACATTATAAAAAGACTCCTTGACAGTTTCTTGATTACGTCAGCGGGAAAATGAAAATATACGAAAGCTCTTGAGGAAAAATTAATTATGCGAAAAGGAGACTGTTTTTGTTCTAAAAATTCATAAATCCACACTTCCATTGCGTATAATATACACCATTAGTACATTTTTATGAAACGTGAAAGTGAAAAAAAGAACAACCAACAATAACATCAATAATAAATTGAATTTGCAGGGTGCCTATTTAAGGGTTAAAGAAATAACAAAACACGTAAGTTATGTTTAAAATGAAAAAAGTTTAGTTCTTTTCTAAGCGTTCTTTTTTAGCTAAAATAAATTTTTGTTCAGTTTCTGCAAAATCCTTTAGCGATAAGTTTTTAGAAATATTTTGTTTACCTTTCCAGTGGTGATAACTTTCTATACAGCTGTCAAATCTATCTGACTTTCTTTGCTGGCTCACTCTTATAGAATAAATGATCAACGTAGGTATATTGTGTAAATCACTTAGCAGTAGGACGTTTCAATACGAGATGTTAGATGTATGAAGTACAGTAGAGTGATGATTGCGTCAACGAGGTTGAATATTGTAATATCAAGTTCGTCTACACCGTGTCTAGTTCAAGTACATAGAAAAACACAATCATAATAATTGTGTAGAATACTTGTACGGATATAATCACAAAATAGCCATGTGCGCTGGTACACAACAAACATGTTTGCGGGTGCAGTGTTTAGGAGCCTGCATGGAGACACGTCACTCTGGGTTTGATGTTTCGCCGTCAGCGGAACTAAGCGATTAACTTTTAACCTCTCCAGTTGGAAGTAAGGATAGCTAACTAAATGTCACGCTTTATGTTGTGCACTAAATTTGAGTCATGTGTAGATTTACATAAAAGGACGCAAAATAAGATTTTAATTCAAATTTTAGGAATAATTATACCAATTTTTGCATATCACATTCAATTGTGAGAAAATTATTGGTACTGAAGTTTTATTTTGCGAAGTCCACTAAAATTACACACGACCCGTATTTTTGTATTTGTGGATGTTTTCATTTGCAGAAGAAAACGACAATATTTTTATTTTATCATATTTCGCAGCATTTTGGGAGATGAATATTTTAAAAAGTATTTCCATAGGCCTCTCTGATACAGTGCATGTACTAATATTAAAAGGTACGGAATTAGTGGTAGGTACACGAACTTATTTATCTATTTAACTTTTAAAAACTCGAAAAGGAATACATGTCGCATTTTAAGGTAATTTTTCTATGTAATTTAAGGTAAGTTCGATTTATAGAAAATCAAATTTAATTCCGAAACAGAGTTTTCTTATAATTGATTTCTATGGATTTTCAGAAATTTTCAAATTCATAATTAGAACATGGATTGTTGAATGATATTAGAAATGAATATTCTTGGAGTGCAGTTGCGATCTTATGAAGGATCATAAGAGAGGCCAGCACTAATCAGTAGAGAAGAGACGGAGTAAGCCAGTAGACAAATCACGCACGTGAGAGAGGAGGGGCTCATAATATTGTGTAGTGTGACTCAGCCGATGACCGAGTCACGGCAGTGTGGCAGGTCAGTGCCTACTCGCGCGCTCATACTGTCTACAACATTGTAGTAATACCTCTTCTATTAACATAACATTATCTATGTACCTACGTACACTCTCTTCGCCCAAATCTTTTTTATGTTCGTATTACTGGCAACACTTTTATTTGACAGTTGATTGTCAATTTTATTAGCCCAGAAGACTGACTGAATCACCAACTAACGCAGCCTACCCAGGGATCCCACGCGGGCTGCATACATGTGAACTTATACGGAAAATAAGAATAAAGATTCTTTTTTCAATAAAATCTCAACATGCAGACAAGAATTTCAGGTACTTACCTATACTTACAACCATCATTGATGTCACGAATCGAAATTCAAAAGACGTAGGTACAACATAAATTTATTCAAATTTACTTATCAATAAAGTGAATTACCCATTGACGCATTATTGTTTACTGTAATTGTGAACCGTAAAAACGTGCTACGAAGTCCGTCACACGGTGACAGGTAAGTTCTTTATGTTAATAATGCTATAAAAATCGGTGTTAAATAGGGTGACGCTAAGTTAATAGAGTAAATAGACGTGATTATTTAAGTAGGAGAGAAGAGAAAAAACTTGGGCGCACCTGGTGTCCGGAGCGGGCGAACTAAAAAAAGAGGTGATATTGTTTTCGTGAGAACGGGGCAGGAAGGAAGAAAAAAAATCACGCAGGAAGTGGTTGGGAACGTTAAATTACGAGCCCTTCGATCGATTTCTCGTCTCTCGACAATAACGAACCGCATCCACATCCGGTCGGAACAAAGGGCACGACGAGATGTGAAATCGGAATAATGAAAGGTTTCGCCACTGCGACTGCATACGTGCTCGCTGTACTTGTGATTGGACAACACAAAGCACTCGCATACGTGCAGACAGAAACTCCAAGGAAACGAATAAAGAATCGCGGCATACTACCTGATTTATGGACAATTACACATGCAGAAAATAATCACCTTTTAATAGGTACCTACCTACAGCCATACGACAAGCAGAAAAATCGAGTCGAATTTCATTCCACCAAGACAACTCTCTGTTTGAAGTCATCAACGACAGGTGAAAAAATTATATTTCGTGAGACACAAGTCTGAAATCATGTCTAAGATTTTTCTTGTATCCTGTATGGGTTAAATGAATTTTTTTTTTTTTTTTTTTTTTTTTTTTTTTTAAAATGAATCTGTGCTCACTCGAAGTGAACACAAATACATTTTTGGCATCTTTCACACTAAGCAAATGCTTGTGTCGTGAAAGTGGAAAATGGTCGGCACGGCCGGGATTTGAACCCACGACCTCCGCACCAAACAGTGCGAAAGCCGGCGTCGCAACCGCTGGTCTACCAACCACCTTTAATTGATTTGAAAGAAAATCACAAATCTCCCCTATGGGAAATGCAACCCCTTTCGATTATATGGCGTGAAGTTGTTCTAAAATAACCGTAAATAATACTGATGATGGGGAGTTTTATAGTCTAGTGTTTTGTTGACAGAAGAACATCATTTTCAAAAACGGGGGAAATGCTATGATTCAAATAATCGAAAAAAAAACAATCGAAATTATTTTTTTTGCAGTTGCGTTTAAAAAAGTTATTATAGTAAAAATGTATCAACCTAGTTTCTTTATCCTTTGAATTTTCGAAAAAATGCAAGTTCTCAATGATAGTTAGGTATAGCTATTGCTCAACCAATTGCATCAAGGCTTAGGGGTCCAAAATAACCAATTCATTGAATAATAGACCGGTGTGAAACCATAATTTGTCCATTTAAATACGATCACCGATTTGTTGGTTTTTTTTTCTGCAGTGGACCCTCCGCTAAGAAATCACACGTCAAACTTAATTTATAACAAGGACCGACTGCATATTCAAATTATCATTATCTAGTCGGCTGCTTTGAGTAGCGCCGGTATATTTAATCCTACCTACAATATTCTTATTTAAGTATATATGTCAGCTCATTTGCAATATTGACAGTTTCTATGGGAAAATCTACATAATATTTTAGTCCGTTTATTTATATTTTTGTAAGAGCATCAATCATAGAAAACATACATTAAGGTCAGATATTAATATGCCCAGAGCCGTACAAAATGCTGGAGAAGGTTCTTAAATACAATTTGCTGCATTAACTTTAATATATTTAGAGCTATTTAAAAAACTCTATTTTTTTAGGATCTTCATACAAATTTCTCAAAAAGACAGTAAGCCATCTTTTGGAAACAAAATTACTCATGTAAACGTTGAATGGAATCTTGGTATTACAGTATGAAAATGTAATAAAATAATTGTAGATTGATTTTTTATACATATAAATGTTATTCAAATCTTATTATTCTCAATAAATAAAGATTTAATGAAAAAAATTGCAAAATGATTCCTCCATTTTGAAGTTTGACAGCGGCTTTTATACTCATAGCACCCTCTATGGGTGGAATGCCTAATTAATTATCACACATGGGTGTAGGGAATGTAGCTAAGATTCAAACCATATAGCTCTTTCTATGAAAACTTGCAAATTATGTCGGTAGGTTCGTATAATATTATGAGGTCGGTAAAACAAAAATTGTGAAAGTGTCATTCTTCTTTTTCCGTGCTTATGTCAGTTAAGCAATGGGAAGCTAGACTAGAACCTGTTTAATTACCTACCGATCAAGCCTGACAATCGGAATCAAAAACGTAAAGCATGACGGGTATAAGCTAGTAATTAATATATGAAATATCAAAAAAAAAACTGATCACAATTTAAATATATTATTAAGGATTATAGCTGTTGAGCTACGTAAACAGAGATAAAGGCCATGCATAATTTGCAAGTCAGCCCTTCCTCGTTTTAGTTTTACTGGAATAAATAACTAATGTTCTAATAACTAATGTTCACAGTTGTTGATGTCGAAATTTGGTTTGGCTTTCCAGTTACATCTAGAATTGCCCTGTCAAAAGCCTTCCAAATGACTAAATAAAGAATGAAAGTGTATTCCATATATATTTCAGTTTTCAGAATCTACTGGTTTTGGAGCGTTCTGAAAAATAAGATTTGTTCACACTATGCACAAAAGCATAAACACGCTTAGTTTTTCCAACGAACTAAACTCTCATCGCATTGAAGATGATAGCTGTTTCACTAATTTTCAATCTTATCTTAAAGGAGTTCAATAATTATTGTGGATGGAATGTATTGCACAAACTTTGGACTATTTCATATTGGTTGATTGTTGTATTTTAGTCGAGTAGCGAGTAATTTAGTTACAAAACGTGTCTGGATTCTGGAACCCATTCTCGAATGTCGATCGATGGGTTTTCTAATAGGATTTTTATGACTTTAGTTCTTTAAGAAAACATACGAAAGTTAATAATTCTATTATAAATCCCATCGATTGACATTCGAGAATGGGATCCCTGAACACCTAAATTTAATCGAGTCCATTCGTTAGACAAGCAGTTCAATCAATTGTAACAGTAAGATTCGTATCTCCCAATCAATATCAATCTCTCAGATCTTTCACCGACAACATACACATTTGATTCTTTGTTTAAAATATTAGGTTGATCTTAGACAAAGATTAAGGTGATATACGTGCATAATATAGTGCAACATAACGAGATTGCAGATTTGACCTTAACACGTTCGAACGCAGACACACGGTGAAACCAAATACACACATGCAATCCAAATAAAACAAGTTGTCAAAAAAAAGAATCAAGTTAAATGCTACGTTTAGATGAACTGAACTGAATTAACGTTGCATGTTGCTATGAGAGTAAAAAGTGACCTTACTGTCTGAACTAAGTTTAAAACTTAACATCAGTACTATGATAGTCAGACAAAATGTATTAATGTGTAGAAAATAGACATGAAAGTTAAGAAGATTTTAAGACTATATTAGGTCGTGTTTTTTATGTATGATTACAAATAAACCTATTCGTCGATCACATCCTGTAAATAGCTGAAAGTGGAAGATTTTAGGTTAACTATTATTAAATGAAGTAGAAATAGATTCTGGAAAAAAAATCGAAACATCTTGTTAATTTTACTATTACAAGACAAATAATAAGTAAGGATTGGTGAGGTGATGCAAATGCTTTTGCAGGTCATCGCTTTAACCAATAAAAGTCAATAATAATAGTAAAATAAAGTTTGGTGAAAATAAAACAAGTAAAAAGAAAAAAAAATGTTCACACATTGAGGCGAAAATAAAATGAAATACGTTATATTGTATTATTGAATTTATACAATAATTATTACACGTACCTAATAATAATATGGATGTAGATGGTCGATTTGCTTACGTACAAAGAAAAGAAAACTTGATTATTAATATAATGCAACGCTAGGGGCTGGCAGCACTGCACCCTACCATTGTATGCACCCTGGTAAAGAGTGGGTACCGCATTGTGTCTCAGAGGGAGAGTAACGGTTCTTTTCGGGGTTTTTAGCTCGTTATAATACTCTTCTTGAACCATATACGAGTACAACAGCTGTTCCTTTCCTAGATTGAGTACCTGTGTGGGGATCTAGATGCAGATATTGCTAAACTGCATACTGGAATAATCACATGTTTTTTAACTACTTATAAGTTCGTAAATACATATTTATTACTAGCTGATACCCGTCTTGATATTATACATCTTTAAAAGGTGGTTTATTTTCAAAACATAGCTATCACATTATGAAGTTCCTGTAATTTTATAAATTTATAAATAACATTCAAAATTTATAAATGACATTATTAACTTAAAAAACTCAACATAATTTCTGGGGCATAAACCCCTAAAATTATGTTTATTAACTTTATAAATATATTATTATGTTTATGTTTATATCTTAAAACTTCTATATTGAAAGGTTTGTGTATTTACGTCAAAAATTAATTGTGAAAGTGCAGCTGTGTTTCTTTAAAATTTATCCCAAAATTTTCATTTCACTAATTTATTATTGTTGAATATCTTGAGAAAATCAATCATTGTTAGAATGCTTCATCAAAATGAAAAATGAATAGCGAAGAATCTATTAGAAAATAGCGACAAATGGCTAAAGACTTATTTTACGAATACCTATTACAATATCTTCCATAGAAGCGTACATAAATATAAATGCAAGAATATAAAAAAATATTGGTGTGAAAGACCTAAACAAAGCATTTTTTTTAAAGTTTATTCAAAGAAATATCCATTTGCTTTATTCCATGCGAGGTGTGAGGGTCTGTCAATGAGCTTATTTTAAGCTCTTTCAGCAAGTGGGCGCATATTTGATGCCTCTTCGACGATATTCAGAATTACCTGAGAAGTCTTTTGCTTTCAATTCGTTTATCGACCTAACAACATTTTTATGATTGAATTTTGCCATATTTTTTACAGGTCATTGTCTCTTATAGAGGAGAAAGGGAAATCTGTAGACACGGGGGTTGATATTTTGATCTTAACTAATTACCATGTGGCTACCCTTCAATTCGATGCTTGTTCAGAGGTTCCTACATACAACTTTTGCTATGGGAAGAAATATCAAATTGTACGCAGTTATCAACGCGGTAAAGCAAAATTGGGACTACTGAATTTATCGGACAATAAAACAATTAATAACCCTTTTCTATGCCGTTTGTCCGACAGGTTTTGCTGCTTAAATCCTTATCGGCTTGGATACACTATAATAATATAGGTATATTATGACTGTGGAATAAATTAGGCTCTGCTCAAATACAATCATGAAATCTTGTCTAGTGGAAGTATAAAATCAGCACCGAGAATCGAATTCACTATACAATCAGCACGCAAAACGAAAGTTGACAGAACTACCACTAAACATCATTAAAACAGAAGAAAGTATGCTAAGTAATAGGTGCATCGGAGAAGCATCGATATATTAAAAAATGGACTAAATTATAGGATATAAAAACATATTGAGAACATAATATTATTTTGGGTGTATTTTGATCATACAAATACGCATACCGATGCAGTGTTGTATATGTGGATGTATATGTAGATATAGGAGCTCTTTTGTACCTGAGAGCTATTAGCACGAATCTTCCTCCGCATCGAGTTAGAGGAGAATATAAGAACCCTGCACAACGGAACGAGGGAAGCAGAGAAAACGGACGGTGCGCGAGGAGCGAGGGGCGAGGCAGGAGACAAGGGCCGTAGGGCAAAAAGTAGTCTGCCGCCAAAAAGTGGATTCGGGAACATCTGCCACAAAAATATTTGAAGCAGCCGCATTTACTTATTTGATCTTCGCGTATGTGCGTAAGAGCTATTTTACCTCGCACGACCATGTGAATTGGTTTGCTTCTAACATAAGATTTAGTCGATCATCGACTCGATTCCAACGGGTGATTTTCATACTATGTGAGCTGTCAAAAAATATGAAACTAGATCCAAATACCTACTATGCATTTAAAAAAAAGAAATGAGACCAAATTCACGATAAACCTCTATTTAAGAAGAGGTATTATATTTCGCGTTTTAACAATTCATACTGACATCACCAAGTTATAATATCGTTTATACCTAATACCAAAAAACTTTAGCGAAAAATAAAAAAAAATAAGTCGTGTGTAATCAAGATGTATGCCTGTTATCTGCATACTTTATTAAGCCGTGAATTAATCAATTTGCCGCTTTTAATAAATTATTTTATTAGATTCGAGTTAATCAAAAACCCATCGTATAAAATGATCCGTAATAAACTAAGACATATTTATAAATGGAGACCATATCATTGTCGAACGGGTGGCTCAATATAATATAGTAGAGCGAAAATAAAAATGACACATGTGCTAGTTTAAGTTCACGCTAAATTAGACTTTTTTTAACACATTTAAATGAGATACCTCCACAATTTTTCACAATGAAATCCCAAACAATTTGGTATATCACACTTGTTATCCCAGAATTTGGTAAAAATTGGCAATAATGTCTAATTTTGCATAAACTCAAATTTACACATGAGATTAAATGTTGTGTGCAACGACGATATTAACCTTGAGAGGTGAACATAATATATTATTTTATATGTATAACTGACAAAATACATCCTCATGTATATGTACACATACAAGTAGTGAGTGTAGGTAAGTGTTTATAGGTAGACAGGGTATGTGAGTTGTAGAGGTTCAAGCCTCCGTGGTTAAGTAATCCACGGAGGGAACATAAGTGGACCTTGCCATGAAATAATAATAATTGACGGTGTCCTACGTAGACAAAGAAAAACATTACGCACACACACCTACCTATAAAAATTGCATTTCTTTTCGTACACATATCGAGTCATACATAATATAGAACTATGCAGTACTGTAGTAGGTGAACACACATAATGATGTCTAATAGAAAAAAAGTGGGATAAAAATTTCTCTTAAAATCGAACATTAATAATTATTGATTTAATGAATTGCATCCAATAGTCGGTTATTTTTGAAAATCGTGTTCAAGAATCCATTAACATTTGGAACGGTGTGTTATTCGTAGACGACCAAGCCTGTTCACATCTTGCCTTTAGTCTTGGGCTTTTCATTTTTTCAGGTATTTTCAGGTATTATTTTAAATTCATCGTATAATTATTGTTATTGATCAGAGCCTCGAAGTTTCAGAGAGTAATTTTACACATTTTTAACGTCATTCTTATGAAATAAAAAAAAGGAAGTTGCGCGCTATTAACGAAAGCTTACGCAACCTTTTTAGCACTTTTGACAATATAAACTATTCTATTTTTTGAATTTTGATTGACATTTGACATCTTTCACATGATAGTTGGTGTTATCCTCAGGATGTGACCTGTAAACATCGTTTAAAACTTGGTTCTAATACACAGGATAACGAATGTTGGGAAAGCTTGTTTCTTACATTTTATTCAATCTTATAGAACCATTTTAAAGTTTTCGACGAACTTTGTTTTCGACGAACTTTCAATAGCAGAGGTTGAATTGTTATCAAAAGGAAAATATTTATCACCAAACTAAGCATTGAAGTGCTAAAAAATAACGAAGTACGACTGCTACAGGTATTAAAAATGGTATTAAGTATTTATAAAATGTTGATTCATTATTTGAGTTGTCCTAATAGCAACATCACTAGGCAGGCTACTAAGCTGTTTTCGCGATAATTATATTTAATGGTTCGCGTATGTAAAAAGAATTCATTTAGAATGGACCAAACAATATTACCATAAGGACAATGAACTAGTTAATACTACACACATGACTATTATTGACTGATTTCCCTTTATTCGGACATTTTGAAAAATTAAAAAAAGCGGCGAGGTTATCCACCTATTGGAAATGTTGGTGAGCATAAGATTATAAATAGATGGCAACCTATAATATATCATTTGTGGGAACGTTGTCGGGATTGTTCGATGCATTTGCCCCAGTTGGCCTTAAAAAGAATTGATTTTGCCTATCCGATTCGAGACACTACTTGAAATATGAACGAAATATTTCTCAAAAAGTACAAAATCTTGATATCGTTGCACTTGTCACTCAATACTACAGTAGTAACGTACTGAAAAACTAAATTAAGCAGAAACTGCATCGATTATGTTTCACGGACCACAGTGAGCGTCTCCTCCGAGCAGATGATGTATGGGTCCCTTGCAGAGATGAAATATGGTACCTACGTGATATACAATACAAGCCCGCACTTGCTGGTGGTGTCGAGTGTCCTCACGAACCTTGTCGCCCGCATCCTTTTTCTAAAGAACGAAAGTCTCGACACGAAGGTAATGCGTAATTTTATCTTCATAAAACTACAGCAAGTATAAAACATCGACAAAATGATTCGCAATTGAACATATTAACTACAATCAAAAGGTTTGCTGCAATTTGCATTTTTTGAGTTTCGAAAGATAGGTACTTAGAATTGTGAGCCCAAAACTAATACCTAGAATAAGAGATTGAGTTTAAAAAAAAACGCTAATTCAAACACAGGTTTTATGGATTTGGATAAGGCTTTTGATACGGTAGGTCACAATCAATTTTAATAATTTAGTTCGAAAGAAAAAAATAAATATTCAACAGGTGACAGCTTACGTAGTTTTGGTTTTGACAACGAAAGCGACAACACGCAAAGCTCAGAGTGGTCATGTCCTTGGATTGCCCAATGCCCAATGCGAATAGTTAATACAATAGTGCAGGTACCAGCACAATACAATAGTCGGGTAGGTAGGTGGGTTATAATGGTAGGTTTGGTCTTGTTATTCGAGCAGGTCTCCAAAGTAAGTAGTTCGTTACCTCACGTCTCAATGGAGAGGAGTCTGCGATCTGTAGAAACCCGATCTCCTCCAAAATGGAGCCTACTATCAGCTTTCATCATATGCTCTATACATTCATGCCTCACGTATATTATTTAGGCGTGCAGACACGTACCTACTGTCCTTTGTATGCGTATATCTATACGTACAGGACAAGAACAAAGACCTAATGAATTCATAATATTTACCAAAAGCTTCCTTTGTCTCACATCAATACGATATCAGACTACCTACATCACACGGAGTATAGATAATTATATGTCTGGACTGGACCATCGCAACACGAAACTACTATACATAGTTATATTACTAAGTAAGCGGTAAGGTATTCAAAATATTGCAACATTAAATGTCAGATTTTTTTTACCATACCTTTATCAGCTCAAAGCTCTGAAAAAGATTCTGAATAGACTTTTTCACACGAAGATGACTCCCTTCACATTTTGACAGGTCATGGTAGGATGTTCAAATGATTCGATTTTTTCTCACGTAATAAGAAATCAGATCAAAGATTGAAACATAATACTGCATCACAATATTATTATCTATCCCGCATGACAGCGTAGTGTGGAGTGTAAACACAAAAAGGGATGACTTCCTGTTCCCACTTCCTTGGGTATCACCCGAGCCTCTCACTAAACAGATAACCTGCAGGCAAGTAGGTTCCCACGGTAACAGCCTTATAGGCGAGTCCTGAGTACAAACTGTTTGCCTCTGAGTAAACCTTTTTTTCGTTCTTAAAAAGCAACAGCTACCAAACAATCAAGATTGGTGATTCTATGAATTGAATCCAATATGTATATGACTAGTTGCATGTAAACATGAGATCCAACTGTCGATGGACCAAGTCGGTATGTTTATTGTATGAAACGATGTCGTCATTAAATTAAATTTTTACAAAAATTGTTAAGAAAAGTTTGAGATGTACTGATATAATGTAAACATTTTTTATAGAAAAATTAATTATCTAGTTAGGGTGTTTCGGTGTTTTTCGATATTTTTATAAAATTCTGAAATATAGGCACTGAAACTCGTAAATTTGTCATAAAAAAAATATTTTTCTTTTTAAAAAAAGTTTGAGAAATTCTGGAACTTTTTCATTAAATTTAATTTGAGATATTGTATTTTTCCATATACATACAAAATTTAAGGGTTCTAGCTTTTATAGTTTTCGAGATATATGAAAAAAATTTGTAAAAATTCAAAGGTTGATTACCCCTGACTGAAAGAAAATTTCAAAATTCTGAGTATACAAGTTTTGTAGGCTTAAAGTATTCAATATTTTCTGAAATTTTAGGATCTGTGCATCAAGCGAATCAAAAGTTATAAGGGGGGGGGGGACACACAGACACACACACACACAGACACACACACAGACACACTAAATGTTCTCCTCCGAATCCTGAGTAAATCCATATATGGAACATATATGCTGCGAAGCCTCTAAGTTGGTGTTTTTTGTCGTCAAAGTTTGAAAAACCGTTTAAAATCTAGACCTGGCCATACAAATCTCACGTATCTTGGCTTGATACTGCCGATCTGTCTCGAGAAATAATTTCTCTTCAACAAATCGACAGTTGGACTAAAAGTGAAGCATTTGGTGAGACCAAGTAGATAATACTGATTGATTCATAACAACGGTTCAATGTTGTCCAGAGCTTTATGTTAACTATTCATATGTTTTTTTTTTTAACTAAGTCTGAACTCCAAGATAACTCATTCACTCCCATTAAGTGGCAACCTTTAATAAAATAATATGCCTCTAAGGCCCAACGCATCAATGTGTAGATAAAAGTTCTTGGTAGCCGTCTATAAGAAAAAGTTATGCAGTGGATAAAGTGATGGAAACAATCTGACAGCCGCATCAATTGAAATCTATCCAATAGGTGGATATCTAGAAGAGAACAGTGTTGCTATGGTGAAATCTATTGATTTCAATGGATTCGCTTTTTCGCGCCAGATTTGATGTCAGATGAAGTCTTGTTTTGACATTTATTAATGCATATTGAATCAAATATTTAGGTTAGGTTCTAATGTTGTTTTTTGTTTTGCATGCATATTGTTATAGTATTTCTAAAACTGAAACTTTACAATGATTTAACAGAAAGTTTGAGAATATAACATTTCGATCACAATTTAATTTTTTTATTCCAGATCGTTTGTTTGAAAACCGGCAAATTGGTATCTTACGTCGATCGAAAAATATGATTTGTTCGAAGCTTCAAAATGATAATTCTTTGAAATATGTATATTTTCTCGTTATGTTTAATCATGATGTTTATATTATCATTTTGGTTTATGGAAAAACAAGTCAAAAGATCATCACATTCACGGCGTTACGAAAGTTAATAAACGTCAGTGAACGCTATTTTGATAGCCATCCTAGAGATAAATCGTTATTCAACAGAAGGTACCGCTCTTAAAAAATGGCGTCGGATATCCTAAACATAAGCGATATCTACACATTGATGCGGCAAATATCTCACAGAAAGGCTTTTCTGTAAGATATATTTATCTATCCAATGATTGATGCGTTGGGCCTAAGTGACAATCTGAATTAATAAAAACCAAGACAAAGATTGCAAATTATTTTTAATAAACAGTTGTTCTAATGTTACGTAAGTTGGATTAAAAAGATTTCATATTGAATTGCAAAGTAATACATTCAATTGAGCCATTCAATCTATGGAAGTTTTAAATGAGACAGTCTTCCCTCTAGAAAAGTCCATTGTTTGATACTAAACATTAACCTCACAACTTTTAAGTTCTATATAAGACAGGCTGTGTATGAAATGCATACATAAATCATCCGTTTAAAGTATATCCATACAACGCAAGTCACAAACAATTGGTAAATGTTACTTTAACATTTTATATACTAAATTGTTGACATAAATTTTGTTTTAATTGAGTCTAGACGAGCCTACAGAGAAGTTTGTAAACATTATTAATATTATTAAAGAGCAGATAAACATTAGGATAGGATTTTATACATTTTAATCGCCGACCAAATTCTTAAGTTTTCACAACATTGAATAGAAATTGTCTGATATTTACCATAATTTATTGAACGCATCGCGTATAAATTATAGCAGAAAATATAATTAAAAAATAAAAAAACAGAAAGGCTGATAGATATTTAAACGTGTCGCTGTTAAAAAAAATCGTTTTAATTTAAATAATTTTCACATAACTAGAATATACGCACCTTGATAGAAAAATATATCTCTAGGATTCTCTTAAAGAAAACTTCATTTCAAAATTATTGATTTTCGTGTTAAGTGAAGTAAAAATATTGGGTAACTCTGGATGTACAATATAAAAGTTCTTAACTGCAGGTAACAAGTGGATGTAACAAAACGATTACACGCCTTGAAAGAGATGAATGCGTATCATAGAGAAGTGCAGCTTTGTAGTGTTTTGAAAAGGCGGCGATAGACTTCTACGAAGGGGCGAACAGAAAGGTTCAAATTATTTGGAGGACAACTTTTTTTATTTAAATAAAAAAAAAACTAAGATGTATACAATGGTCTACTCGGGTGGAAAGAATAGAGAGCTTAAAGGTAATATAACATTTTAAGTAATTGTTGTCCATTAGTTAAAATATTATTCAATATTTAAGGTGTGAAGTATGACAAAAAAAAAACAAATGAAATCAAAATATGATAATGGAAATAAATATGTGTTTTCATATTTAAAAAATGGTTACCTTCGCGTTTTATATAAAGTGTCCTCAAATGATTTTTTCAACCTGTCCTTTACTTGAAACATTTCACTCCGAAACACTTAATCAGGAGCTTTATTCACGAAACAGTCTAAATAGGATTTACTTCAGTTCTGATTCATTTCTTAGCCCATTTTAACCCCATTAAATTTAAAAAATATATATCTACAACACCCTTGTGGATGAAATGCCAAAAAAGGAGACAAACAAACATCTTTTGCGAATTTCTTGACGGAATTGCACATGCCAGAATTCCTAATAAAAATACTTAATTACTGAATTAATTATTAAAAAAAAAAATACTTCAAAAATACTAATAATAATCATTCAACCAACCGATAAAAAACATGTCATTCTATGTTATTTTGTCTTAATTTTATGCTAGACTTACTTAATTGAATTGTGGTGTATGTAAAAATTAATCTTATATATAAAAATGGAGAGCTATTTCGCGTTGTCATCGGATGGCGCCTAAACGGCTGGACCGATTTCGCTAATTCTTTTTTTGTCGTGTAGGCTTTTATCAGGAGAGTGTCCTTTTAGAACAAAAAAATTAAGAAAAATGCATAGGAAATTAGAAAATTTAAGAAAACTATAAAAATGGAGATTTATTTCCCGATATCATCGCATCACGCCTAAACGGCTGGACCGATTTCGCTAATTCTTTTTTTGTCGTGTAGGCTTTTATCGGGAGAAGGTTGAATTAGAAGAAAAAAATTAAAAAAATGCGTGGAAAATTAGAAAATTTAAGAACACTATAAAAATGGAGATTTATTTCCCGATATCATCGCATCACGCCTAAACGGCTGGACCGATTTCGCTAATTATTTCTTTGTCGTGTAGGCTTTTATCGGGAGAAGGTTGATTTAGAAGAAAAAAATTAATAAAAATGCATGGAAAATTAGAAAATTTAAGAACACTATAAAAATGGAGAGCTATTTCCCGATGTCATAGCATCGCAACTAAACGGCTGGACCGATTTCGCTAATTATTTTTTGGTTATGTAGGATTTATCAGGAGAAGGTTGTATGGGAACAAAAAAAAAATATGAAAATTGGGAACAAAAAAAAAATATGAAAATTGCCTGGATACTTAGAAAATTAAAGAAAACTCTAAGTAGGCTATCTTTATAGTACTTTTTACAATATAATTTTGTTCTACTTTTGAATTTTAATTAATTGACATTTGAAAGAACTGTCAGTGGTTTGATTGTTGTTGCAATTGGTAGAATGCGAATGTAAAATATATCGTATGAAATAGATTGATTGGATAAGTCATATAATATTCATTGCAGTTAATTTTTATAAGGAGTTTTGGTAAGTTTTAATACAAGGAATACATTACTGTATTGAAGTGTAAGGAATTTTGAAAACTTTCTTTATTTACAGAGATTTTTAAAACCGCCAGCAAATAGAATCGTAGATATAACATTGCTATTAAGGAGTTGTACTTAATTGAAGTTCATTTTAGGAGTTTTGATAAGTTTTACACAAGGAATTCATGATTATATTGAAGAACAAGTAGATTTTTTTTTTGTTTGCTTGATAATTAATTCTTTGTTTATGGGCTGATTTTTAGAGAGGATGAGTACATACATATAACGTAAATACAATCTGCATCGTTAATATGTATAAAAAGCTGGATATTATTTGCTAATGACCTAGCATTTGTTTCTTTATTGAAAATAAAAATTGCTACACTTCCACCATGTTGTAATAGAAGTTAGAAAAAAATCACAGATACTGCATTAAATGAGATTTTTAATTATTTCCACTGTTTTGAAAGAGAAGATTTAATACGCAATGTTGTGTGAAAGTGAATGTCAAGAACTTGGAAGTATGTCTGTTTAGGTAATTTACTTAGAAGAGATGGAAGGTGTGAAAAAGAGATTGAAAAAATGAAATTGGCTGGGAGAAGGGTTGGCGGTGCACTTAGACCTCTAAGAAGATATCTCTGAAATCGACAGTTGATGCACAATGGAATCCTGATACCATCCATGATTTATGGGAGTAAAACTTGGACATGGACGAAAAATTTGGAAGTTGGAATAAATGCTGTGGAAATGAAATCACTGCGTAGGTTATGCGGAAAGAGACTTATTGAGAACGTGAGAATTGATAATATAAGAAAGGAATGTGGAGTGGATGTTAGTGTAGTGACTAGAATAAAGTGAATACAGAAAGAAGGTTTGGGCATGTAAAGAAAATGAACGAAGAGAGAATGACTAAAGGGATATATAAATCTGAAAGAATAGGTGCACGCAGACGAGGCCAACCTGGAATGACATATGGGAGGGACAAGTCAGGAGCAAAAGGAATATAAGAGCATGTATGCGGAATGTTATGCGATTGGAGGAAGCGAATGAGTTTGTATTGGAAATAATTGAAGTCCATATACTCTCTGCCTACCCCCTTCGGGAATCAGCGTGATGGGTAGCACAAAAGCCCGTGCTGAGGTGAGTTTATCATCCCACTAGACAAAAGCCCGTGCTGAGGTGATACTAAGTATTTATACTGCGCATTAGTTTTTATTCCGAGTATTAGAGTATTTGGTGTATTATGATGAATAACTATTTACTGTAGTTTTGTGCAAGTAGACCTAACATTAACGAGACACAAAGACGAGCAAACGGTGCACAACAGAAAGGAACACAAACAAACAAAAAGAATCAGCAAAGCGCCAACAACACACTCAACCTACATAGGTATTAACATCAAATCAATCAAAATTAAAACTCCCTTTGAACTCCAATCAGGAGCAAAGTGAGGCAACAAGAGCTCTCCATTGCACTCGATCTTGCGCAATGATGACCTCTTCCCACATATTTACATTAGGTTATAAGTTTTTGGTGTAAAAACAAACTCAGACCCAATGAATGCAGCATGGTATGCAGGTTTTGCTAATGCCAGTAAATAGTCATTCGTGTTGAATAACTAAAAAAACGAATTTGAGCTCTGTTGCATAAAACCTAGAGTACCCATATTATTTATTTCGATACGAAGTTCGACGGGTCAGCTAGTATATTATAATTTTATTACATTTACTCCAAATAAAGCTTAGCTGCATGGGTACGTACGCATACGCAGGCTCGTATTATGGGAGAACACACTTCCAACAGGAATAGCAATAATAGTAGGGACTGTCTACTATGATAGTTATATGTATGTTAGGTAGAAGCATATTATTTTAGACAAAAAATTATTGGTCTGTCTTTTATGTTTACAATTTATTTAATATTGTCCCAATAACATTTTTTGTTTTTATCTTTATCTTTCGAAGATATTGAAGATATTATATAGGTAACGACATGTTGATCCGAATAATTGGGAGAAAAAATAGAAAATAACCTTCCTAGCACTATATATAACTAGACTTATGACCTTTAGATGATTCTTCATCAGCAATATAATATGTATTCATGTAAAACAAATTGAATGGTTTCGGGATCGATGTGTTCAGAATGCCTTGTGACAGTTGGCCGAAGGGAGCGCTGTTCTTCCTCTCATCGGGGTCTCGAAGACGAGGAAGACCCACTCATACTAGAGTTCCGCTCCTTCGAAGCAGTGCTGGGGGCTTTGGAGATAATGTGGAAGGAGGCCACAAACGATGTAGACCGTTCTTGTTGCCTCTCTACGCCCCTAATTGGGGTTTAAAGGGAGATTGAATGAAAGAATTCAGGATCAAAACCTTCATACATCAATTAAAATTATGAAAATATAAGAACTATGAGAAAAACATAATAGGTATAAGTCAAGCTCATCAAGAAATGAGTTGGGAGCCTATTAATGATGTCATATTTATATTATTATGTCGAAGAAATTCACACTTAGAAAAAAAAAAGCCACCAAAACAGGCAGGTGAGAATATAGGTATAATTATGTACAGTAAGGGTAGATAGAATAACAACTACCACGTGGATAAAATCACAAAGCGTCAGCTGATACAGGATAAAGAATGAACAAATTATAGATAAGACATGTGTGGGTATCTCGGGATCCTTTGTTGATAAATTTATTATCGAGAGCAGCTGTTTGATTCTCATTCTTAAAAGATTACACAGGCAACTGTTCGGATCAAGGCGTTAAAAAGAACCTCATCATACTACGCTTAGATCTGCGGGAACTAACAAAAAATCTAGCAGCTGTTCTCTAGGTTGAGGAGATTTCCGGAGAATACAAAAAAAAAGAGAAAACATTCGCGTTGTGCGGCAGTTTTGTATAGTAATTTTTGAAACAGCAAGGTCACTACGGCTCCTCCAAGACACCCATAGCTGTATTCATTGAACCCCACGAGGTTTCCAATTCATGAATATACTCTTTGTTAATAAACAAAAGCAGTTTTATTTTATAAAACATACATTTTGAATTCCGCCAATATTCTATTGAAAACTTTATTTTCAAGGGTAGGTATGTAGTTAAAACAGATACCAGTGACAAAAATACGTTATAAGGGGAATTATTTAAAAAAAAAAGTGGTCAACCGTCAAACGCTGTAAGTTGTACGCACAAACATTACGATCGAACGTTGAAGATAATTATAATTAGATACCACCTCCGCTCAACTTTGAAAACAGTTGGTAAGCGAGTTCATGACAAGGACCAAGAAGCATGTCCTACAGTTGTTCATAAGTACCTACCTATTATAGGTACAAGGATCGCTTTTTCATTTTCATTGCATCAATGATTAAATTAATTTTCGACGGATAATCAAAATACCCATGATAAAGGGGTTTAATTTTAATGGTGTGTTGGGTAGAAATCAATCAAACGGTCTAAATTGCACACAAAAAGGATCAAAAGATCGCATGCTGCATGAATCTGATAACAGACGAGTGGACCGTATTTGCATATTTTGTAAAACATCGGGTGGGTATTTTGTTTGAAGATTATTAAGAACTTAAAACACGTTGCCTTCAGGCATCTTCGTACCTATAACCAAAAATCACATGATAAATCTTGTTTTGTGAATTAGACCTTATTACCTGCACATCGTATCAACAATAAAATATATCGCCAGGAATCTCGAGTACAATGCACTAGTGGTGATGGATCACACGGAGCGAGAGAGGGAGAGAGCTGTGTACCGATGCATTATGAAGGGCAGGAAATTGCATAGCCGAAAGCTGCTGCAGGCCCGGAGAACAATGAAAGGATGAATGAATCGAGAAGTATTCGTATGTATGATGTAGGTACCTAAGTGCGCAGACGCACAAAACGATATTTTATTTTACTTCTTAAGAATAAAATAGTTGCGCACCTACCTATTATTATATAAAACATGCGTACACACACAGCAGATGCGCTCGCTTTATAATATGCGTCAATAATAATATGAAGTAAATGTGCGCAGATGTTGTGAGCAGTGCGCGTGCGTGTATGTGTGTGCGCGTTACAACAAGTAGGTACATACTTAGAAGTAATAACGGCAGCTGCTGATATTTGGAACAAAGGACTTTGGGTAGACGAGACGAGGAGTAGGTACCACCACACCACCCTGCCAGACCTCTCCATCAAAGACATTCACAAAAATATTGCATTATTTCTTGCAGGTAACCAACCAAAGTTGCATTGCACGCATTGCAAGGCACAGAGGGTGCTAATACACATGACCAATGCAAAAATTTTGATAATAAGCTTGAAGAAGTAAAAATTTATTCGCTAGAATTTTTTTAAAATCCTCCGAAAGGAATCAGTCGTTCGGGGTAAAAAAACCGTCCAAACTACTTAATTACAACCTTTTCCGCATTGATGGGGAAGTATCTTTCGAATTTCTAGAGATAAAAATATATTTCGCAATAAATCAAAAAGCAATTTGAAAAGGACGGCCATTAACGGTGCAATAACACGTCTGGACCGTCCACAGAGGTTACAGGCCTGATGAGACTCGGCACATAGCGGCCGTTTGGGATCATTGTTTCTCGGAAATAATTCACGAATTAATTGATCTACGTCCAACAGCTTAGATCACCGTTTCATCATTTCCTGTTCAATACGATGAAGTCTCCACACAAGTCTTTGTTAGATGTTGATAACTCGAGGGAATTCAAGGTTATTATAACGAAAAGATTTGAGGCAACCACCAACAAATCGAAGTCCTACAAACGCGTTTGAAATAACGATGAAATAATGCACGAAGATTCTACATATAAAATTCTTTAAGGAAATTAAAAGCAAATTTTGAATCATTATGGCCAATCCTAAAAGCTGGAAGAGGTGTTTCTAGATTGAGGGGAAATAAGTATTTTGTCTTGATGAATTGTGTTTAACTGCTTTGGCCAACAGACTCTTCAACAAGACCAAAGAATTTTTGAAATAAACATGTGTTTATATTCAATTTTTTTTTATAATATTCATTTTCGTTGTGATAGGTACCATTCTTAATCTAGGATGAAAAATGGTACCTATCACAACAATAATGTATCTCATAAAAATTTTGAATTGTTCATATGTACCTAAATATTAATCAGCAATTAATACTTTGGTCTAGAATTGTTCACAGGATCTTACAACGCTTATAAATTTCGTTATCAAACTGCAATACGCATGAGATTAAAAAAAGTTTATTTGGGACTTGTGTATAATAAATTTTACAGTTTGTTCTGGCCTTAATTAGGAAGCGAGTCCTTATCTAATAATAATAAATGGGCGAATTAGGACGCCGCAGTGGAACAAATGAAACGAAAAGTTGTTTTAACTGTAGTCTAGTGTAGGTAAGTAGATAAGTACAAAGTTCTCACACCTGCTAATGAAATCAAAAGTGAACTATCATAGTAGAATGCTAGCAGCTTTTAGCGTAGCAATCTACTCAATAGCTTCAAGGAGGAAATATCGTTGCTAAATATTTCGCTATACTGAGTAGGAGGGGTGACTTTTGTTAAAATATTTCATTAAACTATTTTTCTTTGAATTATCCACACCTTAAAACTAACTGTTTAAAGACTTTTTTAATTTTTAGATTTAACGTTTCGAATCAATATCGATATCCTATAAAATTAATTGTGATTTTTTTTATGTATCACATTCCTTATTTGAACATATATTAAAGACAAAGGTAGAAGTTTTTGGTTTGCTAGCCAAGCGGTTCAGTTGACGAGTTTCAAACCGAAGGTGAGGGGTTCGATAAGCGGCGCAGACCACTTTCATAATTCATGGCACAAGCTTTCAAAAGATGTCAAAAGTATATTTGCGGTCACTTTGGGAGAGCCTAGATTAATTTATTAATAAAAACACACTTGTTTCTTAATGAAACAGGCATCACATAATTGGAGCGTAAGAAGAATTCAAAAATTGTTTTCAGGTTTTAAATATTTTAAAGCCGTATATATAAGGCTACTAAAATCATTTTGAGAATAAAGAAAGCGGAAAATTTTCTTTGATAACATGCGACATGTCAAAAGATTCCAACATCAGTTCGCAGGTTTATCAAAGGGGCTTGACACCTTTCACGTGGTGAAATGAGAGATAAGGGTCTACAAGTTCACGTCCCGTGATTTGTCGGTAATGACCGAAAAGCTGCCTAATCGAATGAAAACGCATATTAGGTATGAAAATAAAATAAGTATTAGAGTTGTCGCCTATTTAGATTGAATGTATGCAACCTCTATAGTCTACGGCTAGACGAGACCATCAGTACGTTCACTCTCATCAGGCACACAAAGTGGTAAAATAAATGATTAGACGTGAGAATATGCACATGTGGGTAAGTCGGGCAAGTTCTACCACGTGCTATTAACTTGGACACATCCTCTCTGGCAACGCGCATAATTACGTCGTGTTGTTATAAAAGTAGTGACCCTTGTGGATCTACCACCTGCTCACCAGGTGCGCGTGTGGCAGCAGGTGATTCGAACCCGCATACCTCCACATATAACCGTCAACCGAATATCCACTGTGCCAACCAAATTAAACTCTATTTTATAAACATGCTGATTTTTTTCCGGTTGAGCTATACTATTGAATCACCCTTTCACAGAGGCAACCATTTAAGCTGTGTTTCAAAGTGTCCGATATCTTTCATACATTTAACGAAGACTTCATGATCGATTGAACTATCGTATTTATATTAGATCGCAGAATATTATTCTAAAAAGTTTGCTGTTCGAAATTTTATTTCATACCTAGTTACTAATCAAAACTTTCTATGGAATTCGGATCCTTCTGTGAACCCCGTTCAAACATTATTTGTCTTTTATCAACACCAGTTTTCCTTCTATTATATTCATTAGGATCAATTTTCTTGCCTCGTTCATACATGATCGCGAAATATAACCCAGATATTCATATAAATCATAAAAACTTTTGCTTATTTATGATCTTACTTATACTTATTTTATTTTTCAATAAATGAATCTGGCCTAATCCATCAATGAGAACAGCAAATACACAGATATCAGTAAAAGTCGCGCCCTCCCATACCCCTTTGATGTTTCAGGTTACCATACCGCGGTTCTCATTTCATCCAGACTTAATTAAATCCATAAAAGACTGTTTGATGGAGTTGCTAAAACAAGTCCAAGTCCAAAGGATTTCATCTGACGAGGCACGGAAAAAGAAAAAGCTTCATTGACAGAAAGCAAAGCTTGTGTTGTGAAAAAGAAAAATTGTCGGTTCCGGGATTTAAGCCTACGACCTCCATCTGGGCTATCAACCACTTCATTTCATTATATGCTATTAAAACTCAGATCATTATTTTTCGATTCACATTTCAAACGCTTCCTTCGATTAAGAGTGCCCATCAAAAGTTCTGTACTTTAAAACAGTTTTGTTGATAATTTAGCGGACGGTAATCTGCATAATATTACACCTCAGCTGTCTTTTTAATTTGTTGGCCTATTAATATTTTAATGACTGTGAGAATGGAAACTAGCTAAACCGACCGAATGTTTATCAATTCATAATAAAAATCATGATTTGTCGATGTCCGACCACGTTGACATCTCTTACGATGGTGCTAATATTATTTTTGAAACAATGTATCGATGATGAAATATTAAACCTACAATGTACCTAATGCTAACAATAATGTTGGTTTATATTTATATCGCATTTTCATCTCTATTTCATTTAAATATTAAGAATATAAAAGATAAAGAAAATTCTTGAAGTTATAATAATGTAAAAAAAATGTAAATAATAATATACTGTGTGACTACACTAATAATCTATTGATGGCATCTTAAAAATGCATGAGAATAATAGTTTAACTTATGCATTAGTTTCTGTGTCAAATTAGATAGAAGGGATTTGTGTGTAAAATCAAGACGAAGTGCTTGGTCGACGGCTTTTGTGCGTATAGCGTATACTGAAGTTGTGAGTTCGAATCCCCTTGCCGTTCATTTCCACTTTCACAACACAAGCTTTGCTTTATGTGAAGGGTGTCGAAAGTGCATTTGTGTTCACTTCGAAAAATCTCAGATTCATTCAAATAAAAAATATTTTAAGTGAACTAAGTTAACTAGATTAGCCTGTCTCAAAATAGACGGGACCGGTTGGCTAGAAAAAATTGCTTCAGGCAATAAGTTTCGCAGGCTATACTGACACCTTTGTATAGAAAATCAATGTTTGATCGACTAAATCGTTGGCAAAGGGATAAATACTATTTTTATATTATTTCTAGACTCTAGTTTATTAGGTTCCTGTGTATCCTTCGAGGAAATATAAGTACCTAGGTATATTAATGAGTTGAGGTATAAATGTGAGGGTATAAAATATGGTAATAACGAGGCATAGCGTGGTGCAGCTGACAGCACGCGCCCATCACCTTTCCAAGGAGCTGGCCGCCTTGTAATCAGCCTGGCAAAGTAGGAATGGGGGCAGGTGTTGAAATGCTCAGATGTGAGTTTTACCTGTAACAAAAAAACAACGATTATTAAAATATATACTTATTATCGTAGTTAAACATATTTCCTGACACAATGGACTTGAGGGAAGAAGGGTGGCAACATCTTATTCCTTAGAACGTGTCTTATCTCGTCTACTCGAAGCTTACTCAAGGGACATAGGCACATCAAAACCATTAGGGCTACTTGTATTATAGATTTCTCCGACCTACCAAATCGTACCGAACGTTTGAAAACAGCATTCCCAGTTCTAGGAAAATATTATAATGGTCAGTATTCTAGAATAATATCAAAATGTGAATATACTTCATGTTTTACCTCGAAATTCTGGAAAACTCTTTTTAGTATAGTAAAATACGGGAAATTCGGGTATATTTAGTATGATTGGAGACACACTTTTCATTTTGATGTCAAAAAACATATTTCTTGTACCACTAATCGAACTTTGTCGAATATGGTGGGTGTAGAACACAACCGTCTGATTTATAAAAAAAAAATCGTTAATCGTTAGATTACATATAATTCACTGATCAGTTTTTACTTTATTGTAAAAAAAATATTTGGTCCGCGTTTGTTATGTCGTACGAAGATGACATTTCACACGAAATTTTGTAAACAAAAAAAATAGTAGGCCGGCAACGAGAGTGCTTAGAACCGAGATGCGCTATGCCAGATTTGAATGATTTCGAGTAGGTGCAGAATAGGTGCTAGACCTTATTTTTTAATTTTTTATTTTATATTATCAAATATTGTTAAGTCCTTATAAAATCACACGAAACGTTTATGTTTTGGCCAAAATGAACTAATTTATGTTAATTCTAATATTTGTACCTACTTTAAAAGTACTCTTTGAATATTTTCTTCAAAACGTCATTATATTTATCATAAATTTAGTTGGTGCATCATGGTTGTAAGACCTCGATGATTACGGGAATGCTATATTATTTGCTTTATTTGTTTAAAATTTCTATCAAAATGATAAAACAAAACAAAATGGACCAAAATATGAAGGGAGAACCTAATTGGACGGGAAAAAAGTTAAAAACAGTATATTTATTACAGAAAGCGTTGTTGTACACTCAAAAGCATTGACAGTTGACATAAAATCCAACATGCCGGGCTAAAATCTACAGAGATCAGCTCGCAATCAATCGATATGGGTTAAACTACCTCGACGACGCCTTGATCGCAAAATTTCTACCGCTGAACTCTAATTTTCCACTGATCAGAGATTTCCACAAACTTCAATCCACTGCTCAAGACCTATGTCACAAAGTGACAAAATTACATAATACACCAGGCCCAAAACCAAACGTGGTTACATAGTAACAAAGGTCATTTGTAGAATCGATAAATAGCAATAATTTTATACGCACAGAATAACAATTAATGGTAGAACGCAAATGAATAAGAACCAAGGACGTACAATACAAGACATACTAATCTAGGAGTTCTGCAACTTCTTAACCTTGTACGAATCAAATCAAATTATCTCAGGGAAATTGCTAACTATACAAGGATATTTTTAGAGTAGACCGCCTAATACTTTATTACTTATTAACAATGAATGACGAAGGTCGATTGGAGCAATAACTGGTAGCTTTTTATTGAGGACAAGAAATATGTGAATATGTACATGTGAAAAATAATTCTAATGAAGAACTTAACTTGCCCCGTCATGGATAGGGTAAGATGATAAGCAATTTTTTTTAAAAAACTTTACATTGCTATCACTATTTTTTTACACACTAATCCTGGCTTAAATAAGTTTACACAAGTGTTATTTTCGCAGCATACTTATCTAGTTTTTCTAGGTACGTTCATTAGTAAGCATCAAATTTATAAGAACATCATGGTTTGATTCTAAACCACCCTTGATTAATTTTTTTATTGAAATCCGTATAGTTTTGAAGGAGTACGATAACAACGTATATCTGTAGAAGTGATGAATTTTTTTGTTTTTGAAACCAGGACCTCCCTTAGTAGTAGGTAATGATATTGAGGTTTACAGAAGATGTCCAATATTCAAATATTCTTCCTAAATTATAATACAGACAATAGGATGTAGACAATATGACATCAAGTCTGTCCCAAGTGCACAATGGACACAAGACAAGTTATTACCATCTCCCACCTTGTTGGACATTACAAAACGTACGCGACTGATTAGAATATAAATACGGACAATAGGTCTTACTTGCTGCGGTGCCCCTTGCCTCCCCATTCATCAGATGATCCGACGAGCCTCGTCATCGCGCCGTACGGAGAAACAATTGAACGAGGTGCGAGCAGGAAATCGAATACATTAAACAAAATCATAGTACCCAAGTACCGACAAGTTTATTTGTTAGAAGACTACGATTCCATATAGTAGCAAAAAAAACAAAATTATGGTACAGGAAAACCAGACACGAAAATAGGCACCTACTACCGTAAAAAAAATTAAATAATATCATAACTTGTTATTTGATTTTTTTGCGTATGGCAATAAAATGTTTTTACAGCAAGCTTTCATGTCAGTAAATTATCACAGCCAAAAAAACTGGGAATTGTAGAAGAAAGCTAATCTTAGAACTGTTAGTAGTAAAAAATGGTCCCTTTGTAGCTTATATAAATGTGGCAGGTTCTTACATCGCTCAACTTCTACGCTCATAAATGATAGTGTCTTAAATGCGAGAATCCCCACTATTTCAGGGTTTATAATTTATTGCTTTCAATGATTATTTTAATACGTCCCACGATGGAGCTGTTGTGACTTTTCAAGTCATAAAAAATTATCGTCCAATAGCAGTGTGGTTAAAATTTTGCTCCATTTTAATTTAACAGTAAAAATATTGTGCAATTTCCCTGTTTTTTTTTTTTTTTTTTTTTTTTAATAATTTTACCTTAGACAATTTCACTTAGAATTCTGTCTGTGTGAAATATGTAGATATATTTGTAGGCTTAAAAAATAAACACGAATTTAAAGCCTCGCAACTAATTTAAGTAGATTAGACGAACTCTGTTAACGTAAAAGTGTACTAAGTTAGCGTTGGAAACAACATATGTAATAATTACCGTATTAATTGTTGTATGATAACATTACCTATTTAATTTTGTTAAACACAAAAGTGATAAAATTATAGTAGGTATAATAAAAAAAAACTATTTCTATGCACAATTTGTCATCTAAGCTTTTGAAAAATAATAATAAATCGTGCGTTAAGTCCAAAGGTATAGAAGTGACCACACTTACCTAGTGTAAGGAACTCAGTACTCTCTCATGTTGAAGAACCACTTTCGTTTTTCTTTGGAGCGCGCAACACAGACAGCGCAATACGAGAGCCTGGTACTGGGCCGGGAACGTTCTACCTCGCAACACTATCTATGTTCTCTAGCGCTGAACATCCAGCCAGGTATGTTTTGATACCTCGTCTATAGAGCGCGGTGTCTATAGCTATTTATAGACTGGTTTCCATCTCTACGGTGGAATTCTTTCCACAATAAGGTTCACTACGTGAGAAGGTTGTGTTTTGATGTATGGCTCATAGAAAAACCTGATTGAGTCGTGGTCGGACTAATGGACACATGGTTTGTGTTGTGAAGTATTCAATTGCAGAGGATGTTCTGCCTGCAGGAATGCAACTGAGAGTGGGTACCTACCTACTTGAGAGCTTTACTTTACCGAGAAAGTCCTCTTTAACGCGACTGCGTGTTTAGATAACAAACTTCCTTTTTTGGGCGAGTGCACCTGGCGAAATAAGAATCTACCCCATTATTTAATGGGGTACATAATCAGCGTTTTAATTTACAAACATATTTGACATCATGACATTTTTTGTTAAAAAAAAATATGAGACAAATCCACATAAACATTATAATTCGAAAGCAAGAAACAAATTAACTATTTTTTTTTAATAGGCTCCATTCAGGATTTGCATTGTTCGTATGCAAATTGAAGAAGGTATAATATTATTTTCATTAAAGTTTTTAGAAAGCACGATGAATAAATGCCTAAATTATACAAAAATGTGATTTGTAGGCTAGCGGTTCAGTCACAGACATTCGTAGGGAAGGTAGTAGGTTCGATCTCCGGTGTGGACCATCTTCCGCTTTCACAATACAAGATTTTTGCTTTCTGTGAATATCAAAAAAAAATACACAAACATAAAACTAACTTTTCTTAAAAGTATTTATTTTGAATCAAATAGTAATAAAGGCTAGCGGAAGTGCAAATAAATGCCCATTCAAACTGAAAGATCAACAAACTGACGTGTGATGAAATACTTGGCCATTACCAAACTCCTAAGGAACTTCAAACGAATAAAAAATCGGAGGCAATGTTCTAGAACGATGTCCTACCGCGCTATATTTGTATTCTTATTAAACCGATTTGGAATTTTTCTCACGCCGAGTCAAATTATTATTATGTTTATGTTGCTCTATATATTGGCGTATATACATAGCACTGATGGCTGATGAGATGTGTTACCTGAACGCAAATAGCTACACACACCAACACCAAACAAACTATAGGTCCCCGGGTCTCTAGATCTCATGATAAAAAAATGTGTAAAATGACGACCTGTTTTCATTACAAAGTGTGGGTAGTCCACCTAGTCGAGGTATGTTATTTTATCGTAATGTTATTATTATTGATTGGAGATGTTGTTATGAAGTCGGCAATACGTGAAGACACTGTCATTTACTAATAATAATAGTGTCCCGTCACATAACCCAAATAATAAAAGTGTCACCCGGCAGTGATACACAGATATGTTAATCGGGAATAGTGAGAGTTACAATCAGGATATAACGGGTTAGAAACCTACAGAAACTGCACATTTGTAGGTAGGTAGACTTCTTTTGAAATATCAACGAGGATCACCGTTGTATTGGTGAGGTTAGGCCTTGTACGTACACTCCATTGTGTAAATGTAGGGGTAGCTACCTACCCTGTCGGCACGGGTATTTTCTAAGTAGTACATATGTGTGCCGATTTGTTTCAGAACGTGCGTCGGAGGGAGAGCATATCCATTTTATTTTTCAGTGACCATACTTTTATATAAATGTATTTAATAAATTTGAAATCTGAAGCAACAATATTGTGTCGTGGTCAACCCAACACATACATATGCATTTCTCTTTGAGATTTCAAATAGACTATACTGACATATACTTTTGAGTTAAAATTTAATAACAGTTGTCCATAAACTTTTTTCTAGCAAATGGACAATTATTATTAAGGAAAAAATCAAATTTAAAGCGAAAACTTACATTTAGAGTTTTATTAGATTTTTTTTTTGTAGAATACAGGATTTATAACTCTTTACCATCTCAAAATGGCCATGAGCTAAAGTTAGTGGTGGTCATCTACAGTACCGACTATCTTCATATCAGATTTTATCCTAAAAAAAGCTTTGATTGTTGTGAAATAAAAAGATACGTACGTTTCCAAAAAAAAATCAAGACACGTCCATTAATATAAGAATAAGGGTCTATCGGGCAGCTTTTGAACGGGGTCGAGAATACCCATCAATTTTTCCCTGAGCAGGTACCCAGGAATTGTAAATTAATAACATCAAATGACACTCGCGAATTTACAAGAGTTCCCGTATTCCCCATTGATGGGCAGAGAACGTGGGCGAAGAAGTTACATTACAAAGAGCCAAAATATCAGCACATGGCAGCCGTGTAGCGATCTGTTACTATGGGGTTATGATCCGCGACAAAAAAAAACGCCATAGACCGACTATCAAATAATTTATTTAAAAAACATTTGCGATACGATCATCTGCGCGTAGTAGAGACTAGATATTTGGCAAATATTACAAGAAATCAATGACCTATGAGTCGACAAACCGTAACCTTGAAAATTTTATGTAATGTTTCTACATACATCAATATGCTTAATTACGCGATATCTACGTAATAACTCGGTGTTACGCGAATCTACACAGCCTTTATAATATACTGTGGTTAACACAAAGGCAATTCGGTGTAATAGATAATAATAAAAATTAACTTCAAATAATATATTATTTAATGAAATAAACTAACAAGTTAGTCATTAACATGCTGGTACAATTGTATTTATTACCAAATTATTATTAGAACATACCAAGAGTATGATAGCATACGGCATACATGATCAGTTCACATGTGGCGGCGAGAATCTCCATACCTCTTGTCCTGTCATTATGTTTTAATGAATGATTTCATTAAATTTCAATGGTGTTTTTTTATCCTTAGGTTTGGACATCATGTGCCCACTGTGTAAGACTTTATGTGACAATTAATAATTTTAGGCAGTATATAACTAACAACAAAAAAATCATGGAGTTTTATTAAAACTTACATAATTTTATGTATTTACTTGTAATAAACGGGCAATATTTTTTATAACAATAAATAAACGATTGTCTCGTATTTTTACTCAATAAACTACTCTTATTTACATTTGCCTATTTCCTTATTTTTTCTATAATCTTGGGACGCTGCTTTTTAAATTGTCTCCATTTTTTTCTACTTCGCTTTGTTTTGAATGCCTAATAAAAATCCATTTTGAGTTTCCTATATACTGTATGGAGTGGGAGATGGAATAGAATTCCACTATTCGACATAACATAATTAACCAATAAACTACATACCTATGTACGTAAACAAATATACCTATGAATTTACATGTAAGATTCAACCAAATGCAAACATTTTTTTAAATGATTCTCTGCTCATCCAGAACAATTAATAACATTAACATATTTCACAGAAAACAAAGCTTATGATGAGAAAGAGGAAAATGGCATTAGGTACCTTCCAGATAAAATGCTGCGCATTACTTTTCATCTTATAAATATGAGCTCTTTTTGAGTGAACGAAAATATAATAATTTCGCCACCTTTCACACTAAGCATAACAGCGGTGCTCGAACAGCGAGTCTCAGAACAATAGTTATGATTTTTGATCGATTGAATCGTTGCCGTTGGCATGTTTGCTGGATATCTTGAATCTGTGGTCCCTCGAACACTGCGATTCAGATGAACCAATTAAGTGTGTGGAATTACCGAGGTATACCTGCGGTCAGTGGGGTCTGTAGAATTCTAGAGAGAAGAGAAGCACAACAATGGCGCGGTGTGCACATGTGTGCCTACTATGATAGCAGTTAGCGTAGTGTGGAGTAGGTTGTTTGTGTATCACTGTTGAGTGATTGTAGTGTCCTTGTACGGTGTCCGTCACCCCGAGTGGTTGCCAATGCCTGTAGCCGCAACAGCTACCTACCGCGGCTGCCCAAGATACGGCCACCTCACACCGTCGTGGCGGAAGTACGCCAGCACCAGTAAAGAGAGCAGAAAGCTTCCAACATACCACTTGCCTTACATACCGTATCGAATATAGCACATCCTTACTATAGGAAGCTCATTCACTCATATTAATGCTATGGGTTAGTTGGAAGATATCGCTGTCAAGCAATAAGCTCGAACGTTGTTTATTAAATTTTATATTTTATTAAAGGGCTTTTGTGGAGAGCTCTTAATGTCTCCTTTGCCCCTGGGTGGGGTCGGACAGGGAGTATTGGTTGATTGATTTGAATACATTATTGTAGCGATGAAACCAGTGTACAGTAAGTATGAAGTAAATGATGAGAAAAAGTGAGGTGGTTGGTAGCTTAGCCCCACAAAAGCTGTTTTCGTACGTACAACGTTCTGAAGATCGTGAAACCGAATTCCGGTGCGGACCATTTTCCACTTCACGACACAAGCTTTGCTTTCTGTAAAGATGTCGAAAGTGTATTTGTGAAGTTGCAAAGAATTGCGTAAAATCTAGAAAATCTTGTGTATCTTGACAATGTCTGCGTGAGTTGGAAGAAAGTGCTCGAGATTCAATATAAATTTTGTGAAAGTGCAACTGTATTTATTTAATTCATAAAATCTAGGGTTAAAATCCGTGAGTAAATTAAGCGGTTATTGGACTAACATATTCCATTGCGAATTTGATATTGATATTACAATTACTTATATTAAGTTGATTAGAGTAAAAGTTTTTAAGAAACTAGGTATACCATATAAATTTTTTGCACCACTCTATTTTATAATAATTTGGCAGAAATAGTCCAGAAGCGTAGTTGGACTATCTCTATCAGGTAGAAAATGAAACGAATATAATAAACGATGAGCTAACGAAAAATGGGACATGCAAAATACTTATCGGTTTCAACTCAAGTACTTATTGCCTTTATAGGGATTATGGTACTTTTACCGATAATGGACGAAGGCCGAAAGAGATGAGAACATCGAAGGCATCCAGAATGACGATGTTTAAAGTGAGATGTGGCTATTAAAGATCCCATGTAATATATGCCTGCTCGGTAAACTTAATGTAGGTAAGTAAATGTAAATATTTATACATGTAACATATTGTATACACACAGCGGAAACACCGTGTATGAGAATATAGTGTGTATTTATATAGACCACCACACCACGAGGAGGTATTAAGAGAATGATTTAAGTGTGGACGACTAATACTTGGGTGGGTACACTCCGTTTATTTACCAACAATCTCTCCCTCCTTCTTTCTTTGAGTCAGTAACAGTGGCTACCATATCGACTAAATATTTACAACAACAATAAAATCTATAATAATAAAGGAAAGTGCCTGACTGACTGATTGACTGACTGACTCATCAACGCACAGCCCAAACGGCTAATCGTAGAGAAGTGAAATTTGGAAATCAGGTAGGTCTCAATACAAAACCTTCCACTAAGAAAGGATTTTTGGAAATTCCACCCCTAAGGGGGTGAAAAATAGGGTTGAATGTTTTTCAAAGTATGCGAATATCTCGGAAACTAGACATGCTACGAACTTGAGATTTGGCATATGAATTCTTCTATAGAAATGAGTGTTAGCATATTCGGCAATTTTTCCAAAATTTAACTAAAAGGGACGAAAAAGGGCACATATAAAAAGGGATGATTTTTAAGTGCCTCCTAAAAAGTTTAAAACTGGTTTTATCGAAATTTCAAAAAAATGATTTCTTTAGAAAGAGTCAAATTATATTATTTCGTTTTCAAAAGATATCATTAATTAGAGGGGAGGGGGTGAGGGGCACTTTTCCAACGTGTATGTGTGTGTATCCGTCCCCTCTTTATAACTTTTGATTCGCTTGATGGACAGATCCTAAAATTTCAGAAAATATTGAATACTTTAAGCATACAAAATTTGTATACTCAGAATTTTGAATTTTTTTTTCAGTCAGGGGTTATCAACCTTTGAATTTTTATTTAATTTTTCCATATATCTCGAAAACCATAAAATCTAGAACCCTAAAATTGTGTATGTATATAGAAAAATACAATATCTAAAATATAATTTAATGAAGAAGTTCCAGGATTTCTCAAACTTTTTTTATAAAGAAAAATATTTTTTTTATGACAAATTTACGAGTGTCAGTGCCTATATTTCAGAATTTTATAAAAATATCGATAAACGCCGAAACGCTACAACTAGATAATTTATTTTTCTATAAAAAATACATACATCATAGCAGTACATCTCAAACTTTTCTTAACAATTTTTGTAAAAATTTAATTTATTGACGACATCGTTTCATACAATAAACATACCGACTCAGGCCATCGACAGTTGGATCTCATTCGGCGAGCCGGGCCGGTGTGGTGCCGCGGTGTATGGCTAAGAACACGTAGAAAGCCGATACCGACCCGCGCCGACCAGCGCAAAGAATGTTACTATGCATTTGAATGGGGATACCCACAGAAAAGCAGGAACCCGCTTTCCGGCATGCTCATTTAAATGCATTGAAACCATAGGCAACAATCTATGAGCCGGTCGGCGCGTATCGGAATCCGCTTTCTAAATGTTCCTACCCAATGAATATATACGTAGGTAGGTACCTACCCAGCCCAACCTACATTCTCCAATACACGTGTCGAAACTATTGCGTAATCTATAATATTAATATAGTTTTGAACTAGCCGACCCGTCAAACTTCGTCCCGTCTTGGAATATAAATAATATGTTCGAGATTTTATGTATAAATTTAAGTTGATTTCAGTTTAAAGTTATTTAACACAGACGACGACGTGGTCCTTATATTATTGAATACTAGCTAGTATCCAATAAATGGCGAATGACTTAATTTTATAAGAACGTCAGTCAAGTCGGGAAGAAGGGACCTCCTTAGAGATGTGAAGGTCTATTTATAAACGAGTGTATTAGTGCAACCAATACTTAGAGTCTAACTTCAAGTAGTGTAGGCGTGCTGTATGTAGGTATGGAATAGGCAATATTGCCATGACCTACGCAATATAACTTACTCGTTGCATCGCCGGTATTCAATGAAGGCTGGATGACATCTCACCACGTGTTTGCATGATGTGAAGAATTATCCACCTCAGATTCACAACGGATATTGATAAGAAGATAGTTCTTAATACCTATTATACTATATACGTCAATTACTGTTCAATCGCATAACTTTACATGAATTTAATCTAATTGTCATGTTCAAAATAACCATTCCATACAAAACAAAATTTAGTGAGAATAAAATATAATATCAGTATGCACAGACTTCTGCTTAAGATGCATGATATTATTATAATGATGAGCTGTTTTTTTATTTATAATAATTGAAGTTTCCAATGTCCAGATAGTGGGACGTCCATTAATCACGTGATGTTTTTTTTTCGCTACTTTTTAGCCCCCCCCCCCCTTCCACCCTGGTGATATTTGGTGATGTTTCAGAATACCCCCCCCCCCCCTCCCCCAAAAATGACGTGTACTTTTTTAATTTACGTCAATTTTTTAAATTTCTGTAAGTTTAACTCTGTGTTTCTTTAACTTCATCAGAAAAAATAAATGCACGTGATTTTCTCACTAGACCCCCTCCCCCTACGTGATCTTTCGTGATTTTTTCCAGCCCCCCCCCTCCCCCTTTTGGAATCACGTGATTAATGGACGCACCCTAGCCAGCAAGTTTAGTTTCAAATAAATATTTTTCATGTGTAAATCAATCAACTAATATATACTTCATTTGAAACCTAACCATAAGCAGAAAGCTTCCAACATACCACTCGCCTTATATACCGCAAACAATATAGCACGTCCTTATTATAGGAAACCTATTCATCAACATATTAGGGAGAAATTTCGGAGGCTACCAGCGAAAAAAAATCTTTCACTCTGTTGGAACGTGAGTTTCAGACGAAAGCTCTCAGAACTGTTTTTTTTAAACTCATCATAAACTTTACACTACAATTGCAGGAATATGTCATTACTTTCAGAACACACTATAACTAAATAACAATATCTAACGAAAAATAACAATAATCGTAAAGAATCACATAGAAATAAGTAGATAGTAACAAATTAAAATAATATTTTTCTTGTCTGGATGTTCACATGCGAGAATGCATCATCTTACGTAGGTAACTCAACACCAGGACGAATGAGATAAGTTTGTTATACACCGACTGTAGTTGTTTGTTTATTTTAATTTCTGTTTGTTTTTGATAAAATAATTACTACAGACGAGATAAGTAGAGTTTTTTTTCTTCTCAACCTACCACAGAGATTCTTGGGAGGGCGACAGGCACAAATTAAGTGATCAATCAATATTTTACTCAAAACAGCCGTTTGCGTAATTTTATTATTGGCGATTTGGTTTACGGCCGTATTTTGTGGGCTGCACTAAAAACCAAACCTTGATCATTCAACGCGACCAAAGATTCTTTAAAAAAATGTCCGTTGGATGTATGTGTGCAACATAATATTCTATCTACCTGTCTTGAATAAAACTCAGGTAAAATACAACGGACCGGAACCAAATAACCAACCTAAGGTGCTCCCCGATTTGATGGCTAGGTAATTATTAATCAAAGCCACGCATGTGTGGCATGAATTAACTGAGGAGGTTGCTTAAATGAATTCATTTTAATCTTGTGTCAACGTAAGTCAAATCTCATAATAACACCCAGGTACCTACTGCAAGTTTAGTTCGAATGAAACTTTATTATTTTCTTAAGCGGCATTATAACGCTTAAAAGAAATCAAATTCCAATTAGTTATTCAGGAAATGCAGATTTACAGGACAAAGTTCTATAATTTTATTCCATATATTATCTGTCACATGTAATTTCTTTAAACCGGGATAAATAATAATATTATGTTATTTTTTAGTAGGTAGATAATATATTTTGGCCAGCAACCGGTGGGTCGATGAGTTGAATCTTCAATGTCGGTAGCAAACAACTTTACAGAATGTAAATCGCCCCATAATTTGTTATTAATTACGCTCATGCACGAATGTAAAAACAGCAACCGAAATTTTCACAAATATAATTTGAGCCGAAGAGAGTCCAGTGGTAACGTAGTAGGTGCACTTAGTCTGTAACGAATGCGGACAACTCGTAACGCAGGTTTCAAAATAATTGGTTAATAATATTATATATGTACCAACTAGCTTTTATCCGTACGATAATTTTGTCTATATTTAGACTACAATTAATTATATTTTTTATTATTATTATTATTACTCCATTATGATTATGTTATTTGGTAAAATGTAATATAAACAGATCAAGAATCATTTACATAACATTTTGGATTGATAACAATTTTAGGGAGATGAGATTGTTACGTAAATTAGGTACGTATGTACTTTGCGTATTATGTATAGAAATAAACTTGAGATTCTTGGATCGATTGGGCTAATTTAACTTTCGAAATAGTGTCGTAAGTTTTTTAAGTTTCATTCTAATTTTTATCAGTACGAGTTCCTTTGTTGACCTCGTATTGAATTCACTCTATCGAAAGAAAACCCTTTTTATAAAATATTAATAAAAGAATGCTTCCTAGCACACACACTTCTTATTATTCTAAGCGCCAATATAGAGGAGCCAATTGTTTACTGAAAACTTTCAATATTTATTGTGCGGCTTGTACATTATAATATAGGTACGTAATGAAACATATATCGAATCGTTGTTAACGCTGCGGTACTGATAGTTAACCCAGAGCCCTCATACTATTGAACAAATAATATACATAATTACTATGAACGAAACACCGACAATTCTTTACTCAAACTCATGCACATTAAATTATTATGTAGATACCTACTGCGTACTAGAAACGGCATTCGAAACAAAAATGTCAAAAATTTATGTCATATTAATTATTTGCTATGTTTATTCGAACTGTTCTTGTCTCTTTCCATTTTGTTGTTTTAAATTATGTAATATGACAAAAAGGATAGAAAATAACACTAGAGCGTTTAAAAAAATGAAATATTTAATAATGAATAATATATTTGAAAATGCACCAAGAGTCAGGAATCAAAAATTAAAAGCATATCTCATAAATTTAACATGAGGCTTACTACAAACTTTCGTAGGATTGGATAGGGAAAAGGGTGTTCGCTTATAAATATTGTCGAATGAACGTTTCGATACTGCAGGAATTAAGCCTACAGACTATCGTCTGTTTGTCTGTCTCGAGCATACACTCATATACTTTGGTCACGTCGGTCGCTCACAAGCGATAGAAAAGCTTAGGAAATCTAATATTTGGGAATAAGATCCAGAGGCAGACCACCGATGGATGCATTCATTGCATTGCCGACCAAATAAAGCAGAACATCGGAATCGCTCCAAAACTACATCGCTCCGTACATCTGCTGCGGACAGACAAGCCTTGAGAACAATGGTCTACAACAGAGTTCACCCCTCAAGAGTGATGATAACAGTTAAAGCTTTTAACTGTTAACTTTTTTTTAATTTTGTTAACATTGTAGAGCATTATTTTTTATAAATTAAAACGCGAAAAGTGATTGAATGTAATAATTTAGAAATCAAATTGTCGTTTGACACAAACTGTCAGTTGTTTAATAGTTGGTGCGATTGACAGAATTCGGATCGAAAATATGTTATTTCAAACTGATGCATCAAAAGTAATTTTTATCATTCTTTTAAATTCTTAGTCAATATTCATACTACTTCATAGTTAGGTATACCACAGGGCTACGTCTGTCGGGAAAGCTAGTTTATTATAATGCTAAACCAGAAGAGGTGACAATATTTCTATAACAAAATTAGGTTCTGTGACATCTATTTGATAATTAATTTACCATTTTGCAACGAGCTTTCAGCACACTGGTTTAGTCTTATTTCGCTGTAAGTTTGTAACATGACAAATATTCAAGAAGGACAGAGACCAACAAAGAGCCGTCACTGTCACAGTGTTCAGCGAGAAGAGCTTTTGTTTCCAGTAGGAACTGCTGGTACCTAGAACGCGGTGTATAAATAAATGAAATGACTGTGTGTTTAACAGCAGCCATCAGGAATATGTTTGTTTACAAGGAATGTATGTCGGGTTCCGTCCGCGTTGTACATATGTGCAGAGACAGGGACAGTTGACTGGAAACGAAAGAGACAAAAAGTTCTGTAAGTGACTTCTCGTCAAAAGATACAAAAAAATTGTAATTAATGAAATTCATCACAAGAATGATATTTTAATGACAAGTTTTTAAGGCAAAAATTGCAAATACAAAGATTTTCTCAGATATGAGACGCGATGTGGGCGAAGTCATTGATTGGTCAAGGTCGCATAAGACCCTAAGTGAGATATGAATTAATAAAACTTTGATCACGGACTTACTGGTGGCTGTTTGTGATTAATTTTTACCCAGCTTTCGTACTATCACACTTAGCCAAACTTCTTAGTAGGCACCAGAAGATATTGAGGTAATTCGTAAATCCCTCCTAGTTAAAAAATGTAATCTAACTAAACTATTGGTAGAGAATATGAATCCAGGTAGAATTCGCAAATCAAGATATGGACCCTTTCATTTCTAAGAAGATTTCCATATCACCCGCAAAGATAGTATGTAGATAGTTTTTGTATGTGTAAGGGTGGTGAATTTATATCAAAAGCAATTGTATTTATTTGGGAAACAATAACCAAGTCCCGACAATGCTTTAACGAATCAAACATGATAATGTCAACGGGGATGACCCTTCTACCAAGTGTCTCTATTTTTAGCCATATGATTAGGAAATACAGAGAAGATCTCGCAGGTTTGGCAAGACGACAAGTCGTGTGGCGCTTCCTCGGCTGTGACTCCATGTCGTTAGCAAATGGATGGGCAATTAATAATAATCTGCAGTGAGAAACCGGTCTAAAAAGAAAAGTCACTCCCAATTTTCCAATGAGTAACTTGTGTGATCCATGAAAACTCATGTGAATTTACGCAAAAAGTGATTGGCTGCCCGAATATCAAGAGTGTATAGAACCACGTGAAGGTGATTACATTTCACTTTTAGCGTTTATTGACCTTCGACTAATAAATGAACATGTATCCTTTGCAGCACGCACAAGAGCTGGTAGGGTGGCTATACTAAGCATTCCATAAATCGAAAGACTCCGAGAGCGAGCTCTGGAAAGATAGGAGTGCGCATCGTAGGAGGCTAAAAAGGACCAAAAAGCAAAAAAAAAAGAACGGATAATGACGTCATATTGTGCATTTAGGAACAAATAATGTACACGCTTCAGCAGCATATCAGGAAAACTATGGTTAGCTGGATTGGTTACCTCAAAATGATGAAGAAAGCCGTATTATATTAGCTGCTCCACTAGACATACTATCGGACAGTGTGAAATGCTTTTTTGTCTCCTGATGGATGTAAGGAATGTAGTGTCCTGAAGTCTTGTACGAGATGAGGAACGATAACAGTTTAGTCGGTATAATCTGACTTCCAGCTAGCCTTTTTCTCAGGCAAAACTTGATTGCACCACTATTTTTTTTTCAGGAGATTAAGGCGAGAATATATAAGTTTGACGTTGTAAGCAACGGGAAACTAGGACATTGAGAGAACGAAAAACGAGATCCAAGACTTTGCTGCAAAACAATCCCCAAAATGAAACAACGAAGTAGGTCCGTAAAGTAATAAATTTATCATGTACCAAGGTATATTATTTTGATTCAAACCAAGTTCTATTTGTAATGGAAAATAAATAAAGGCACTAAGACTTGGTACCAGGAAATGATAAGGAAATAAACAGACCCCATTGTAAAATAGATCCGGACAATGAGTTCTACACCTGGTCTCTTCCCAATACCCAATAATAATAAGTACATTACTTTATTTAATACCTGGTCTTATCGGGATATTATATTTATCGTCGGGTTCAATTTAAATAAAAAAAAATGATGTAGGTAACAATAAGAAGAACCCAGCTGTTCTGTAATACCTACTGTATGACATACACGTCCTCAACAATGTCGACAGAATGGTGTAACCAACGATTCTGTCAGCTGAACGATGATGGTGCAATGTCCTTAAAAAATCTAACTGATTTGTTTTCCAGTACCTATAATCTCAACTTTGCAATAAAGTATTCAAATATGTATTTTAAAAATTTTAATGAATGCGAGTGAAACACTGCGATCTTACGAGTATTCTGTCTACTAGCTGCTGTTTCTAATTTTTTGTGGTGTCTTTTAGCACCATTTTGTCACCAAACAAATGAAATCATCAGCTTTAAACTCACCCACGAGGTTCACCATCCATTCCGAATATTTATTAATTTAACCTCTCACTGGTTACACCAAATCATAAATATGGGTAAAAGGATTATGAAGTGGTTGATGTTAACCTGGCGGTTATTACTGTTAGATACCTACTGTTTCGTGCGGAAGTCGTGGGTTCGATCCCAGGTGCCGACCATCTTCCTCTATTACGACACGCGCTTTAAATACCTAGCATACTGTGAAACAGTTAGTGAGTGTATTTGTGTTCACTTTGAGTGAGCAAAGATTTATTTAAAAAAAGGTAGGTACTTTCATTATTATTATGTAAAATAAACCACTAAAAGTGCATAAGGCAGTCCTGTTACCATCAATGATGTATGACTGTAATACGTGGACATGGTAAAAAAAAGAAGAATGTAGCATGAAAATGCAGTAGAAATGAGAGCTCTACAAAAATACCTATGTAGAATAACTCTGTGGGACATGATGGAAAAGGTTGACAATATTGGGAAAGAAGGTGAAATGCAAATTGGTGTTGTGAAAAAGATAAATGTTAATGAGTTGAGATGGTTTGGGCACGTCGAAAGAATGGACTCAAGCAGGATTACAAGAGATTTTATACGGCTGCAAGGAAAGGTATAAGAAACCGTAGTGGACCGACGATGGTGAGGTTTGAGCGCGCTTCCGTCCTCAAGGAAGGCCAGGTGAGAATCAAAATAAATGGAGAGGTTGTATGATTAATTGTACCTATGTCGGTGGAAGAAGTGTGCTTGGATAGAAAAGAGTGGAGGTCCGTTCTTTCTGTCTATTCCTTAAGGGACACCGTGTGATGATGGGTTTAAAAACTTACATCAGATATTGAAATGAGATAAATTTGATAAGAAACTTATTTCCGCCCTACCACGATACTCATAGTAGTCATAATATCTTCACAATATTAAAGAATGAACATCTTTGTGAGTGCATAGTTGTTTCAGATGAACTACTTCGTATGTACCTGCATACTTCCACGCTATTTCTAATGTCTATTTTGAGATTATTCATTGGTACATAGACAAAATTCATATAAAACGTCTGGCTGCATCGCGTGTCATATAATAGCCATCCCTAGAGTTCGTGCTTTTATATATGATTATTTCGTTTGTCCCATGAGTAAGAAAGCAATAAGGGGACTTTTTATGAAACAGAATAATAAAAAATAATATCGATTCGACTGTAATTATTGTGTGAGAACATTTTCGGTTTTTTACTTCTGCAATCCCGTTTTGGGTTCGAAAAAAGATCGATACCTGAAAAAAGGGTGCCCACCCGAAAAAGATATCTTTATTCTTATGGTAAACTTTCTAATGTTATTTTGGGTCCAAATAAAAGTAAGGGATATTTTTAGCCGGAAAAAAAGAAACAACTAAATTCGTAGAACGAAACAAAGTTCTTTATTTTATTGCATTTGTCTATGCAAGGAACTTACAGAATAAGATAAAAAATATTCGAAGTTTAAATTTCACAATTCGGCAATACCTACCACGAGAATAGAAACAATGGACTGATCACAACGGATGTTCTAAGTAGGTGGGTACTTTCTTTATGTCAATAAACGAAACAAAAACAAAATAATGAAAATTCAAATGTCATTCAAGCGATTTGCATATTATTTTAATGTGAAGGTATCCCACGACAAGTGACGGTTTATTTTTATAGCCGAAAGTTTCGTTGATAAGATCTAATTTTTATAGAATACGGGAGTAAGCTTTAAGATGAGATAAATAAAAAACGCGGGTAGGTACCTCAGCAGGTATGAATGCACCACACAGCGGCGCTAACATCCGCGGACCACGTGGTTATAGTAAGCTGCATGCGTGAGTACTACCACCAACACTGTGCTAGAATAGTCTCTATGTAGTAAACAAATTTATAATGGTTTGTTTTGATTATAATCAGCCACCACAGTATAATGAGGCCAATCAAATATTTTCTTTTTTTCCCCAAAAGTGTTATGTAAACTGGTAAAATCGGAAGCTAAAGAATAAATGAATAAATCGACGAGTTTTCTTACCTTGTCTGCCAACGATCTCTGCGACGTGCTCTGACGAGGGTACAGGAACACATTCTGTCATATTTTGTGATTTCTTAATGCGATCGTCGATGATGGTCTGGGGCAGAGCTGAAACACCCATGGAGGATGGGCTCTGTGGGGCTGCCGAGTCACCTAGACCTAACAGAGACAGCTCCAGGGCTAGCTGGAGGGCCCTCTCTTCCTTCAGGGGCGAAGGCTCCGCAAACAGGCTGGATGACATCGTATCGTTAAACACCATCTTTTTATTTTTAACAGCAAACACTAATTATTATAGTATTATATTATTATTATCAATTATTTAGACGAGTATAAAAATATAAATGAATCGGTAGTCCAGTCTCTTCACAAAACAACCTCAAATTATCTTAAGATTAAATTACGTTAGTTCGATGTCAGTAAGATCAATAGTTTAGTTTTACAGTCGGTGTTTTGACAAAAGCAAGTCCACTAGTATTATTTATTATTATTGTTGTTATTATAAGATCAATCAGTGAATGAACTATCAACGAAGACTTCATAAAGTTGGCTCGAGAAGTGCGCGCAGGCAGAGGGCAACAATAAACAGTATATTATTTGCTTGACAACCCTTCTCTCTGCCCAACTCTTCAGAAGACTGTGAGAACGTGTCCTTATTCGGCTGACAATCTTCACTCTATATTTTGTTATTTTTTTAAAGAATCTTACAATTAGGTAAAAATGTTGGAAGTATCGTTATTAAAAATATGACTATTATCTCGCGTTCGTATAAAAATATATTATAAAAGGTAATTAATAAGACTATACGAGAAAACACTTTCTGTCAGGGTTTGTAATATTGAAAATAACGTTAACGCGCCGACGTACTATGAACGAAGGATCACACCACTCCGACAACTTCCCGCGATAGACTGACTCGGGTTGGTTGTTGGTTGCTGGCCTCTACCACCATGCGGCGTGCGCTCCACCGTGCCACCAACACACACGCACGCCCCCATACAGCCGCACACACGCACACATCACCAAAATACAGCTGCCTCCCCTTCGAACACGCGGCGTTCAAAATCGGTTTGCGAGCTTTCCGCTAACTAATCATCTCACCGGAGTATTTATTACGATTACGACAATGTCGTTAGAAGAAGTCTGTCAGCCATTCATTTTGCACATTGCAGCCCGTAAAGGTTTTACTTTCTTACTTGGCTCCATTCACTGATCAATTAGTTTAAAGGGCCGTTTCCGCTATGTTAAGATGCAAGTGTAATTATTGCAGATGAAAAGTGAGAATCTAAAATATCATCATCGTTGACACATTCACTTGAATATCACATTTGCATGTTTAGGTACATAAAATCGATAAAAGTTGAAAGAATCATCCCAACCTAAGTCTGCTAATAATCGTTCTTCCATTCGATAGTGCGATAAAATTTTTGTGATCGTCAAAACCCCTATTTATTAAAATCTGTGATGTGGGGCAGAAAAGTAGGGTGTGCGCCACATTACATCCGAGAACACCCCAAGAAGTACTAGGGAGTTTTTACTATGATCATAAGTAATGTAAATGCGACTAATTATTATAAGAATTTACAAATTTTACTTTATTGAAATTTTTACTCAAATGGGAGAAACTAAATGCCCCTTTGTGTCACCGCGACAAAATAATATTTATCGTGACATCCTTCAATTCATTTATGAAGCTGCCTCTTATTGTGCCCTGTCTCCAAAGAACTACGACTTATGGCTTGCACCCAATATATACGATTGTTGGTAAGCGATAATAAAAGTTGTTGAAGTTCTTGAAGGTTTTTCGGCATGTTATAGCTATGTATAGCGTTTGAATCCTACTAAGGGCAAGGCATCATTCAAAAACATGTTGAAATCATTGATTATGGGTCGGGGATTTCAAATTTGCCCACCTAATGCTAATGAACATTCTTAACGTCAAAATGATCAATAGAATTATAATCATTTTCACGGATGTAAATAATTATAAATGTATTCTGATTCAAGGTGAATAATCTCGATATCTACATTATTATGTTTTCAAAAGTGGTCCATACAAGACGGCCGCCGGATGATTTCCTTTTCCAAATTTTTAGTTTCACTGTCATTCATACAAAGGAGTATAAAATGTTCCATCCTTTTTCTGTATGTATCCATCCTTGGAAGGCTTTTTGTTTGCATTATTTCGATTTCATTATTAAATCTTCATAAAAACATGAAAGTATTGTTTCCTCTCCGTCGGATCATTTCATACAAACTTAAGTTGTTCCAATCTAAGCTGCAGTAAAAAGCGAGGGTAAATTGGTAGTTACATATATAAACTTCGCATTAACACACAACGTACTACTCAAGTTGTCAAAAATATCGTTACGTATACGATATAAACGCGCCTCACAGTAGTTTAATTTGCTACAGCCGTTAAGTACTTACTACCCAGAGTGTAATTCTGAAACATCCTTGAAAAATCATTTATACATCCAAGTTTCCGTTTATTTTTGAAGCAGGAGCATGTCAGCAAAGACTTTGCACCCAAGAAATATAACGAAGATATACGTATGTAATAGAAATAAAAAAATAAAATAGCAATATAATCAACCCCATGTCCCGCTGACGGACCCCTGTACCCGGGTAGCCGACTCACACACACTTGTGATTTGGTGGCGGTAGTGTCTGCTAATAGTACATACTCACACAATGGGTAGAGCTGTACGTATATATGTAGGTATAAAACGTTTATAGGTATGTAGCGTGCGTACAATACTCCAGCCAGACGTACCTACCACTATATACTCTTACCATCATCCCTCTCACAGACACATAAATAATATAGGTAGAGGCACACATTTCATCCCTATACAGTAATAGTTTTTGCAACAGCAACATACCGTATAGATTGGTAGGTAGACTGACAGGCCGCAACGGAAACTTGAAAGCTTCGGTTCTCTACCCAGTAGCGGCACTCTCTCTACCTCTACACCCGGGAGACCTGCCTATGTACTAACTACTAACTACCCTTAACATAAAAAATCGATCTTACAACTTAAACTGAACATAAACAGAGAAAAATCATTTTCCAAGAAAAGCCAAAACCTCTGGTTTCTATGAGGACACCGGCGTAGTGTACAAGGGCGGATCCAGCCTTGGCACCAGGGGGGGGTCACAAAGTAAAAAATTTGGTATCTGGAAACTACACTTTTCCTAAAAAAAAAAAAAAAGGTCATTTTCAAAATTTGGTATCTGGAAACTGCACTTTTCCTAAAAAAAAAAAGGTCATTTCCTAAATTTGTTATATGGTACTTTTGCTCCAGGGGGGGGTCATGGCCCACGGAAATTATAATTATGCTAGCAAAATAACGATTTTATTAATAAATATCACTGCCCTACTTCAGATTACATAGCCTAGGGGGGGGTCATGTCCCCCGTGACCCCCCCCCTGGATCCGCCGTTGGTAGTATAACGTTCATCGCGAACAAAAATAAACACTGTTGTGTGGTGTTATGTTGTGGCGTTTATATTATATCTACTTATTATTTTTATTTATTTTTATGCAATTAAAGGTTTTTCTTTTTTTCTTTCTTTTGTTCTTCTACATATTTTCGATATATTAAAACCCCTTATGTCCTAACGTAATTTTATAGAACTATACCTACAATGTTTCCAAAATCACTCGATGTCTTGTGGAAGGCCTCATAATATCAAAAAGAAAATTACATATAGATACCACTGTGTATACCAAACTTTTTATCGTTATATATTTATTAGGTAACTATAATAAGTTTTTTTTTCATAATTCTTGACAGTAATCTGTACCTAAGTCAAAGAATTTATCATCATGAAATACCATAAATAGTCGGTAGATAAAATAATATAAATGAATTATTAAATTCATATAATGTAAAAAAGTAAACACATAAAAATATTAAAATACCGAGGAGATAAACTTAAAAGAAACTGAACAAAAACATGTTGTGCTTTTATTCAAGAAACTATAAAAACGTTGGTTATATTCATAAATAATCAACCCTTCCAAGAACCCAAATAGAAACATAACAAATTTTGTTGTTTTAAAGTATCTTCATTATAGTGACGATAATTTTGTTGTTAGGACTGGGAAAGTGGTATCCAAGTGTTAGATCCAAATACGTACTAAGAACACAAATAAAAACTTAACAACAAATTTTGTTGTTTAAAAATATCTTCATTATAGTGACGATAATTTTGTTGTTAGGACTGGGAAAGTGGTATCCAAGTGTTAGATCCAAATACGTACTAAGAACACAAATAAAAACTTAACAACAAATTTTGTTGTTTAAAAATATCTTCATTATAGTGACGATAATTTTGTCGTTAGGACTGGGAAAGTGGTATCCAAGTGTTGGATCCAAATACGTACTAAGAACCCAAATAGAAACATCACAACAAAAGTATATTCAATATACATACATACTCCCTTTAAGGCACCCCGCACAATGCAAGCCAGCCCGGAGGAGACCAATCCGCAGCAAATCCGATCCACACAAAACCGACCCTCCAGTTCGATCGAAGTAATCAAACCGAAAACCCGGCCCCACACAAACCAAGTCCGCCGCGGATCCCCCCAGACCAACCCACAATGCGGGAAGCCTAAACCCCACTCAGGAGCATAGGCAGGCAACAAGAGCTCTCCATTGCGCTCGAAGGCGTCCGAGGCTCATTGTGCCTTTTCTGACCATTTGAGGTTTAAGGACTTTAATTTTTTAAGACTTTAATTCATTATAGTGAAGATAATTTTGTTGTTAGGATTGGGAAATTGGTATCCAAGTGTAAGATCCAAATGCGTACTAAGAACCCAAATAGAAACTTAACAACAAAAGTACATTCATTATAGTGAAGATAATTTTGTTGTTAGGACTGGGAAATTGGTATCCAAGTGTAAGATCCAAATGCGTACTAAGAACCCAAATAGAAACATAAAAACAAAAGTACATTCATTGTAGTGAAGATAATTTTGTCGTTAGGACTCGGAAATTGGTATCCAAGTGTAAGATCCAAATGCGTACTAAGAACCCAAATAGAAACATAAAAACAAAAGTACATTCATTATAGTGAAGATAATTTTGTCGTTAGGACTCGGAAATTGGTATCCAAGTGTAAGATCCAAATGCGTACTACGAACCCAAATAGAAACTTAACAACAAAAGTACATTCATTATAGTGAAGATAATTTTGTTGTTAGGACTGGGAAAGTGGTATCCAAGCGCTAGATCAGTATAAAGAAGATTCTTGGAGGCAACTAAGAACCGCTTCTGATTATCATAATATACCTAAGTTCCATATATATCTACACTACTATTATAAAGAGGAAAGTTTTGATTGTTTGTTTGACGGGAATAGGCTCCGAAACTACTGAACCAATTTGAAAAATTCTTTCACTGTTGGGAAGCTACACTCTCCCCGCTGAACATAGGCTATATTTTATTTTCATATAGCCTTTGATCCTTACTAAAATTCCAATAAGGTGCAAAAATTACCTAAAATATTCTTTACATCGCGTACGCTGCGAAAACTATTGAAGATAGAGTAAAATAATGAATTACGATTTTGTAGATGAGATCATTATTTACCAAAAATGTCGCGAGAGCATATGTCTACCTATTATAGTTATGCCACAATAAGCGTTTATTTATTTTAAAAAATTAATTGAAACGCCATTTCATAATTTGAGTACTTAACTGTATCTAACAAGAAAAAACATATTAATTTATTTCAAATTTCAAAAAATATTCTTCGATTGTCATGTAATGAATATAACCAAAGAGAGGTAGAAGTTTTTGATATTATTTGCCGAATAAGTATCAAACATTTTTTTTTTCAAAAAAGCGCTTCAATGTTAAAAACGCTTAGTGATATTTTTAAAATTCTAACCGTTGTCGAGGAATATTTTAAGATAGAAGCATAGATGAAGATTCTTCATTTCGACGTATTTTTGATTCCCTCGCCTGGGAACTATTTCTAGATAGTTGGGTTATTGACTTTTTGCATGCTTAAAAATATTATATTTTTAATTATTTATAACTACTGAACCGATTTGAAAAATTCTTTTTCACCGGGGATAGTGTAGCACTTTTGGGAAGCTACACTATCCCCGGTGAACATAGGCTATATTGAATATTCAAAAATATTTGTGATCCTTACTAAAACTCCAATTGTAACACAAGGTGTAAAAAAAGAACTACCCCCAAACCAAGGCCCCCGCATTGCTGTACCCCTATTCCGAATCTCCGTGACATTTACGCTGGCGTAAATTAACAAAATTTTGTATGGAAATGTGTATAGCGCCACTACAGAATGCTTCGGAAAACTCCGCAGCCCATACAAAATTTTGTTAATTCACGCCAGCGTAAATGTCACGGAGATTCGGAATAGGGGTACTGTACCCCTAAAGGGGGCCTAAGCCCCACTCGGGAGCATAGGGAGGCATCAAGAGCTCTCCATTGCGCTTGAAGGCGTCCGAGGCTCATTGTGCCTTTTCTGACCAGTTGAGATTACCATAATAATTCAGTAAAATTCGGTTTAAATTGGTATATTCTTTCAACAATATACAACAGGTTTCACATGTGATTTATTTCCTACTACAACGCCATTTCTTGGATTTTTTTTTTAAAGTAAAGAATTATATAGGAATTGCTTTGATTACAAACTTATGACCCGTCGAACTTCATCCCGCATCCGAATCAACGATAATTATTATTACATAATGCAAATTATTAGCTGAATTTAATTTAGTTTTTATGTCGTAAATGGCATTTTATTCATATTGTAATAAGTCAAAGTTGTTTTTTCTATTCTGGGTTACGTCGAAGGTCGACGGACGGGTCAGCTAGTACCTAATAAATTTCAGATGAAATGAACTACTTATATCAAAAGTTCTTTAAATCCTTATATGTTTCAATCTCTATGCACACATCATACTTTGAATTCAATATACAACTTTCTTCTCAATTGGCTGGGGCATGTGTTAAGGATGCCGAATGACAGTTGGCTGATTAGAGCGCTGTTCTTACTCCCATCAGGGTGCAGAAGACGAGGAAGACTCACTCACACTGTGTTCCGCTCCTATACGAAGCAGAGCTGAGGGATTTGGACATGGTGTGGGGTCATAAACATTGCGCAAGATCGAGCGCAATAGAGAGCTCTTGTTGCCTCCCTATGCTCCTGAGTGGGGTGTAAAAGAGAGTATTGATTGTTTGATAAGGTATAATTGAAATTTCAACCAAGTATTGGTCTGTCATGGAATAGATGGGACCGACAGGACAATGGGACGTCCATTCTAACACAGATCGCATAGGAAATGTATGACTCGACCGGGACTCGAACCAGGGACTCTCGATAATGAGTATATTGGTTTTCAGTTGAAAAATTTCTACCCCGGATTTATCTGTCTAATATTGAGCGGAACCGGATGAGTAGAACAAAGTACCTCAGCCAATAAATTACGCAACTTTTTTTATAAAAATAATTCAGCGTTCATTTTGTTTTGAAAAAAGCCTTACTTATTTGATTTTTTTTTAAAGAAAAATGAATCGGTGCTCACTCGAAGTGAACATAAATACACTTTTGACATCTTTCACACTAACCAAAGGGTTGTGTCGTGAAAGTAGAAATGGTCGATAGCGCCGGGATTCGAACCTACGACCTCCAATACGCTGTACGCATGAACGCCGCCGATTTATACCACTGGACTACCAACCACCTCTTCTTAATTTCATTTGAAAATGTTCAATTGATTTGAAGAAAGTCCCGTTTGAATTTAATGTTTTCTATTTGATTTGAAAAAAATATGTCTAATTTGAAGTGAAAATTCTGTGTAAATGAATCTAATATAAGTGATCCTGGATACATTAAATAACGTAGCTTTATACAAGGAAGAAAATAAAAAGTCTAGTATAAAGGAAGATACAATATCTCCGAAACTATTCACCTTGGCATTAGAATACGCACTCAAAAACCTAAACTGGGAATCAAAGGGGATATGTATTGATGGTAAATATCTAAACCACCTACGCTTCGCGGACGATATAATTATCTTGAGCAAGAACCCTGAAGAACTGACCGAAATGCTACGGGAAATAAATGAGGCATCAAAGAAAGTAGGACTTATCATGAATTTGAAAAAGACCAAGGTGATGGGCACAGAAGGCTCCCAAATTAAAATTGATGGAAATGTTATAGAAAATACCCAAGAATACATTTATCTAGGACACGCCATAAGACTAGGCAGAGAAAACCAAACCGCCGAAGTCAAAAGACGTATTGGATTAAGTTGGGCAGCCTTCGGGAAAATGAGTCACATACTCAAAACCCGTAAAATCCCCATGAACCTTAAACGCAAAGTTTATGAGACGTGCATAATGCCGGTTGCAACATATGGTCTGGAAACAGTGACGCTGACCAAGCTGAGTACAGAAAAAATAAGGGTTACCCAAAGATCCATGGAAAGAGCCATGCTGGGTATCACCCTGAGAGATAGAGTGAGAAATGAAGTGATACGACAAAGAACCATGGTTGCAGATATTGCCCAACGTATCGCTTCCCTCAAATGGCGATGGGCAGGTCACTTGTCAAGACACCAGGCAGAGAAATGGTCGAAGAGGGTTGAAACTTGGAGACCCAGAACGACCGCCAGGAGCGTCGGGAGACCACCACTACGTTGGAGAGACGACCTCGTCAAATACGCTGGGGTCAACTGGGTCCAAAAAGCCCAAAACAGAGCGGTGTGGAAGGAGATAGAGGAGGCCTTTGTCCAGCAGTGGACGGGAATAGGCTGAGAAGAAGAATATTCTGCATCGATAATCGATAGCTCGAAATCATTCAAACCTGATATAGCACATCATGGTTGTAAACATTCGCGTTGCCCGGCTACATGCCGGCCATAGCTTTTGTTTAAAAATATTCTTTTTTTCTTATTTTTTTCTTCAAGCAAATATTTTCCACAAATTTCAATTTCACAGAACTTGCAAATTTTCACAGAACGTTTTTTTCTACGTTCTAACATAATGACGGTTATTCTGAAATTAAAAACAGATGATTGAGTTGCGTCGTATCCAATTTTTACTGAGACATTTGACATTTTGCTATTCTGAAAACAATGTTTTATCCAATACATTAGATGCGTAACTACTGGCAACCGATCAGTGGCGGATTTGCCCTAAGGCCCGGGCCTAGGGCGGCCGGATTTTAGGGGCGGCCAATCGTAGTGGAAAACTCTTACTTGCATACTTTATGTGCAATTAGCCCTGAAACCGCTTTTATAGTTTACTAAACTAAATTTATGAATCGATTTCGATAACAGTTGGCAGTAAAGTGTAATTTCATTATGTAGTCTAATAAAGAGTGCTGAAAATTGGCGGCTACGTATGGCCTGGGGCCTAGGGCGGCCGAGACTGCAAATCCGCCACTGCAACCGATTATTATAACTCAACACAACCTTGCGTTGAGATGGAACGTGAATTTCAGAATAGCCGTCATCTTAAAAACTGCTACTATTAATTGAGAACTAGGTACCTACCCCTTAAAATTTCTTTCGGCTGGTTTAATGGATCATGCTAAAACGCTCTCATATCTTCAACATATTTTCGTAAAGATACAACCTAAAACATACTTAAAACAGTTGTAATAATTGTGACTCATAAATAGCGTCACTAAAGTGGAACTGGGCCGGCCATATAGTAAGAACAGCAGATTATAATAATATATGGACGAAGAAAACCCTGGCGTGTAGACCAAGGTCATAGAAATCCAGGTAAGCTACACCTGAGATGGTCTGACGATATTATAGGAGAGTGGCCGGCAATCCATGGCATAGAACGACAAGAGATAAAGAAACGTGGAAGTTGGGAAGGGAGGTCTATGTCCAACACTGGATGAGTGACAGCTGATGATGATACTTAAAATACGAAATTATTATTTTATCAGCAAGGCAATGACATTTTTTTCTGTCGTATTCTATCGAAAAATTTTATCGTATACGGGTGTAAAGTCGATGTTTAGAGACCTCTAGCGCTGCGGTCCACGAAGCTATCTGACATTTCAAATCCCATGCAAATGAAATTCAGTTTTTTGTTTAATTTTTTTTAACCACAAACGACGTTTCTAAATTGTTTTTTGTCCCTGTTTGTTTCCATTACAATGATTAACAATAATCCTATTTTTTTGGTCTCTCTATGAAACGTTTTTTTGTTTTGTGGAACTAATTCCATACAAAATGTAGGTATGGAGGATTGGAGCGCAAATCTGTCAAATTTGGTCAAGTGACGTCACACTTTATACACGTATAATGAGTAGCCATAAAATTACGTCTAGGTATCTATGATTTATCTGTGGTTGTTTGCTGTCAACGTATTTGACATTAAGTTGTGACGTATCACTTTTTTCGGGTTAGGTTTTAGTTGAAAATAATCAATTCAAATATTCCGTTTTAATTTGATATTTTGAGAATATGTCGCGTCAACAATCGGGCCAGGATGTGGATGTTTTGTTTGACATAAAGAATGCTTTTTACATTGGAAATTATCAACAGTGTATAAACGAAGCACAAAAATTAAAGGTGAACATTGTTTCTTTACTTTACACGTACTATTACTATTTGTATGCTAAGTTCTGGCATATAAAAACCCTAGTCCTTATATTTAACTGTTTCATAGAATTTCTTCCCGGTCTACATATTAACGGCTCCTAACAGAGGCCGATGACTCTCACCACATATTCGTGATACTGGGACAGTCTTTTCAATATCTGAACCAAGAGGGATTTTTATCTTATTTCCTGCCTATTTTTCCTTCTACAATAAGTTGTAATACGGCATCACTACGAGTATGACGCTCTCTTCTTTTGATAATAGCACTTATTTTTTTAGACATCTGTTTTGATCCTGTCATTTTTAAGTTGGGTTCTGAATAAAAATAACATATCTTTTGTAGGAGATGTGTTACAAAACCCTAACTATCTCTTATCAATACCTGAATGTATCTTTCTTTAAATTCAATTAGACATTTCTTGGGTTAAGTTTTATTGCACCACTTAATGTCATGTAACTAATGTATCTCATAGAATATTAATTATTCCTTAGTCATTACAATTATTATTTTCTGACTGATTGAAATTTCATTACAGGTATCAGATTCGGAGATTAATCTGGAAAAAGATGCTCTGATGTATCGTGCTTTCATTGCACAGAAAAATTATCGCTTGGTTCAGAATGAAATAACTTCTTCCTCAAATACTAAACTACAACCTCTGAAACTACTCGCTCAGTATTTAGCCAATCCCCAGCAAGGACAAAGTGTGGTGGCTGCCATAGACGAAAAGGTTAATATGATTGAACAATCTAAATTCATTCATGGTTTGATTTCAATCATAAGTCAAGGATAGTTAAAGTTAATTTATAATTTTTGTGAGTCTAGCCTTAATTATTGACTTCCTAAGGTGTGACAGGTCATTTTTTTCTTTTTAATACATTGCATTTGACATTTGTTTATTATTATGTTTTATAAATATACTTTAATGGCTGTGTGTGATTGTAAATAAATAAATAAACCAAATTGTTTTTACTTTTCACAAAAGTGCTACGCTCTGTCAGACTCGATCACACTGATAAATACCAATTTAAAACGACATATTGGTAGAATGAAAAGTGCTAAAATAAAAAAAATTGTACAAATAGAACCAACAATTTTATGCTTTCATTAAATCACTAAGTGTTCGATTTTAAAAGAGAAGTAGAATTTAGATGACCATAAAATGTGGTCCAGTTATTAAATTATAATTAGTATAACTACGTTTTGTAATAAACTTGGTATTTATAAATACAAGATTATTACAACAAATGTGTGTTCTCTTGTCTCGCAGTTGTATCTTTCAGTTGATTACAAATACTATATAATATTTGATTACAGGTGTCCAAAGGAGTTGAATTGTCCAATGAAATATTTTTGATAACTGCCGCAACTATTTACTGCCATGAAGATAACCTGGAAGCTGCACTGAGGTGTGTACTTTCTTTTCTAGTACCTTATTGGCTCATCCAACTTTCACCTTTGTCCTGGCATCACATTGCTCAATCTTGAAATCTTGTACAGTAAGTGCCTCTCTTCACAATCTCAAGTAATTCTTTGGTTATGTGGATTACTCGTAAGCGAAGCATCTTTTCTCATATGAAACAGTGTAAACTACAGTAATGAGCTCGTTTATAATAAAAAAATCAATTCCATATTAAAAAAAGTATATACCAACTGTATGTGTATGCTACATTAGCCATGTTTACATTTGTTACCGTTTTTTATGATTTTATACTAACCTTTTTATCTTCTTCATTCTCTCTTGTGGTTTACCCTCATTGAATGAGACCCTACACCCACGGAGTTTTCCAGGCATTGGATACTTCTATTTACTCGCATTCTACAAGACCAGGACAATGGCTTATATCAGGGTAGATGCCATGTGATATTTTCAATACCAACATTTATTCCTAAGCCTTAGAATTAGCTATAATAAGTTTCACTATATTTGTCAAAGTTAGTCTGATCATTTTGCTATGAACCCCCAAAGCCTCTATAGTCTATGTGTTGACCATCAAAGCCCATGTTTCATAATCGTTAAAGAAATTCATTTAAAAATATGGTGTAATTTTTGTTTTCACTTTTCAGAGTACTTCATAGCAGTGAGTCTTTAGAATGCCTAGCCTACACCTTACAATTACTTCTTGCTTTACAAAGACCAGATCTTGCTAGACGTCATCTTAAAACTATGCAAGAAAAGGATGATGATGCTACACTGACACAATTGGCTCAGGCTTGGTTACATCTTGCACAAGTGAGTCGTAATTATTTCTGAAATTTGATTATTTTGTACATTATACACCTGAAATGTTATCTAAAGATAAATAAATCTCAAATTTTTAGAGTTTGTCTCTGTATATCAGCTATGCTGGTGGGTTCTCAGTCCACAAGCACATTTTTATAATGTGTAATTGTATTTAGTGAATTTTTCACCATAGAAAGTACTCAAGTATATCTCCGAGTATTGAAGTACATGTTCAAGAACTCGAGAATCCAATTTCGCTATCTTTGGATAATAAATGAGAAAGATGGGTGTTGATTTTTTTAAAGATTCCATAGCAAGCCCCATTTCTAAAGCACTGTCACTGATTTAATTTAGAAAATTCTGATAGGTGTGAGAAGAACATTCTACTGAATTACCAGAATCATCCATCAAAACCTAGGAGACCAAAGGACTCTTTTGACACCGGACAATCGCAGTAGACTTTTTGTTTTCATTACTGATACTCTTCAGTTTATTAAGTCTTTGGTGATTCATTAGTCAGCCATGTATTCGGTTCTTTGTAGATTTTGTGCATTGTTGCTTTTTGCCTGTGGAAAAACTCTGTATCGTGGTATAATACCTCGGTTTGGTAAGATAGTTTGTACTGAAAAAGATGCTCGAAAATTTAAACAGAATGAAAGTGTTTTGAATATGTTTACAGGGTGGTGCCAAGCTTCAAGACGCTTACTATATTTGTGAAGAGCTGAGTGACAAATTTGGCATGAGTGCTGGTCTGGGGGCGGCCCTCGCAGCTTGTCACGCTGGTAGAGGAGGATGGGCCGAGGCTGAAGCTTCTGCTTTGCAAGCTCTTGATAGAGATCCAACAGCACAAGACTTGCTATTGGCTGGCTCAGTTGTTTCTCATCAGTTAGGTAAACCTGAGGTAAGTCATTTTGTTTATTTATTTATTGTCTACGCAACCAGTGGTTGCTTTTACAAACACTTTTAAGACCAAACCGATTCCAGCTCGGTACCATCCATCATATATGGAAAGATAATCGGTGTTTTTATTTGGAAAAAAAACGTACCACCTGACATTTCGCCACATTCAAACTTAACTCATTATTCGAACACCATTTCTGTAGAGTATCCACATTTCTCAGCAGCACACAACAGTCATCAGCACTCTTTATGATTCTATACATTTTAAGGTCATCTGCGAATATCATAACCTCTACCCTGTCAAATTCCGTTAAAAGATCATTAATAAAAATATTAAATAGAATGAGGCCAAGGTGTGAGCCCTGCGGTACACCACTCAGTTGTGTGCATGAAACTGCCATGTAGTGGGATAAGGTTCTTTCGATTAGTGAAATGATGAGACATCTATTGGACGTTACGAGAACCTTTTAAGCAACCAAATGTTAGTTTAGTAACCTCTGACACTAGATCATCGATACTCAACCTGCTGCCCTTGAGCTTTTCTGTGCGGCCCGGCACACTTTTTATCCGAAATATTATTTGAAAAACTCGCAATTCCATTCAATGAAATCTGAAGAAGATTGTCATTACGAACCACCTTACCTAATAAAATGTAGGGTTTTTACACTCATTCATCCAGTAGTGAGTGTATGGAGCTATGTGACCGTAAAATATGAATGTTGATCGAACGTGATACGTTTTTGGACAAAATATGCAGGAATATGGTTATCAACTGTGGAATCCTTATTTTGAAAAAGATATTCAGATGATCGAAAAGGTGCAACGACGATTTACCAAGCTGGGAGTTGGGTTGAAAAATGTTGAATATGAGGAGAGGCTCCGGATTCTGGAATTGACACCTTTATCAGACAGAAGAAAGAGAGGTGACATGATAGAAACCTATAAGATACTCCATGGTAACTATAGCTGTCCGGAATTTCAAGCAATGTTCAACTACAACCGGAACGTCCACTTATGGGACATGGATATAAATTGGATGGCTACAGGTTTAAGCAGAATCCATTGAAGCATTGTTTGTTTAATAGAGTGGTCGACCGTTGGAATGGTTTGCCGTCTGAGCTGGTTGATTCTCCGAATGTGAACGCTTTCGAAAATTTGTATGACTCATTGGTGTTGTGATTTTGCTGTGCCTGACGGTTGTTGTTGTTGTGACAGTAGTGTTAAGATCAGACATATCAGCTTTGCTGCTTGTCTGATAACCAACTATAATAATAATAATAAAATTGGAAATCTCCGGGAAAAGATGGGCTACAAAACTTTTGGATTAAAAAGTTTACAAATTCACATATAATTTTCTCATTTTTTTTTTTATTTTTTCTGTAATCTAATAAAAATCTGTGGATATTGCATTGATAAATAAATCTGTGTCATTTTACTTACAAAAATATTCTCTATTGAGATTTTTAAACTCTAGGTTATAAACAAGGGATACATATCTACTAATTATGCTCATCATGTATAATTTTATTACTTTCTTGTAAGCCATGTTTTTGCTGAGATCTTAAGGTCTGCATTTTCCTCATTGAATTAACTTTTTAATGCCGCATTAATTTTATATTTTAGGTGGCAAACCGATATCTGTGCCAGTTGCTGGATTCCAAAGACAAACACCCGTTCATTACCCAGTACCAGAAAAAGGAGGAGGAGTTCAGAAGATTGGCCTCCCAGTATAAACCTTCCGTTTCAAGCAATTAACTATTTTTTATCTACATCTCAATCTATGGTTTGTTTGAATTATAATTATTATGTAATATATTTATAGTATACTTTAACAAATATGTGCATCATTCCATGTACCTACATATAATAAATTTGCTTCAACCAATAATGGAAAATAAAGTTTTAATATCTTGAGGCAATAAAATGTATTAAACTAAGCTAACCCAACAGACTTTTTCCAGTCTTAGCTATGAATTTGAATTCAAATTGGTATAATGATAAATTAATTATTTTATCAATACAATTCCGATAATTGCAGCGCGCATTCTGTCAATAACAGATACAACAAATTAAAGATTAGCAAAATTGCTCCACACGATGCTGTGATCAAGGGAATAAGAGATTCATTTATATATACATAATATTGATTTGATGCTCTAAAAGCACACAATAAGAGCTCTTCATTGAAAATAATATTTTCCAATATACAAATAATAATATTTGTATTAATGCTGTGGGACACCTACAGAAAGGTTTTCTCTGTGGGATTGTAGTATGGACAAAGAATATCTTGTAGTCAATTTTCTGATTAAAAGAAATAATGCTTGTTTAATGGTTCTACATAACTTTTATTTTTGTACATATTCCATGGCATCTCATCTGGGGGAATGGGAATATAAATATTTTGAAGAAACATATGAAAAATAAACAAACTGTTGAATATTTGTTTTATTGAATATAAATAAAGATGCCACATATCCACTGGTGACATTATAAAGTTCAACATCTCTAGGTAAAGAATAAATTGTGAATATGTCTTATTTAATTTCTCAATGATGATTCAGTTGTTGGTGCTCATATTTCCTCATATTCAACTTCGTCTTCAGATTCATATTCAGGTGGTCCTTCATCCTCTGTGTTTACGCTACTTGCCTTTATTTTGTCAGCTAATGTATCCAGGGCATCTTTTAAACTCTGGTGGTTCAGCATGTTTTCCAAGTGCCTGAAATGTTTGTCTTGATTACTCATCATTTCACCCTTAACTCTTCTGTTGTCTATCACTTTCTTATGTTCTCTCATTATCTCTCCATATTGGCCGTCTGTAGTCACTTCTACTCCCGACTTTTCTATAATAGGTAATGTATGGGCTTCTAACCTTTCATCTTGCCTGTCTCGGATTCTTTCTTTTATTTGTTGCCTCTTCCATGCATGTTGTAGATTAAATCTTTGTAGACTAAAACATATCGAAAAAGATAGTTTATATCTTTGGATTGCCTAGTAATTTTTTACTTAAGAGTTTAGGGAGACAGATAAACCATACAATCCATGTGTCGCAGAGAAATTATGAAAACATAGATTTGTTGAAACCACTCAAGATATTAAAGTAATAACTATCTGGGGGTATTTTCTTCAAAAAAGCTTCTAGCATAATATGGACTTTCAGCTTTCACAAAAAAAAATTGTATATTATCATACATACCTTTCACCTTTTCCAAACACTCTATTTTCTAGGTTAATAATGTCATGTCGGACATCAGCTAACAAAAGTAGAATGAAATCAAATGACCCTTGAGGTCCTCTGGCACCTCTGGTGCCCTTAATTCCCATTGCCCCTTTAGGACCACGAAGACCCTGGGCTCCTGGAGGACCCTGAAACCAATCTTAGTTCTTAAGATTTGAATTCCTTGGTGACTGAGTTAGTATAAGTAATTATATTGAATGTACCACTGGTCCTCTTTCACATCTGCAGTGCTTTCCATTGCCGACAGAATTAAATGAGTCCATTCGCGTGAATGCCGGAGGTTCCTCTACATCATTGTGTATCACCCCACCATTTCCTGAGAACATTTGAAAGTAAATATCATTTTTGATGATGAAAGAACTTAATAGTAGTCATGTGTAACTCAGATCTGATCTGAATCAAAGATCCGGATCACTCTTAATTGATCTGTGTTCTACAGATCACTTGCGGATCCTACGGTTCAACAGATCAATCAGCTCAATGAATCAACAGATCAATCAGCTCAATGAATCAACAGATCAATGAATCAACGGATCTGTGTGAGCTGTGATGATCTGTTTGAATTGCGGACCCGTTGGATATCTGTTGATCTACAGAACACTTACGGGTCCTACGGTTCAACAGATCAATGAATCAACGGATCTGTGTGAGCTGTAATGATCTGTTTGAATCGCGGACTCGTTGGATCTATGTTGAATTGAGGACCCAAAGATCTGTTTGAGTTAGGTTTCTGGTTTAGACACAAAATATTTATTTTTTAATAAAAGAAGTTTAATCTGTTTTAAATAAAAACCAAATTTATAAAAAAATTAAAACTATTCTTTTTATATTTTTTTATATTAAGTATACAATAAAAATAAAAATTTACTTAAGTATTGATAAAACAATGTAAAACTTAAACATCGATTCAGAGTGTTATCTTGAATTCCCTAATGCCAACATAAATAAATAAATAAATAACACTCTTTAATACACAGGTGTCAGTATAGCCGGCGGAACTTAATGCTTGAAACATTATCTACCAGTCAACCGGTCCCGTCCAATCTGAGACAGGATTCCAACCCCGAGTAGAAATTTCAAGTGAAAAAACACATTGAAAATTTCTGACCCGACCGGGAATCGAACCCGGGACCCCTTGATCTGAAGTCGGAGCCTTTGCCACTAGGCTACCGAGATCGGTGAGGCTACCGAGGTCGGTTATAATACAACATACTTATATCTATGATATTTATAGCAACATCCCTATGGGCAGGGGACGGGGATCGTGACGCATGTTCATCATACTGTCCTAAAATATTGGACTTCCCCGTGTGGAGGTAATAATAATATAGCCCGACAACACTTTACTGGCATATCGAGAAATGTCTATTGTCTACGCTCATAACATGTAGGTAGGTACTTAACGATTGAGGTCGGATAGTTTCGTTTTCTCACACATGTACATATGTTTTATATTTTATCTCTTTCTAGAGTTAACTTATTTTTTACAATAATTATGCGCAGGACTTCCCTGGTAAAAATACATTCCGACAAAACCAAGCGTGTATAAATATTATATTTTTTTTACGGATTACGAACAATAGAACCGTAGTTTTATCATCAACTTATGAATGAACGTTTCGACTACATTATTCTTATAAATATTGAGTATCTACTCCGTCCAGATATTACCTAAGTGTAAAAATCTCTGTACTGTATGAAGGATACAGTCGACCATAGAGAATGATCTATGTATCTACACCGGAAACAGATCTGATCCGAAGATACATCAGACAGGTACATAATATGCCGCAACCGGAAAGAGCCGTGAGCCGTGTATGTATCATATCTGGGCTGGGTCGCAACCAGATAGATCCGTGACACGGATCACTGATCTGATCTGTTCGATCAGATCAGATCATCGTAGTGATCTGATACGAACAGATCAGATCACTCCAAAGTGATCTGTTACCCATGACTACTTAATAGGTAACCAAAATTTTTATAGATTGTTGAATTTGTAAACTAGAAACTTTTTTATGTGAATTTATATTTCAATTGCATTTTGATTGGTATTAGGTAATTAGGACATTTCACCTACAACTATGGTAGGCTTTCTCAGCACTGGCATTTCCTTATATCGCATCCGTATCCCTTATTTGTTTGTGATGTTTGAAGTGGAAGTTTGCAACACGAGACCCGCGGCATAAACAGGCGATCAAGACGGCTATTTAACCATATAGGTTTGTTTGAGTACCAGGTTTTGAGGGAGACCAAGAAACGAAACACAAAACAGCCTCAACCCCCTGCCAAGTTAACTCTGCACTTTGGATGGAAGAAAAGGGTTTCAATGTGGTATGCTGTGTGTGATTCATAAGTGAGGTGATGGGTGTGTTATTGGGTGTGGCTGTTTCGAGGTTGAAGGTTACATTTAATTACTATCTTCTACTACTGGGCTGTTTCCATTGTGGTTTCCATTCTTTTGAAGTAGAACAGACGATTATAAGCACACTAAGCCATGACCTGCATTTCTATTAGAGTTTCAATTTCAAGTGATTGATTAGTTGAAATTTAAAACCTATAATATAGATACCTGGTGACCCTGGGGGCCCAGGAGGCCCTGGTGGTCCTGGAGGCCCACTAGCAAAGGAAGATAACCTCACAGCAGTACTGAGGGCAGCAACATGTTCATGTAAGGAGCGAAACCGTTCATTCAACCGAGACACTACTTCACAAGTTGCATAGCATTTTTCTCTTGTGGCTCCCAAAATTTCACCCAAGGATCCAGCCTAAAAGAAAATCATTTTTCGGAATTACCCTGATATCTCCATCCTGTCAATGAACTGAATAAAACACTTCCCACTATGTTATAAAGTGGCTATAGTATCCACAAATATGACAATTAGAAGTCTCAAAATCCTAGTTCACACTGGTGAATTATTGAGTAATTTAGAACCTAACTTCTAAATTTAGTTGAGTAGATTAGTCGGCAGTTAACTCAAGTCTTGGTGACCATATAAACAACCAAGAAAATATACTCTATTATGAGTAGTTTTTCAATCGTTATATTTTGTGTTGTTAACTTTTTACAGTTGTATTGTTATTTAAACAACAATGATAATATCTTTATATTAGGTAGGTATATTAATAAATTTATTATCAGTGCTTCCAGATAATATAAAATAAGTAATAAGTGATTTCACCTTGGTTGTTTGGTTGAGTGTACAAGTGGTGTTATCTTCGTTTAACTTATACCCTTGATAACACTCACAAAAATAACCGCCTGGAGTGTTGACGCATTTGTGTTCACAATCGTTGCGCTTTTCTTCACATTCATCTATATCTGTAAAAAACATGATTTGCAAAATTAATATATACCTACCAAAACCAACACATACAATAAATACATTGTACCACACAATAAATAAATTAATTTTGATAATGCTAATGGGAGTAACAGTGCGTGTCGTTTTCTTATTATTTAAAGGCACAAATTTCTTGGCAGAGATACTTAGGAGGTGTTTGTTGTCAGCTCATTGACAGCTTTGTTTTCGATAATTATTTTCTATATACCTACTTACTCTCTTATCTAAACAAATTTCATCAAATGGTTTTCTGAATTCTAGAGGTTGGTATGGTGATCAGAAAAAGTGTTGTGTACTGCTAACGGCTAGGTCCTTTTTTTCGATAAGGTGTTACATTACTATTATTAAATACCATCAAGCAGGCAGATTGGAGCTGATGTGCCTGATATCCCTCACTTGTCTTACACTACAAACTGTCAAGTCCATTGTAATATATTGGTGTTCTCTGCAACAACTAGCTCGGTAGGCAACCTGTTCTATTTCCTAGGAAATGTATTTGAGGGTTCTGTGTAAATCTGTCCTTTACCAATTTCAGACTGTGTCCCCTCAAATGCTCATTGTGGCTTCTGTGGAACACGATTTTCAACTCTGGGCAGCCATGCAAGTGTTAAAAATTAATTTGTGATTTTTCTTTAAATCAGTTGATATAATATTATCACTTAAAGGGTACTAATTTTACTTTACTACAGTCACCATAGAAATATTCCTCTGAAAAAATATCTAATTGTCCGTGAGGACTGCGGACAACTAGATATTTTTTTCAGAACACAGATTGTTGCACATTCGTCCAATAAAAATGCATGTTAATGATGGGTGTGCGATAAGGATGTGACCCACCTTTAATTGTGAAAAAAGTTACAAATAGGCAATTACAAAATATGGGACCCAAATTTAAATCCAAATAAAGCTATGAAACAAAATTTATGCGCTAATTATTTTCAAATTAGGCAGGAGGAGCTAGGAGATCGAATTCGTGCGGGTAGGGTTTGCTGCAGATTGGTCTCCTCCAGGCTGGCTTGCGGTGTGCGGGGGGCCTTAAAGGGAGAATGTATGTATGAATGTGATAAATTAAATATGGATGGATATATCAATAAATACATAATAGATTATACTACTAATCATGTATCACACAGTTCGTGTGGACATATTATTGTCATAGCAACGAATCGTATATGTATGAAAAAAATTTCCTGTAGTTAGATTAATTTTATCGGATGTATGAAAAATATTTGAGGTGGGTTAGAAAGAACTTACCAATGAATAATATAGAATTAGTAAAAAATAAAATAGTTCAAATATTAGTTATATTTCGTTATTTCTTCAGTCCAGATTATCTATGATATGGAAATTCATTTGAAAACGAACCATACCTTCACACAAGGGTGTTATTCCACGTTTATGATTTTCAGAATTGAATTTATATCCTTGATAGCATGTACAGATTACTCTTTGCATATATATGGCACATTTTTGTTCACAAAGTCCCAGTGTGCAGAGGTCTGTCGTTTTAGGAACACATCTGAAATATTTTTATCGCACCATGAAAAATTATAAAGAAGTGGAGGATTTTATATAAGTATATTATGTAGTTGTTGTTAGTTTACCTTCCCGCTATGTACGTGTAGTCTGGACAGCAATGCTTCCTCGTGCAGTTCACCCATTCGGTCTGTGTGACTTTACATTTGTGTGAGAATGTGATGAGATTATCAGAGGGACACATTATTACATCAGGACTGAAATATTCAAGTATTCATAAATAATGTACTTCATTAAGTAACTAAACTTAAGTAACTAGCTGCTATTGAACTTCCATCCTGCCTAGGAATCAATTAAATATTTTGTGTCAATCTGTGATTCTACACCATCTTTGAATAACCCTAAACGCACCCATTTTTATAAGTTTTATTACCAATTATTTTGTAAATAATGCTTATGTTTTATTAAAAAATGTTTTTTTTGTCATATTGAAATTATTGTTGCCGTCAATGCTTATCCTGTCTTTTCTGGTCTTTTAAAAGAAAATCTATACATAGCCCCCCTCCCATTCTATGATAGCAATTTTAGAGGTTTGGAAAATTTTACATGAAAAACGCCGTTAATTCCACTCATACGCTGGGTTCCTAGGGAGCGATCTGTCATCTGACAAGACAGCAGTCTTTCAAAATATATGACGATGTTTTTTGTTACTATATTGACAATGTTCTCAACTAACATATTCACCGCTGTTTATAGTAGCGCCGTAGTCGTAGGTAAAAAGGCCAGTTCATATGGGTTGCCAGGTGTTTGGTATTTACCAGGTGTTCGGTATGAAAAAAATACTAACTATGTTCGGTATTTTTATTTTCGGAATGATTTTGTCATTTTTTCAGTTTTTCAGTGAATTTATAACTTTCCAGACAGCAAATTTTGAGAATGACCTTTTTTTTGGGGAACTTTCACCTTTTCGGATACCATGTGGGAGCATTGGTTCGGTATATTTTTGGAAAAAACCTGGCAACCCTGGTTGCCAGCCATAGAAGACGGTCGTAAGCAAAGCATGCAGTGTTTTTTTATAACCCCTTTGCACTCGTCATCGAGTGATTTGGTTAACCCTGTAGTACCTAGTTTCAATTTAGGAAATTTACCCTTTGAAATCGAACATCAATCAATGTACCTACACTCTACAGACAATTTTTTTGGATGTCATAATATTATGAAGGTGTTTAGAGGGTCTACCGTAAAAAATGAGTCACGTGTAAAATAGTGCAAGCAATTTGTTTTGCATCGAAGTCTTATTTCGCGTGCACTATTTTACACATGACTCACATTTTGTGTGCAAAGACGACACAAGTAGTGTATGTACGTCATTCATTGCAGTCAGTGGTTTCCAACCAATCTCGCGAGAACATCGACTTTTCAATTTTAGCTTTTCGATAAGTAACGTGTTTGTTATACGAATTTTTTATATTTTTCTACGTCTTCATACTTTGAAATGTAAAATACGTAGGTACCTACTCTCATTGGATGAGTCTACAAAGTTATTTCGTTTTAGTATGTAAGTACCTTTTAAAAAAAAATCGATTGATTGCCTTAGGATATTGACAGTATAAACTGATAAACCGATTTCGGTAGCCTAGTGGCAAAGGCGCCCGATTTCAGATCAAGAGGTCCCGGGCTCGATTCCCGGTCAGGTCAGAAATTTTCAATGTGTTTTTCACTTGAAATTTCTACTCGGATCGGTTGACTGTTAGAAAATGCTTTACGCATTAGGTTCCGCCGGCTATACTGCCACCTTTGTATTATGGAAAAGTGTTATTATTATTATAAACTCAAATCAATCAATCAAAACTCCCTTTGAACTCCACTTAGGAGCATAGGGAGGCAACAAGAGCTCTCCATTGCGCTCGATCTTGCGCAATGCTTATGACCTCCCACACCAAGTCCATTTCCCTCAGCTCTGCCTCGAAGGAACGGAACACGGTATGAGAGGGTCTTCCACGTCTTCGAGACCCTGATGGGAGGAAAAACAGCGCTCTCTTCGGCCAACTGTCATTCGGAATCCTCAACACATGTCCCAGCTGCCCATCTTCTCTCCGTAATGGTGGAAGTGATAGGCCTGCGCTGGGTGCGCCGACGTATAGCGTCGTTCGTGATGCGGTGGTACCAGCTTATACCCAAAATTCTCCTGAGGCACTTCGTTTCGAATGCAGATACTTTTTGTGCCTGGGCTTTAGTCAGGTGCCAGGACTCAAACCCATAGAGAAGAATGGGCAACACACACGCATCAAACAGTTTACATTTCGTCTCGACACTAAACGCCGACGCCTTCCATATCTTGGTCATGTTGTTGAAGGCGCCACTTGCCATACCGATACGTATCGGGAGCTCAGCCCCGAGGTCACCAGTGGTGGTAATGGTTGCTCCCAGGTACTTAAATTTATCCACCCGGGAGACCGATACGTATCGGGAGCTCAGCCCCGAGGTCACCAGTGGTGGTAATGGTTGCTCCCAGGTACTTAAATTTATCCACCCGGGAGACCTGGTGACCATCGATGGTTATCGGTAGCTGTTTATCGGGGCAGGCATTACTCGCCATGAGCTCCGTCTTACTGGCATTGACTCGAAGGCCGAGGCTTGCTGTTTCGTCGCAGAGTCTTGAAACACTGCGCTGTAATTCCTCCACTGTCGTACTGAACAACGCTAGGTCGTCCGCGTACTCCAGATCGCACAGTTCGCCCATTAGACCACCTCTCTGTGTTATTGGTATACCTCTTGCTCCTTGCATGGACTTTCTCAACAAGAAGTCCATGACTATTATGAATATAAAAGGAGCTAGTACGCAGCCCTGTCTGACTCCCGTGGTGATCCTAAAAGCTTCAGTAGGACCACCTGGCGTTTTCACGCTACACTCGGAGTCTTCATACAGGGACTGCACCATTTTAACTATTTTCGGAGGTATACCATACAGAGCAAGTATTTTCCATATTGATGGTCTATGTGGGCTGTCGAAGGCCTATAAAGCAACAAGCGACTGGATAGTAAACTCTTTGCACTGCTGAAAGATCCACCTGGCACAGAAAATTGGGTCCGTGCAGGACTTGCCAGGTACAAAGCCGCATTGTTGCTCTCTCAGGACAGCCATGACAGGCCCCCGAATGCGGTGTAGTAATATCTGAGATAATACCTTACCGGGAACACTCAGTAGAGTAATTCCACGGTAGTTTCCGCATTCAAGGGGGTCCACCTTTTTAAATATTGCGACGATGGATCCATTCCGCCAATCTTTTGGGCACCTCTCCTCTTCCCACGCCATTTTAAATATATCTAATGGTGTCTATGCCTTGTTTGAGGAGCTCTGCGTGAATTCCATCGTCTCCTGGCGCTTTGTTATTCTTTAATCTCATCACGGCCAGCACCATCTCGCTGTGGGTCGGTGGATCTTCACATATCCCAGTTGCCTGAGGTATATTCAGATCCCCCAACTCCTCCTCAAAGTTGTAAGGTGAGGAGGGCTCGGGGCGGTTCAATATTGACTCAAAGTACTCCCTCCATCTCCCTTTAATCAGTTCGGGGGCAGTGACAGTGGCTCCACGAGAATCTCGTATTGCCGTCACGGGTCTTTTCTGACCCTTAACCCCGACCTCCCGGATGATTTCGAAAAGTGTCCTTGAGTCATTTCCGAGTGCAGCGGACTGTGCCTGCCGTATCTGAGAGTCAAGATGTCTTCTTTTATCTGTCCGTACAGAGTGCTTTACCTTACGGCTCAACTCCCTGTACTCAGACACCAAAGCAGCCAGTTTTTGGGGGTCTCTTTCGCTGTCTCTGAGGGTCTTAGCCTTCTGGAGATCTTCGATGAGGCTCCAGGACCCATCGGACAACTACATAATTATAAACTACATACTTAATATATTATCAAAGATTACAAAAATCTTTGTCTAATTGGATTAATAGATGAGCATGTGAAGTATACTCAGATGAACACGCTTTGTATGATAGTAGATATATAAATTTACGACAAACTATAATAACATGGTCCTTCGATTGGTAAATTGCACCATGTACATAAGCATACGCGCAGTATACTTTAATAAATATAACTCATCAAGTAATCAATCAATAGCTCTTCTAAACAAAGACATAAGAAAAAAAATAAAGAACATCACAAAATTTATTGTTCAAACATGAACCGATTTTCGGAGACTACCGTCCCTATTATCAAATGTTTAATACTTAAAAGGCATCATATGATAATCTAGACTCTAGAGCTTTATCCAATAACTCGCATTCAATCATAAAATCTGCGTTGACAATCAATGACATTGCGTTTAGATCACTTCTTGTTATAAACGGAACTACATATTACTCGTACTTTCCAGATCTTTTTTGCTACTTGCAGAGTAATTATTGTAGATAAATTTCCTAGGCCTGGAGAATTTAAAGATCAAACGATCTTCATTCCGAAAGTAGCGGGTTCTTCCACTCTCACAACACAACTTTTGCTTTTTTAATATTTCAATAGTGCGAGGACCTATTTGTGTTCTCGTTAGATGAACTCAGATGCATTAAACATCTTCTCATTATCTTTAAAATTACAATTTGCTGTAGGTACCAATACTTTAATGTACTATTCGCTATTTTCGGGTGATGAATGAAATGGCATTACTATTTCCTATGAGGTTGACAAATGGCAGTCCTTTTCACATACCTAAGCTTAGTCATGCATGTCGTACGTTACCGGTCATACGGGAAAGTATTACCGATTATCGTAGAACTCTACAACCCAGAACCACACGCATGTAGTCAAGTGAATCCATAGTTGTACGCAAGTAAATCCAAGAACGTTTTGTTACTGATTGGGGCAGCTTCTTTCTTTCTAGTTTTTTGGAGCCATAGCTCCGCGTCAACATTTTTAAAATATTATATTGCCCTAAATAAATAAGCATTAACATACCTTCTTCCTGGTTCAAAATCACCTAATGTGTCTATAGAATATCCGTCAGTCACTTCACTTTTATTATTGGCATTCATACTAACATCACACAACACAAAGAAAGCATTTTCATTTAAGATAAATCCCGCACAAAACAATAAGGATATAAATGCTAAACGGTTAAAATATAACTTGAATGAGAAACTTCGATAGAAAGCCATCACTGAATTACATGAAAAATAATAGAAGACACGAAGCGATGGTTTCGTTCAAGTAGTGGGAGCACATGAGGCAAGTCAGGAGCGATGCATTCCCGGTTCCACTTGTGACTTATCCGATGTTGTATTGGAATGGGATGAAGTGAGTGATTCATTAGGAACTGCGGCCTAACTAAACAATATAAGCACTACTATATACATACATGTTACAAAGTTGTTTAGGACTGAAATGAAATGTTTAAATACAAACATATTTTAAGTACGTAATTAGACGATCAGATCATGAAGTACACAATATGCAGCTTTATTCGAACCATTATCGGTAAAGTAGATCAAATGCATTTCAAACTCTGATGTTGGCTGCTACTATGAAATATAACGCCTTCATTATGTTCGGTGATTTTATGAAGTCTTCCATTCTAAATCGTTATTTTATTACTGATTATATCCACGATGAGCCAGTTACACTAATTTAAATTTAACAATCTCTAATCTACTTACTGAAATTCCGTATTATCAACAATATTGCACGTATTGGTTAATATGGAACCATATTAGACAATTTCAAAATGGATGTTTGAATTACCACTGGCAAATGAAAAGTCACACACTTCGCCGAGTGTTCACAATTAATTGCTGAAAGCAGGTGTATTTGGAACGGAAAATAGCTTCTTGATTCTTGGTGTTTCGGTGAGTATGATGCTGCAGAGCTCATTGAATTGGCCCAGAATTAAGAAAAGTACAACAGGAGTGGCAGTACAAGAAGAAAAAATCAACTACATTGCACACAATAAGTAAGTATGTAGTATATTTTGCATCATCAAAATAAGATACTGCTGACTGCTGCTGACATCAATACCGTTGTTCACAATTTACTCGAATAATCGGACTGTATTGTGCTTTTAATTAGTATAACCCCGCTCAGTTTAATTAGTTCAACTCGGTATACGAGCTCCCATCAGCCATCCTCTCACTGTAAACAAGGCCGCATACACACGTCTGGAAATAGCCATCTGGATTACTCATCCCTCCATCAGCATTATTGAATGTGCAACCAGGAACCGTCTAGCTAAGCCTGATCGGCGTTTAATGTCATTATTTTTTTTTAAACATCAATTTGGGGAATTCCGTCTATTCTACTAATGTATAAAATATCTATAAAAATTTCCAAAGGTCTTTTCAATAGTAATTAATTATACTTCATACAGAATGAAGATAATAATTCATCTCAAAGATTCAGACCAGGTCCGAACAGTTCCACTCTCTTATTTCTCAGCCAGGATACTTTTTTCGTTTTTTTTTTAGATTTCCCTGTATAACACCTTTTTAACACTGCTCTAAGGCTCTCGCCTGGCGCTGTGACCAAAGAAACTCAACACCACAATCTTTCAGTTATATTGAGTTCTCTGAGGATGAATAAATTATTCTGTCTAGCAGTGCATGACATATTTAACATAAACGTTAACACTACATTTCAAAGGCATCGATTTATGTAGGAGCAATCTCTGGAATTCGTAGTCCAACTTTCTGCTGTATAGAAAATATGGGCTTTCGAATCAGTGTGGTTTTTGAGGGATTGGAAATTTATCGATCATCATTATAAACATCGAACAGATTTTAATATTGCATCAACCACGTGTTACCGTACCTACTATTTTTTTCTATTCTAATTGGTTCAATTAACAAAATATGAGAACATCCTGAAAATAACAGTATGCAACGTTCAGTCAGAAATGCTACACACGTCATTTTATTTCAATTCAATTCGACTTCTTCTAGGCATGCAGTGAACAAAGACAACTTAGCAATGATATTAATAAAAACAATAAACATTATTTTAATGTTGGCTACATTAAATACTATAGTTACTGTGGTGTTGAGTTGCGGAGCCCTCTTGATAGTAACGACGGCGAAAGGGACCCGGGAGGGGAGAGGACACGGCAGGCGCGCAGCAGTTGCTACTGAGAGTCGTCGGTACGGGGAGCTCGCGGAGGTTTGTAAAGTTTCGGGTTACGTTTAAGTCTCATCACAAGCTATTTCGGCAAAATGGCAAGCGCGTTGAAAATGAGTGATATGTTGCGGTCGTATGACGGAGATGGGGACGTGGTCCAGTGGCTGACTAAGATGGAGCTTGTGGGAAATCTAAAAAAAGTCACTGATATGTCTCGTCTGCTTCCGCTGTTCCTGGAGGGTCCTGCATTTGCAGTCTATAACGAAATGTCGGAAAGTGGAAAAGCGGATGTCAATGAAATCAAGAAAGTGTTAATTTCGACGTTTGCACTCAATTCTTTCAGCGCTTATGAGCATTTTGTACGTCGAGTGTGGAAGGATGAGCCGGTCGATGTCTTCTTGACAGAGCTAAGACGTTTGGCGCGGTTAGCTAATGTTTCATCAGAAAACCTTCTGAAGAAGGCCTTTGTGGTGGGCTTACCCACGACGGTGTCACGAGAGTTACGAGCCATGACCGGCATCGAGGACCTGCCCCTCGTCGACGTACTTGAAAGAGCGAGGGCGTTGATGGCAGAATTTTCTGAACATGCGCTTGCAGCCGCCGTGATCGTGCCGAATTCGAATGCAAGCGTTAGCACGAACCGCGACGCGAACAAGCGCGTAGTTTCCGACAAGAGGGATATACGTGAGCAGAAACCTGGTGTTGCAAGACGTTGTTACAGATGCGGGGGGCCACACATGCTAAAATTTTGCTCAGAAGTAAGACCGGTCACGTGTTGGAGTTGTGGCATGGAGGGACACTTTTCGAGAGCGTGTTCGGAAAAACAGGGAAACGACGAAGGGAGAGCTGGTGCGCCGGCAGCTCTTTCCCGACGGGCTTGAAGGCGCTTCCGATGGTCAATGTCACAGTAAACAATAGACGGGGGCGTGCACTCATAGACACGGGGTGCTCGCATTCAGTAATCAGGCGAAGTTTCGCTGGTGACGTAAAAGGCGGTAATTGCAGTATCGTGGGCGTCGATGGTACGCGAGTGAAATGTATCGGTGAAACGATTGCGCGGGTGGTTTTAGATGGCATCGATTTGAAGATTCAGTGTATCGTGGCGGACAAACTGTTTGATGGAGTGGATATCATCTTAGGAATGGACCTGGTGGCAATGCTCGGCGGTGTCACCGTTACCAATCACAGTGTGAAATTCTTAGATAAGCATAGCGAGCCTGTGCCGGCCGCTGTGAGTGTAAAGTGCGCCGCAGAAGTGTTAGAAGACAAGGACTTTACGGCAAAGTTCGATGGGGAAGAATGGACAGTAAGTTGGAAGTGGAAAGGGGAACCGCCGGTATTGCTGAATAAAATTGAGAATTATTCCAGCATCGGTAAATACGACGTGGACGCTGAGATAGAAGCGTGGATTGAAAAGGGATGGTTGGTGCCGCGCCTCGGAGGAAGCGAAGGTGTTCTTCCACTGATGGCAGTTATTCAGAGAAATAAAGGCAAAGTACGACCTGTATTGGACTATAGAGAGTTGAATGAGTATGTGAATTGCCACACCGCGCAGGGCATAGATGTGTGCGATGAGACCATTCGGAGATGGCGCAGACGAGAAGGTCCTCTTCAAGTTTTGGATTTGAGATCGGCGTACCTACAGGTCAAAGTTGACGAAGAATTGTGGAGGTACCAATCCGTGGTGTATAAGGGTCATTCTTACTACCTGACACGACTCGGGTTCGGTCTTAATTGCGCGCCAAAGATAATGACGGCCATAGTGAATTTTGTTTTGTCGAAAGACGAAAGAGTGAGGCGGGGTACGGATAGTTATATTGACGACATTCTCGTGGATGAGTCAATAGTGGGTGTCAAGGAAGTTGAAGAACTGCTTCGTAAATATGGGCTGGAAACCAAACCACCGGAGGCGTTAGAGGGTGCGAGGGTTTTGGGGCTGCAACTGCGGCCTGAGAGAGGGGGAGAAGTAAATTTTCATAGGGGCAATGAGTTACCGGTTTTTGAAGAGGGAAAAATGTTAACAAAAAGGGAGCTATTTTCCATTTGTGGAAAGCTGACAGGCCACTATCCGGTATGCGGTTGGTTGCGGACGGCGTGTGGCTACGTGAAGCGAATGAGTGAGGGAGAGGAGTGGGAAGCACTTGTAGGCAGTACGGCGCAAATCTTGATCGAAGAAATTCTTCGAAGAGTGAAGATAGAAGATCCAGTACGAGGGGTCTGGAAGGTCTCCAATGAAAAGAAAGGCAAGGTGTGGTGTGATGCAAGCTCACTCGCTTTGGGTGTCGTGTTAGAAATAAGCGGAGTTGTGGTAGAGGATGCATCGTGGCTTCGAAAAGTATCCGACGTGAATCATATTAACGTGGCGGAACTTGACGCTGTGTTGAAGGGTATCAATCTAGCATTGAAATGGTCCCTTAAACAAATTGAAGTGATATCTGACTCCGCGACAGTCGTACACTGGGTGAGATCCATAATTGAGGGGGAAAAGAGAGCGCGGGCGTCGGGTATACATGAGATGCTCATTAAGAGGCGCCTCGGGTTAATAGGAGACTTGATTAATGAGCTGGGTATCGAATTGTCGATTAATTTTGTTGAATCATGTCGCAATAAGGCGGATGTGCTCACACGTGTAAACAAGCAATGGTTCAAGCTAAGTAAAGGCGTCTGTGCAGCCGTGGTTGACGAAACACATGCTAAGCATCACATGGGAGTCAACCGTTCGCTCTATTTAGCGCGCATGGTGGACCCTGCGGTCAGAAAGGAAGACGTGGAAAATTGCGTCCGCAGATGTTTGCAATGTAGGTCCATTGATCCTGCTCCGGAAGTTCATGAGGCAGGGGAGCTGAGTGTCTCTAAAAATTGGACCCGGTTGGCATTAGACGTGACACACTATGGTGGCCATTGTTATCTCACCATGATCGATTGTGGTCCAAGTCGGTTTGCTGTATGGCGGAAAATTACCAGTGAAAGTGCGAGAGAGGTTACAGAACAGTTGAGACAGGTGTTCAGAGAAAGAGGGCCACCGCTCGAGATATTAATGGACAATAGTAAAGCTTTCCGGTCAACAGAATTGGCTGACTTGTGCGAAGGATGGAACGTAAGCCGAAGATATCGAGCTGCCTACAGACCATCAGGTAACGGGATTGTGGAGCGCCATCATCGCACAATCAAAAGGATGGCCGCGAGGACGGGAGACGTGCCGGAACAAGCGGTTTTCTGGTACAACCTATCACCGAAAGAGAATTTAAGTGCAGAGTCAGTCCCCGCCTCTTGTGTGCATTCATATAGGTGGAGGCATCCTCTAGAAAAAGTTCGAGATAGTTCCGTTTGCGAGACAACTGAATGTAGGTACAAGGTGGGAGATCGTGTGTTGGTTAAACCAGCAAATGCGAGATGTACTTCTCAATGGGGATCTGGACGAGTGACAGGAGTTCTCTCGAATACGACTGTCGAAGTGGATGGTGTTCCGCGGCATGTTCTAGACATTAGACGATTTGACGACCTTCAATATCTTCCGCGGGCTGTGAAGGACGGAACGGAAAGATCGCCGACAAGACTTGACTCGAATAAGCTTTTCTCCAGCGATGACGAGGATCCTGACTCGGCTGATGAAGTGTCAGTTTCAGTGGAAAGCGACGAGCGCAAAGGACGGCCGAGGTCCAGACGCAGCCGGAAGCTGCCTGTCTGGACAAAAGACTTTGTTCTATGATGATGACATCAAGGGGGCATGTGGTGTTGAGTTGCGGAGCCCTCTTGATAGTAACGACGGCGAAAGGGACCCGGGAGGGGAGAGGACACGGCAGGCGCGCAGCAGTTGCTACTGAGAGTCGTCGGTACGGGGAGCTCGCGGAGGTTTGTAAAGTTTCGGGTTACGTTTAAGTCTCATCACAGTTACTTACAGAGATAATCAACTAGTGATATTATCATTCGGTTTTTATAAAAGATCACTGAAATTTGGAGCCATAAGTGGGCATCTTCTTCTCAGAAAACGGTGACCGGCGTAGAGGCTACTATTCTTTAAATTTTATAAGATAAGTACTTAAGTTCCTGAACAACAAACATGTTGGTTAGGTGCAAAAATGACCAAATTTGGCAATTTCTCCGGTACAATCTGGAATAATTAACAAAAATCTGAACATTCTGATTACTGGTCACCTTATTTTGAGTACTTCTCGTAATCTTTTTTTTTTTATTTTACTTAGGTACATATTAATTTATTTTTAGTGAGAGAAGCCACGGTGAACCACCCATTAAGAGGTTGTTTATCGCATTAGGTATTTACAGGATTAAAATTCTCTCGTAAAATGAAAATGACAACAGACCGATGTTTATCAATAAGATTTTATGTTTTGTGAGACCTGTTCTAAAATTGGTCGACAAGATAAACAAATTACTTTTTATTTTAATGAATCTGTGCTCACTCAAAGTGAACAAAATTCACTCTTGGACTCTTTCACAGTAAGCTACTTAAAGCTTGTGTCGTGAAAGAGGAAGATGGTCGGCACCTGGGATCGAACCACGACCTCCACACGAAACAGTACGAAAGCCGCCGTCGTAGAACAACCATTTCGAATTTTAATTGATGATTACCACAACTTGAATATTTCTAAGTGCAGGTACGTTACCCTTCACTTCTGACAATCATCTTTCTTTACATCTTCACGAAGATCTTTCAAGTGGTCACCTTTCTTTGATAATCTTAGTAGGTAACTCGTTTATCATGTAAGTTCCTATTTAAGAGCATATTTTGATTTATATTTGAGCATATTTGCACTCTTTTTGCTGATTTTTCGAGCATCCTGTAAGAGACAGGAAATCGAAAAATCAGATCGGGACCGTGAGGTTGACCACTTCACGTCCTTAAATCTCAACTGGTCAGAAAAGGCACAATGAGCCTCGGACGCCTTCAAGCGCAATGGAGAGCTCTTGATGCCTCCCTATGCTCCCGAGTGGGGCTTAGGCCCCCGCATTGCTTGTTGGTTTGGGGGTAGTTCGCGGCGGGCTTGATTTGTCCGGGGCCGGCTTTTTGGTTTGATTGCTTCGAGCTAGGAGGTCGGTTTCGTGCGGGTCGGGTTTGCTGCGGATAGGTCTCCACCGGTCTGGCTTTTGGTGTGCGGGGTGCCTTAAAGGGAGAATGTAATGTATGTATGTATATGAGACAAATATCTCTTGAACAATTCTAATGACCTCCGATACGAAGTCCAAATATTTCAGCTCTGTAGCGAAGAAACGGAACAAGGTACCTACCAAACGAAGAAGATTGTATCGGACATTTTATAAAAAGTTGATTTTAAATTTTCCATCAGTAAAGTTATAGGTATCAACAAATTTGAAAATATAAGATAGGTACTACGTGATTTTATTTTATTTTAACCATCCAGAACGCCGATTTCTTTTATTTTGATTGAGCTTCGCAATATAATTAAAAAAAAGAATAATAATATTCTTTACGAAATTACCCTGTTAGTTGCATTACGAAGATTTTTATGCAAAAATAAAAAAAAAGAATTTTTGAATATCATTCAATATGTTTCCAACAACTGGATCCACGATATACCCACATATAATATATTATATACCATATACAATGATATTATAGGTATGTCAACAAGAAAAGGACTTGAGTAGATAATGTGCAACACCATACAAATTGATTAGTGGTCAGTATATTATTACAGTGCAAAGAATTTAACTCTCCAGTTGCTTCAAGATTTTGAAAGGCCTTCGATCGATATGGAAAATAATATTAGCTCCATACGGTAAACCTCCGAAGATAGTTAAAATGGGGCAGTCCCTGTATGAAGACTCGGAGTGTAACGTCAAAATGCCAGGTGGTCCTACTGAAGCTTACGGAAGACAGACAAGGCTGCGTAGTTGGTCCATTTATTTTATCATAGACTGCCTACTGAAAAAGTCCATGCGAGGAGCAAGAGGTATAAAAATAACACAGAGAGATCCCATAGGTGATCTAATGGGCGATATGTGCCATCTGGATTCTGGAGTATGCGGAAGACATAGCGGATCAGTATAATAGTGGAGACTGCGACAAGACATCACGTCTTGGCCGGAATCAATGGCATCAGTAAGACAGAGCTCATGGCGAATAATGCCTGCCCTGATAAACAGTCATAACCATCAGTGGTCACCAGGTCTCCCGGGTGGACAAATTCAAGTACCTGGGAGCAAGCATTACCACCTCTGGTGAACTTGGGGCTGTACTGAGCTCTCGATACGTATCAATCGGTATGGTAAGTTTAGTGGCACCTTTGACAACATGACTAAGGTATGGAAAGCGTCGGAGCTTATTTGGCGAAATTGGTCCAGCCGTTCATTCGTGATCACGTGACCAGGGAAATAGAGATTTATCTTTGTATACAATATACATAGGTAGATTCCAGTACTACGTTTTCACAACACTGCACTACGTCTTTGCATTGTTTATCAACAATAAATTACTTGAAGTGCCACATAATATGTATTTTACAGTCGAAGGGATCAATACCTCGTCAATGGATGTTATTGACTTTATGAAACACTTAGGTATTTTATTATTATCGTAACATATAACAAGTTGGAAAGGTAATATCAGATGTCTCAGGTTCAGGAGCTCAACAGGTTCCACATACAAGTCTGAAGACTTCATTAATAGCTAGTCAATCCTATATCATAATTGACTTACCAACATGTTGAAGGCAGCGGTTATCGTCCGATCCCCATCATAATTAGTAAGTTCGTCCGTAACTTGCTATTTTCGTTGAAACATTAACTCTACCTACGCAAAATGTTTCATACAACATATTATTTTTTATAGGTACTTATATATTATTCGCCTTTGACAGTATTCGATAGTGTCCATGGGAAATATTATATCGACGAAATAACATGTGATGCTTGATCAGAGGCTACTGCATTCAACTTCTACACCAATAAGGAATGTCAAACTGTTCGCAGTCCCCGACGTGGTAAAGTAAAATTGGCAACCTTTAAAGAACGACACATAAAAGTGATTTATAAGACAATCAAACAATTTAGTAGGTACTCTTATATTAAGGCCTGTCGTCCCAAAGGCTTTGCTGCTAGTTTTCAAATAAAGCTGAAGTTCGCTAAAATAAACAGTGGCGTGCTTGAAGAAGAATGCCCCAGGCCCGTATTCTAACTAAAATCATACCTACTATTTACTAAACTTGTAACAGTTATTGTTACCTCATGGTTGAAAAGGACATCGTTAAAAATGTAAGTAAACCCACTTACCCGTCAAAATTTTTATCCTCTCGAAGCAACTATCAGTAAATATTTAATTATTTTGATTTTATCCTAATAAGGCGTCTTCTTCAGTAAATCTGTCATATAAACAATAATATTGTGAAGAAATACAATAAAAACTAATCTTTAAATAGTCGAAAAAAGAAACATAAATTAGACGTAAATTTTGTATTTGCTGTGATTGCTGTTTCTCTTTCGCATATTATACAAAAGAGAGATCAGTATACTGTATTATCTATGATTCGAATGAGAGACAGAAATCACGAAGCTCTCGCTATATAACCCGTAAAGGGATAATATACCTACATTTATATCTTACTTATGCTCGTAGTCTATACTCATATTGTTATCTGTCTAAAATAAAATTGTATTCAATAGGTAAATAAAAATAAAAAATAATATGTCTTACAATATTGCACCAGCGCTATGGAATGTATTGGAGATGATTATAAGTGAGATGATTTTGAAGTTAAATAGCAGTAGGTATCTGTATACAATTTGTTGGTGTTTTTTTTTCTTGCTCTTATGTTAGTCTTTTAGAATTAATTGTTATATTAGTTTTAAGTGTTGTAGTACCGCTGTAATTGTTTTTTATTTTGTAATATTTTATTAACAGGCATTCCATGCCGTTTATTGATTAATTAAATAAATTAATAATACAGGGTGGTTGTTACCCTTTTGTCGAGAGAGAGATTGGTGCAGTGGCGTACCGAGGGGGGGGGGCGGAGGGGCGGACCGCCCCGGACGCCTCTTTAGAAAGGGCGGCAAAATCTGCTTGAGCTATGTTATACACGACCAGATTGATAAAATCAGAATTTATATTTCGACCAAAAATATCATTTAATTTCGGGTTAAGGTCTTAAAAAAACATTTGCGGTGAATCCGCAGGTAGAAAAATCTGACAGAAGCTAGCTCTGTCCCAAAATTGAATATTTGTACTTAATTGGTGTTCTGTAAGTACTTATGTAACTTAAAATAAATATGCAAACTTTTTTAGTTTGATTTTTTTTCATTTTCGTATTTTTTGGGAGGGGGGGGGAGGTTCCAAATTATATAAGGGGGGAGGGCGTCAAATTATATGGGGGGGGGGGCGCCAAATTATTTGGGGAGAGGCGCCAAATTTTAATTCCGCCCCGGGCGCCAAAAACCCAGGGTACGCCACTGGATTGGTGTATTCGCTTATGTATAATTATTACATAAGCGAATACATACAATTATTATAATTGTATGTACCTACTAAATGCATTTCGTTACCAAAGGACAGAATATAATAACAAGCTCTTACGATTGCAGAAAAACTAGTTATGTATCTTAAATAGAGGCAATGCACTTTCGTGATATCGCTGCACAGACTCCATTCAATATGCTCGCAAAATAACAATAACAAATCTATTCCATTCCTATTATTTTACTTACTGCAGATAAGTTTATTCAAATATAAACTGATTACTACTTATAGTATACGTATTATAATTTATCATCATAAACGAAGATATAATTAATTAAATTACGTAGCTACGCTAATGTTTAATTTTATTCATTTGTAATTATTATTTATTAATTCAAACATGTGACCGCTGTTATTTTTTTACATTCAGTTACAATATATTTTAATTGTTATAATTTGATATTATTTTATTTATCTGTGATTCTTTGGATGTGAATTTAAAGTTTGTTTTATGTACTTTTATTGTGTCTGTCATAATTTATTTTATATACCTACCTGTATAACTAATAAACATGTAAATGGCCTTGGCGTATGTAAATTAAAAATATGTATTTGGATAAAAATCTTTACAAACTCCTAACCCTATAGTAAATTTTTAATAAGTAATTAGAATTAATTACATAAAATAATTAATCTATTTGGTGTTTAAACCAAATTAAGTTGATATATATAGGCGCTACATTTTGATATTTATGTACTTAAATTTTAAATAAATGATGCTAAAATATACATTACTAGGATTGCCCCGTAGTTTTACCTGCCGCTGTGTCATTTATTTAGTCATGGGTAACAGATCACTTTGGAGTGATCTGATCTGTTCGTATCAGATCACTACGATGATCTGATCTGATCGAACAGATCAGATCAGTGATCCGTGTCACGGATCTATCTGGTTGCGACCCAGCCCAGATATGATACATACACGGCTCACGGCTCTTTCCGGTTGCGGCATATTATGTACCTGTCTGTGAGCGTGCCTCTTGCGCGCACTTGGTCACCGACCTAATGTATTGGAGCATGTTGACCACGAAGTTAGTAGCATATTGTGTTTCTGATTTCTGGCAGTAGATGGCGTTATACGGATATCAAGATAAATATAGAATGCGGGAATGTCAAAAATAATTGACAGCTTAATAATATAATAGTAATGAGCACGTAATGACAACGAAATTTTGAAATATATAATAATATACGGTTCTTATTAATGCTTAATCGGTATAACTAAATTATTAGAATTTAAAGAAACCTAGTTATATTTCATGTAGATATTTAAGGAACATTACGGCATTACCATCAGTTGAATTATTAAAATAATCTTTCAGACTAAAATTATTTTCGGTGCAAATACCTTATGCTACGGACTACCGAGATCAAAGTCGTTAAAACATACTCAATACCTTGCCATTAGCGAGTGTTTTCTATTATATTGCTAAACTAATATTTTTTACCAAATACGCCGTTTCCTTTTAAGTTGTAGGCTGAAAGAACCGACCTCCACTTTTTTCTATTCAAACAAAATAGCGCTTCTTCACCTATATACCATTTCTCATACAACCTCCCGTATTTCTTTTGCTTCTGACTTGGATTTCACTGAATCCATGTGTTTGATCCGCGTCATTTTCTGTCAACCGAACCTTACACCTTTCCTTTCCTCGTATATAAATTCTCTGTTGAGATCTACTCGTACTTTGACATTACTACCAATTCATTAAAAAATTAGGTTAGTAAGCACCTGTTAACTAACCTTAGGTTAGGTTAGAACATAATTATTTAGGGGGGTTTGGAGGGCGGAGCTGGAGAGCGGATACTCATCACTTCATGCACTTAGAAGACTCCAAAATTTCCTCAGTCCAGATATTAAAAAGCTCTTAGTTCAATCCTTGCTTCACCTACTATTTGACTATGCCGATATTTGCTATCTAGATATGGCAGTGGAGGTCGAGTCCACATTGGAACGTCTTCAAAACAGTACATCTTCTCTCTACGAAAATATGATCACATTTCTGAATACAGGCTTCAACTTCAATGGAAAACCATGCGAGAGAGAAGAGACCTGTATACTCTCTGTTTGCTGTACAAAATACTTCAAAACCCGTCCTCCCCTAACTACCTCACATAGAGATTCACCTTTCTCAGTTCGCACCAACGTTCTGATCAAAATAAATTGCTGCTCATCCCATCCCATCGCTCACAATTCTATTCTGAGTCCTTCACCGTTTGTGCCGCAAGGTTGTGGAACCAACTTCCCCTCTATATATGAGGCTCACAGACTATTAACACTTTTAAAAAATCGCTGACGACAAGGAAAAACCGTACTCCAAATTTAAAGAGGATCCCTCTTCCCACCTTCCCAACTCTTTGATGCTGTGTATTTTATCTTGTTATTATTTTATTGAATTCACAAATCACTCGAGATCGGGTGGATTGCCTTATAAAATAAAAATTATTGAATTTATTTTGGTTCATTGAATTTATTGAGTTTGTTTTTGATTTATTTTATGTATGTATTTAATTTTATTTGAGTTTGATTTTGTATGAATTTTACCTTTTCAAATCTTATATCTCTTTATTTTTATCTTTTCATTGTGTGATCTTGAGTATTTTATTTATAATTCTTGTGAATTTATTTTGGACTTGTTGTAATGTGTTGAACTTTGGTTGATTACTTGAATTTATTTTAGCCCATTGAATTTATTCTAATTTATTGGATTTGTTTTTAATTTATTTTACGTGGGTATGTGTTTGGTTTTATTTGAGTTTGTATGAATTTTACCTTTTTAAATCTTTATTTTTATCTTTACATTGTGTGATCTCATGTGATTATTATTTTGCTTTCTACTGTCTGTAGTCTTATTATTTTTGTTTGTAATTTGGGTTGGCTGGAAGAGATCGTGCGGGATAAGTCCGCCCTTTGACTCTCGTGAATGGATTGATCAGGACTGCATTTTTTGTAACAATAAAGCATTATTTATTTATTTATTGATTTTGTGAATTTCATAGTTCTGTTCATTTGCAATTACTTCCGGTTTCAAACAATTCTCTTCACCCCCAATGTTCCTATGGCAACATGCACCCATTTTTTTCCTAAGACATTTACCTTTCTCATCTTACGGATTTCAATAACCATTTGCATTCTTTATCCTCATATATTTCTTTTTGAGCTCACAGAAAGCTGCATTATTTCTCTACAGCCTAAAGTGATTGTTAACCAGCTCCAATCGCCTATCCAGTTACACCATCCATATTTGGCTGCACCTAGCCAGCTGTTTGGTAGACTAATCTTACATTTATCTTGAACTTAATAATTATAGATACTTACGATGGGCTCTCACTATCTGCATTCTGATTTTATATTACGTTTTGTATAACATTCATTTACTATCAGAGGTTTATAAATTGATAAATCAACTCTTGTTACGAGTAACAAATGTGTCAGTATAGTTTTATTTTTTTTACCCATCACGCCGTTTCCCTAAGGGGGTAGGCAGAGAGTATGGATTTCCATTCTTTCCTATCCAAACAAATCTCTTTTGCTGCTTCCAAACGCATAACATTCCGCATACATGCTCTCCTATTTCTTTTGAACCGATATGATCGGACCATGTCATTCAAGGTCGACCTCGTCTGCGTGCACTCTTTCAGATTTATATATCCTTTTTGTCATTCTTTCCTCGTTCATTCTCTCTACATGCCCAAACCACCTTAATTTATTTACTTTCATTCTAGTCACTACGCTAACATCCACTCCACATTCCTTTCTAATATTCTCATTCCTCACCTTATCAATCAGTCTCTTTCCGCATATCCTACGGAGTGATCTCAATTCCACAGCATTCATTCCAACTTCCAGATTTTTCGTCCATGTTTCACTCCCACACATCATGGATGGTATCAGGATTGCATTGTGCATGTGCATCAACTGTTTGGATTTAAGAGATACGTTCTTATTTCTCATTAGAGGTCATAGTGCACCGCTAACCCTTCTACCAGCCAGTTTCCTTCTTTCAATCTCCTTTTCACACCTTCCACCTCTGCTAAATAGAATACCTAAATAACACAGAATCTACAGGTTCCATCATCTTCGAGTCCCAGCTTCCTCAGGTGTTCCCTAAGTCTGCAGTGACCCGTTAAGAAGCCTGTTAGGGTTTTAAGACCTATTTTACTTAGGCTTAAACATATTTTTGTTCTTCTGGAGTCAAATCCACCAAGAAGATCTTTGGATTGCCTAAGTCCGGGAAGGTTGTTCCACTGTTCTTCTCTTTCTTCCCTTCCTTCTTATCTCGTCTTGGAAGAATCTGTTACTTAGACCGCAAAAAGGTTCTGGTCCAACTAGGTGTGTCGTTGCACCTCTTTTCACTAGCCTATCTGCTTGTTCGTTACCCTTCACCCCGACATGCCCCGGGACCCAGAAGAGAGTGACATTATTATTCTTACCTAATTCATTCAGTTTTGATAGCCATTCCCATACCATTTTAGAGTTGATGATGTTTGAACTCAGTGCTTTAATGGCTGCTTGGCTGTCAGAAAATATGGCTATGTTGCCTTTTTTATATCTTCTGTCCAGGTTGAGCTGGAAGCATCTATCCAGAGCAACCATTTTGCTTCTAATAATATAAAACAATCCAACCTCGGTTTAGAAATAAAAAAAAAACAATTCAGACTAAACAGAATAAATCTGATTTGACCGGAAATCGAACCCAGGCACTCTTGGCCATACCATTATCTACCGAGGTCAGTTTGTGTACTTACCTAAATCAATATTAAAAACAAGCTAACGTTGCCTTCTGTCATAGCCATGTATAGTCCAAGATTCACCGTAGACTTTATTTAATCTGCTTATAGCTTTAAAAGATAGTGTTAATCCCCTTGTCACATTTATTATTGATGCATTGTTCCTAGACATTTTACATTTTTAAGTATATACTACAGATTTTAAGTGTATAGTCAAAGGAATAAGAAACTATTTTTATATTACGAACCTTTTTAATATATCATCTTAGAGTGCGTTTATATCTCACAAATATAGTAAGAGCTTCATAATATTATTCTTTTATAACCTATCCTATTTCTCTTGCTTCTGACCTGGCCTGTTATTATTATTATTTATTTAAATGAATCTGTGCTCACTCGAAGTGAACACAAATACACTTTTTTGACATCTTTCACAGTAAGCAAATGCTTGTGTCGTGAAAACGGAAATGGTGGACACGGCCGGGATTCGAACCCACAACCTCCGCACAAAACAGTGCGAAAGCCGGCATCGTAATTACTGATCTATCAACCACCCAATAAGCCGTATCAAGATTTTATCTCTATAATCATTACCATCATGGATTTTGAGGCTTAATGGGGTATAGAAAGATACTCCTAAGTAATCAACTCATTATTTGAAGAGAAAACAAATAATTAAGGAAAGTAATTGGATAGTTGAAAAACTTATTTTTTATATAACACGGGATATAATATCTTCTAGTCAAAAGTAAGAACAATACATTTAAAGTTGTTACAAAATTTTGGCTTTACAAAATAAAATAATAAATCTACCAGTTGACAACAAGTGCAAGGTGAGAATAATATGATACATCCAGTAGTGTTGTCCTCGTGGAATATTTTTGGAAAATTTATCTATAGTCTTGGTTTTCCTCTGTCTATATGCATGATAAAAACAAAACATTCTAGCTCTTTTGTCTCCATCTATATTTTTAATTTTCCACTAGGTTGCTGATCTGATTCATGATTGATTGCACTAGAAACATAAAAACAACAACACATAATTAAGATTAAAGAATGGTTTTTTGACACAACTATATCATTATAATGTATTATCCCATAATTTTTATATTATATTTCTCAGAAACTGATCTGAATGAGTAAAATGTTTATCGAATAGTCAGTGTAACACGCGGCCCGATATATAACAAATTATGCAACAGTGGAACATGTATATTGAACTGAATGAGTAAAATGTTTATCAAATAGTTTTAATTTAAGCTATAAGTGATGCTGCCCCCAAGTCTCGCAGCACCTAGTCCAGACCAACCTTAACGAGTATCTGGTCCTTGTCAGTGTAGAATGTAACACGCGGCCCGATATATAACAAATTATGCAATAGTGGAACATGTATATTGAACTGAATGAGTAAAATGTTTATCAAATGGTTTTAATTTAAGCTATAAGTGATGCTGCCCCCACGTCTCGCAGCACCTAGTCCAGACCAACCTTAACGAGTATCTGGTCCTTGTCAGTGTAGAATGTAACACGCGGCCCGATATATAACAAATTATGCAATAGTGGAACATGTATATTGAACTGAATGAGTAAAATGTTTATCAAATGGTTTTAATTTAAGCTATAAGTGATGCTGCCCCCACGTCTCGCAGCACCTAGTCCAGACCAACCTTAACGAGTATCTGGTCCTTGTCAGTGTAGAATGTAACACGCGGCCCGATATATAACAAATTATGCAATAGTGGAACATGTATATTGAACTGAATGAGTAAAGTGTTTATCAAATGGTTTTAATTTAAGCTATAAGTGATGCTGCCCCCACGTCTCGCAGCACCTAGTCCAGACCAACCTTAACGAGTATCTGGTCCTTGTCAGTGTAGAATGTAACACGCGGCCCGATATATAACAAATTATGCAATAGTGGAACATGTATATTGAACTGAATGAGTAAAATGTTTATCAAATGGTTTTAATTTAAGCTATAAGTGATGCTGCCCCCACGTCTCGCAGCACCTAGTCCAGACCAACCTTAACGAGTATCTGGTCCTTGTCAGTGTAGAATGTAACACGCGGCCCGATATATAACAAATTATGCAATAGTGGAACATGTATATTGAACTGAATGAGTAAAATGTTTATCAAATGGTTTTAATTTAAACTATAAGTGATGCTGCCCCCACGTCTCGCAGCACCTAGTCCAGACCAACCTTAACGAGTATCTGGTCCTTGTCAGTGTAGAATGCAAAACGAAATAGCTATCCACATCCAATTATTCTACTAATAACATGAGTTAGTTAACCATATTCTAATTAACTATTTGTTTTAAATCAACAGCATTAACTACCTTAATTATAATAATTTGTTTTTATATTATTTTATAATCAACAGCATAAACTACCTGTTTTATAATCATTTTTATTGTTATATTATAATCAACAGCATAAACTACCTGTTATATAATCATTTTTATTGTTATTTTACAATCAACAGCATAAACTACCTGCTTTATAATCATTTTTTTTTTGTTATTATTTTATAATCAACAGCATAAACTACCTGCTTTATAATCATTTTTTTTTTGTTATTATTTTATAATCAACAGCCATAATCTATTTACAGTATAATAATTTGGTTTTATATTATTATTTTATAATCAACAGCCATAATCTATTTACAGTATAACAATTTGGTTTTATATTATTATTTTATAATCAACAGCCATAATCTATTTACAGTATAATAATTTGGTTTTATATTATTATTTTATAATCAACAGCCATAATCTATTTACAGTATAACAATTTGGTTTTATATTATTATTTTATAATCAACAGCCATAATCTATTTACAGTATAACAATTTGGTTTCATATTATTATTTTATAATCAACAGCCATAATCTATTTACAGTATAATAATTTGGTTTTATATTATTATTTTATAATCAACAGCCATAATCTATTTACAGTATAACAATTTGGTTTTATATTATTATTTTATAATCAACAGCCATAATCTATTTACAGTATAACAATTCGGTTTTATATTATTATACAATCAACAGCATAAAATACATACTTTATAATTTTATAAAAAGTACCTTAATTCTAATGAATTATATTATTTTAGTTTTTTAGAAACAAAATGTAACGATATTAAGTTAAAACAGTATTTATTTAGTTATACAGTCACAGTCCTGTAAAGAAAAATATTTACTGTCAATGTAAACATAATATTCAAACTGCAGGCGAAAATGATAGGTCAAATGGTTAGCTGTAAACTCATGTGTGAAGTTCATCTGAAAGAAGACAATAGTTGTTAATTTTAAAAAAGAACTTACAATAGCATAGCAATCCAATAAAATTTGACTATCTGGTTTTAATTGTCCAATAACAATGCTTGGTCATCGGATATTCAACTGAAAGGGTATTGTATTATCCAAGAAGAATCTAAAGAATAAAACAAAAAAATATATTTATGACTATACCTCAAGAGGTATCTTATGTGTCTAGAATTTAATAAAATGTTCAATTAAAGAAATGTGAAAAAACTGCCAGAAGGAAAAATCCAAGAAATATTTTTTTTTAAAAAAAAAATGAATCTGTGCTCACTCAAAGTGAACACAAATACACTCCTAGACTCTTTCACAGTAAGCTACTGAAAGCTTGTGTCGTGAAAGAGGAAGATGGTCGGTACCTGGGATCGAACCACGACGTCCGCAGTACGAAAGCCGGCGTTGAAACCGCTGGGTCACCAACCACTTCTAATATAATATAAAAATTAAACATATTAATTCTATTTAACATAAAAGGAATTTAAATATTTGTTATTTATTGTAAGTTGTAATAAGAGCTGCACTAGATTACACAACATTAAATAAATAACACTCTTCTATACATAGGTGTCAGTATAGCCGGCGGAACTTAATGCGTGAAACATTCTCTACCAGTCAACCGGTCCCGTCCAATCTGAGACAGGATTCCAACTCCGAGTAGAAATTTCAAGTGAAAAAACACATTACCATTACACATGATGGCTATATCTGAGATAATATAGTGAAACATCGCAGGTATGATGGTCTTGGAATAGACCAACATACCTGCGATGAGAGAGATTACAGTGAAACATCGCAGGTCTGATGGTCTTGGAATAGACCAACATACCTGCGATGAGAGAGATTACAGAGAAACATCGCAGGTATGATGGTCTTGGAATAGACCAACATACCTGCGATGAGAGAGATTACAGTGAAACATCGCAGGTCTGATGGTCTTGGAATAGACCAACATACCTGCGATGAGAGAGATTACAGTGAAACATCGCAGGTATGATGGTCTTGGAATAGACCAACATACCTGCGATGAGAGAGATTACAGTGAAACATCGCAGGTATGATGGTCTTGGAATAGACCAACATACCTGCGATGAGAGAGATTACAGTGAAACATCGCAGGTCTGATGGTCTTGGAATAGACCAACATACCTGCGATGAGAGAGATTACAGAGAAACATTGTAGGTATGATGGTCTTGGAGTAGACCAACATACCTGCGATGAGAGAGATTACAGTGAAACATCGCAGGTATGATGGTCTTGGAATAGACCAACATACCTGCGATGAGAGAGATTACAGTGAAACATCGCAGGTATGATGGTCTTGGAATAGACCAACATACCTGCGATGAGAGAGATTACAGTGAAACATCGCAGGTCTGATGGTCTTGGAATAGACCAACATACCTGCGATGAGAGAGATTACAGTGAAACATCGCAGGTATGATGGTCTTGGAATAGACCAACATACCTGCGATGACAGAGATTACAGAGAAACATCGCAGGTATGATGGTCTTGGAATAGACCAACATACCTGCGATGAGAGAGATTACAGAGAAACATCGCAGAGAGAATATGAGAGAGCGATTGATGGCTTTAGAAGAGCCATTTATTTATTTAATAATTCAATTTTCTGTTTGATGGTGTTATATATGAACATTCTTAAAAAATGTGGTTCAAAAACTACATCAACACTTTCATTATTTACAATTTGTAAAACATAAAAACAAACAAAGACACCACAGCTATGCTGATCCCTTTGTAAACAATGTTTGGGAGAATCTGGTTCGCTCCACTGTTTGATATCTTCATTTAAAAAGTGACAAAGAACTCTTTTCCATTTGAATATGATCCGCTTATATGTATCATTTATTTTATTACTCATTGGGTCAAAAAGAAACATTTTTTTGTTTTTTAAATCTACATACAATAAAACCCAATGATTGTTAGCACAAATTGGAATAAATAACATTTTATAAAGATTGAAATCATATTTTGAAAAAGCAATAAACCTTGAACTGATGTTTTCTGTATGTTGCAATATAGAACTCATATAAGATGGTATTATAAGAACATCCGGGTTTTCATGGTATAAAATATGTAAAAAAATGTCTATTACACTGTCATATAACCATCCTTTCACAAAAATGTTAGATATTTGTTTTAGTCTTTTCTCATCCTCTAGTGAAATGTTTGGGTCAAGAGAAATTAGTTCAAGCTCGTTAATAGTAAAATTGCCAATGGTAGTATGTTTAGAAACAGTTGTAAAATCTAATATTGGACTAATAAAAGGTTTTAAAGTGCTGGGAGTTGAATCTGATGATCTGAAAGAGCTCAAAGTTGAATCTGATGCTCTTTCAAAATTTAATAATTGCACTTTTATGTCTTGCATCTCTCTATAATCTGGTTTTTTAAATGTGTTAGAGCTAACGTGTTTCTTTACTGTTTTGAACATTTTTGGTTGAGGTGACATTTTTTTGTTGGGAGGAAAAGAATAATTATTTCCATCGATGGCGCATATATTATCAGGCAAACAAGCTATGTTATCTGATTTAGTAGAAAACAGTTGTGGATTTTTAAGAATTTTAAAGTATCTACTTATTATGGTCCTTGCTACATCACATTGGGCAAAAAATGAACGTAATTGATCATAAATAAGATCCAACTGTGACAAAGTGAAAATAGATTCAGAGTTATTTAAATTATCTGCATTATCATCGACTTCATCAGAAATAATATTTATGTTTACATCATCGCTCATCTCAATATCATTGACTTCATCAGAAATAATATTTATGTTTACATCATCGCCATTCTCAATATTTACGAATCGAGGAATATCCCGGGTGACTAATGAATGAATGCGATGAATGTGTTTACAAATAATCTGATCTTTCGAACAGGAGCATTTGTATAAATGGGTACATAAATCGTAACAAGACGTGTTGTTGCATTTATAAAAGCAATGGTCAAGCAAATAACATTTTTCAGACAATTTTTCTACAAATATAGAGACCTTTTTTCTATTAACTTTTTCAATAATATTCCATTTCAAATCCCCAACTTTTGAAATGGAATCTTCCGGGATTTTCATACCTATCCTATGTAAATTTAACGAAAATTTGGTTAAATATCCTACAGGGGGTTCTCCTTTCATTCTTCTTCCAGTTAATTTAATCCATCTTTCATACTCTAACTCTTCCAAAAGAACTATTAAATCGACAATTCTAAAATTCCGATTCCGATTCATACGTTGTTTTAACATGCTATGATAAGATTCAGCATACATATTTGTTTCAACATTGGCATGCGAAAAATTGCGATAACACAATGCCCACAACTCAGGTCTTTTACAATAATATGATTTGAAATATGATACAAATGATTCGCAAGATGTCGAGTATTTTTCAAAAAAATTTATTAACAACCTATCAAATTCATATACATTCTTTTCTTCCATAATTACCATTAGGTCATTAAAAACATTTTTTCGCGTGTCTTTACTCTGGATTTTATTATTGCATGACAATTTCCATGCTCGCACAACATGCCACTTACAAAGTAGACGTTTTGCTTTCAAATTAGAATCATCTTGGGTAAAGACTTTCTCAAAGGCATTCCAAATTGCGGGATCGTCATCTGTCATAACAGCGTTTACAATTAAATTAGGGCATCTATTTTTTATGGTGGAAAGTAGAAAATAAATAATTGTTGTATTTAAACAATTTGTTATAAACTGCGCAACTAAGTAACCATTATTATATTCATCTGGGACTAATAAGTTCAGGATATAAAAATCATACCTATTGGTTTTATAAGTTGCGTCAATACACAAAATACGTTTGGCTCCCTCTTCTAATTCTCTTAATTGTCTCTCAGTTTGGAAGCCATAAACAAAGAGAGTAGAGCTATATGGCAGATTATCCAAAGCATTGCTACCAATCAACGTTGCACACCCTTGCGGTTTATACACAAGAATATTATTTTTTTCACAGGGGGACATATCATTGACACGTTTTCTTAAAGCAGTTGCATCATCACAATTCCACCATTTGTTAAGATGCATCCGATATTTGTAACGTGATATTTCTCTACTGCTCATAAAATGTTCCTTTAGGGGATAAGGGTCATTTACTTGAAAACAGACAAATTTTTTCCGGATTTCATTAACTGTAACTCCGTCTTTTAAATATTTTTTGATAGAATGTTGTGTCTCAGGCATCCAACGTAAAAAAATCATATTTTTGGCTTCTAATTCATGGGCATGCCATGACAAATATTTAAGTTGAATTGGACCATTTGAAATTTCTTTCACTGTCATTGAACTTGGACAATAGTGGTTAGGAATCAACCCAAACTTTCTTTTTCGAACAGTTTTTCGTAAATAATTCTTATGTGAGTGATTAAATACACAAGTGAAGTAATGAGTCTTGTAACTTAATTTGGTAACAGATCCACGGGATATTTTAAAATAAGTAAAAGATTTTCTTTCTTCTTCTCGTTTCCAACCCAAAAATTCATCATAACTATTAAATTCTATAAAAATCATATTTGTATTCAAATGGAAGGATTTTAGATGGCGTACCATACTATTTTTAGACTGGAATGTACAAACACAATTTTCAAAATGACAATTAACATTATATATATGAGAAGTGGACACATTGGTCGAACTTTGTGAATTACTTTTAGAGACTTGTGTATTTATATAATTATCACATGAGGCTTTTTTATGCTTATAAAAAGAGTTTTTATTTCTAAAAATCTGAAAACATTGTTGACATTTTTTGGGATATGATGGAGTTTTTGTAGTAGGGCATATTTTTTTATGTTGGGTTAGAGCTCGCTTAGTTTTGAACGGTTTAGAACAGAATCCACAGATGAACGAAGCTATAATAGCAATTGAAGCACATTTCTTTTTATGAAAAGAAAATGTTTGCTTGCTGTTATATACGGAGTGGCAACGATCACATGTGCGTGGATAGGTAAACCCGCCACCATTAAATGGTAGATAATTAACAATGTTCAAGTTGAAAATGTTACCGATTCCAAAACATAAGCAGAAGAATAGAAAGAACCACATGTCTATGAGGTAATTCCACATGTATCTCAAATAAATTATTTTAGCCATCTTGTTTAAAATTTGTATATACCAATTATTTTACAATCCACAAGAATAATAAGAGAGGAAGAACTTATTTTTATTTGAGAATAAAATTTCAACTAAAGAAATTTATAAGATATAATCAATTAATTTTAGGATCTCCGTAATAACGGAATACACAAACACAAACAATTTAAAAGAATAATGCCGGTTAGACTATGAAATTAGAGGTAAAGGTGGGTTTAGAGTAAGCGACTAATGAGCCAGAGTTAGAAAATTGTATTCATTATTGAGCTTTACTAAATGAGCAAGATTAACAACTAGAAAACCAAGAGCAGGTCTCCAAAAATCAGTCATTATTTCTGCAACAGATATTGTAATTATTGCAAGTTCAGCATTTATCAATGTGAGTCAATTACTTGAGCAGAAGGCAGCACGTGTTAGCACGTGCGTGTGCGAGTTTATAACCAAAGAGTGAAAATTCTTAGAACATTAAAATTTGACAGAATCTCCGCGAACAAAGGTAGATTAAGGAAAGTGATATGTATATAATATTTACACAAAGAAAATTTGTTAAAACCGGGTAGAGTAAGCATTGACTCGTTAATTATAAACCCACCTTCACAGATTAAGCCCTCTTAGAGTTCTTCTCATTCTAAATAGGTACAACTCCTGGGGCAGGCAAATTGATATTAACAAAATAGATTACAATATTTTATAAGAAAATCTCATGTCGAAATAATAAAAAAAGTAATCACATACCTTAAACTGTTGTACGCCATTGCAGCCAAAGCAAACCTCGAGTTGGAAACAGCGAACCGCCACCGGCAAAACCCAGCTTACAAATAAAATTAAGCAATTAGCGTAGCGTCCTTTCCATGTAATGCATCATAATAAACTTTACAGTATATTATATTATCTATGTAATAAACAACATTTTTGACAACCGGAAATTTCACTTCAGTTGGCGGCATTGAATTTTTCTTCTCAAAGGTTGGCAGCTTTGCGCACATACGGCGAAACTTCATGGTCAACATGCTCCAATACATTAGATCGGTGACCAAGTGCGTCCAAGAGGAAAAATCCCTGTCTGTATCTTCGGGTCAGATACATAGATCATTCTCTATGGTCGACTGTATCCTTCATACAGTACAGAGATTTTTACACTTAGGTAATATCTGGACGGAGTAGATACTCAATATTTATAAGAATAATGTAGTCGAAACGTTCATTCATAAGTTGATGATAAAACTACGGTTCTATTGTTCGTAATCCGTAAAAAAAATATAATATTTATACACGCTTGGTTTTGTCGGAATGTATTTTTACCTTTAACCAGGGAAGTCCTGCGCATAATTATTGTAAAAAATAAGTTAACTCTAGAAAGAGATAAAATATAAAACGTATGTACATGTGTGAGAAAACGAAATATAATATGTATCACTATCCGACCTCAATCGTTAAGTAGGTACCTACCTACATGTTATGAGCGTAGACAATAGACATTTCTCGATATGCCAGTAAAGTGTTGTCGGGCTATATTATTATTACCTCCACACGGGGAAGTCCAATATTTTAGGACAGTATGAAGAACATGCGTCACGAACCCCGTCCCCTGCCCATAGGGATGTTGCTATAAATATCATAGATATAAGTATGTTGTATTATAACCGACCTCGGTAGCCTCACCGATCTCGGTAGCCTAGTGGCAAAGGCTCCGACTTCAGATCAAGGGGTCCCGGGTTGATTCCCGGTCGGGTCAGAAATTTTCAATGTGTTTTTTCACTTGAAATTTCTACTCGGGGTTGGAATCCTGTCTCAGATTGGACGGGACCGGTTGACTGGTAGATAATGTTTCAAGCATTAAGTTCCGCCTGCTATACTGACACCTGTGTATAAAAGAGTGTTATTTATTTATTTATTTATGTTGGCATTAGGGAATTCAAGATAACACTCTGAATCGATGTTTAAGTTTTACATTGTTTTATCAATACTTAAGTAAATTTTTATTTTTATTGTATACTTAATATAAAAAAATATAAAAAGAATAGTTTTAATTTTTTTATAAATTTGGTTTTTATTTAAAACAGATTAAACTTCTTTTATTAAAAAATAAATATTTTGTGTCTAAACCAGAAACCTAACTCAAACAGATCTTTGGGTCCTCAATTCAACATAGATCCAACGAGTCCGCGATTCAAACAGATCATCACAGCTCACACAGATCCGTTGATTCATTGATCTGATTGATCTGTTGATTCATTGAGCTGATTGATCTGTTGATTCATTGAGCTGATTGATCTGTTGAACCGTAGGATCCGCAAGTGATCTGTAGAACACAGATCAATTAAGAGTGATCCGGATCATTGATTCAGATCAGTTCTGAGTTACACATGACTACATTTATTAAAAGAAATCCAATAAATTAAAATTTATAAGTTATTTTATTTTAGGATAACTTCATAACTAAGTACAAGATACATGTCTAGGTACCTATGCCTTCACTTCTCCGAAATGACTTGAAAATTTCCATTAATTCGCTGCAAATGCCGAAATTTATCAATCGTAAATTTACACTTGCACACCTTTTCTTCGTTTTCACCTAGCAACCAAGCATTCTCAGGCATTGGTGAATTGGATGTACCTAATGAGAATTTTTCAAATCCGATTGGATTCCATAATTTTCTGCGATAGGGCGACGGTAACCTCGAAAAATTCATAATAGACTCAAGAGCTAAGAGAGATGAAAAAATACTTATAAATCAAGTTATTTAAGGGTTGGAGAGACGTCAGAGAAACAGCTAAGATAATGAATCATGAATCAACACCTTCAGGTTGCAAAAAAAAAATAAACGCCAACTATTCAACTAAAAAAAATCTGACATAAGGGTCAAGAGTGCATTAGAAAAGTTATGGTCGTTAAGTTTTCTTTAATTTTGTAATGTTTCGCGCAACTTTCTTGTTGTTTTTTATTTTATAGGAGCCTTCTCCTGAGAATAACAAACACAATTAAAAAAAAATAGCGTAATTGGACGAGCCGTTCACGTGCGATGCCGTGACCACAGAAAAATGGGGATCCATTTATATATAAGTACATAGATGATAATATATACACACACATCCAATCCAATCCAAACTCCCTTAAGACCCCACTTAGGGGCATAGGGAGGCAACAAGAGCTCTCCATTGCGCTCGATCTTGCGCAACGTTTATGACCTCCTCCCACACCATGTCCAGATTCCTCAGCTCTGCTTCGAAGGAGCGGGACACAGTATGAGAGGGTCTTCCTCGTCCTCGGGACCCTGATGGGAGGAAGAACAGCGCTCTCCTCGGCCAACTGTCATTCGGCATCCTTAACACATGTCCCAGCCAAGTCCATCTCCTCCACATAATAGTAGAAGTGATGGGCTCACGCTGGGTGCGCCGGCGTATAGCGTCGTTCGTGATGCGGTGGTACCATCTTATACCCAAAATTCTCCTGAGGCACTTCGTTTCGAACGCAGATACTTTTTGTGCCTGGGATTTGGTCAGGTGCCAGGACTCACACCCATACAGGAAAATGTGCAACACAACAGGCAACATACCTTATACTAATTATGTGTTACTTAAGTACTAGTTTTATAATGTTACAGTTCTTTAAGCAATAAAATAGCAGGTAACCTTGAATTCACAGCGCAGTATCGGATATGTGATTTGAACTTGCTAATGATAGTTGGCGGGCAAACAATATTTTATGTAGGTACGTGTGTATGTATGTATAATACCGTCACATACTATGAGAGACACAACATAGTCTATATAGTAAACAACTATACAAACATAATAGGTACAATTTATTATAACTTATTGTTGGAATAATAATAATGGTGATGATATAGACATAGTTTCAAACTCGAATTCAGATTTCGCTATTAGCTTTCATAAAAAAAACCATCCACTCGGATTATTTACTTCCATTTTACAATATGCCACTCCCACAATTCTATTATCCGATTCTTTTTCTGAGATAACTTCGGTTATAAATCATTTTCTATCTTCAATTGGAGGTCAATAGCATGTCAATAGGATATCTTCACTTTGACATGTGACAGGAGTTCGGTACTGACTTCGACTTTCTGCAATAGTTAAGTGCTACTATAGAATAGTATTGTCAATCCACTGTATTCGAAACATTCTTATGTGTAACCACATATTGAAAACTTATACCCATATCCATGTTTCTTACCCATACAAGATAGTTGAAATCTGGCTGACCGTACGTAAGATTAGTTAATATTTGTCGCAGTATTAGCTAGTTGTTACGGAGAGAGATCCTCTTTTATTATATGCAACACGCGAAACTTCTATACAAGTACAGTCACCCGTTTTCACAAGTCTTCCAAGTGTCACCCGTTTAATTTTTGAACATTATATTGTATTTGTTACACCCAATTCTTTCCAATGACATTAATCCTTTTTAAGAGCTCCTCTAATAACGTGACCAACAATTCGTATCAGAATCTAATTGTTTATGACATGCGAAACAATTTTCTCTCAGTTTAATAATTATAAAATTATGTGTACAAAATGTTTATATTAAACGTACTGATTTTTGAGGACCAAATCGTAGGTGTAGAGAGGGTATAAGTATTATAATATAAAAAAAATATTATAATGTAAATTTTATAATTCATCTGTGATTTTACCATTGTAAATGCAAATGAAATTTGCTTGTTCAAAGTTAATTAGATATTATAAGTAAAAAAAACCTAATAAATTGGCTCTAAAACACGCTTTGAAGTTATTTTAGAACGACTTTTGTGTCACGTGATGTTAATGAAACGTTAGAAACATTATATTATTCAATTTTTAAATTTCGTACTTTTAAAAATTTATTTAGTTTTATTATTTGTATTATTACATGTATAATATAACTTAAACTTTTTAAAATCTAAAAAATATATTTCCATTCATTAACAAAAAATATTATTAATTCTAAGGGGAATAAATCTATGGTTGAAAACCCCTGTCGTTATCAATGTAATCCGCTCCCCGAGTCCCCGCTTCAACACCTCCCTCATCCTCATCACTGCCATGCCGCTGTCAAAACACTCAAAACTAGATAGCGTTTTGGTTTAAGGCTCTGGGGTAGGGTAATCGCTGTTTTTTGGTGTTTTTTCATGCAATTTTTTATCGTTGTTGTTAAAGATAGCTTCTTGAAAAAAATATTTCAATGTTCTTCAATCTTTCTTCTAGTGCAAACACTTTCAATATCTTAAAAATATTGAATATTTATAATGGAAAAAAATATTTTAAAAATGTCTCTATCGTGACTTTTCAAGAAGATTTATGCATTAACTACGAGACCTAGAAATGTAATTATTTTTCTAATCGAAGGAGATTTTCAATTTCTAGTGCAAATACGAAGCATAATTAAGTTTTAAATTGTATTTTTTTTTTAAAAACTGAAAAACTACAAATTGTATTAATTTTTTATTGTCTATGGTTTATTTTATAGAAGATTAAAGGTAAGAGAAGAGCTTCGGGGTGTGGGGCGTCACATGAATAGTTTATCTCGGAGTGGGCACTGTGTTCTTCTGCCTGTTTTGACATTTGGATTGTTTTATGCTTATTTCGTGATAAAAATGATAGTTTTGTGTGCTTGGACAATATATTTTTATTATAATTTATTCGTTTTGAACTTAAACTTTACTTATTTGGACTTTTTTTTATATTTTGTTTATAATTGACAGTGACATTTGTATATAAGATATCGTAATCTTGTTTGTATTTCATGATCAAAAATAGTTTTGTGTTTGTGTGTTTGGACATTAAAATGAACAATACAATACGTGGTGGATCAAGAAATATCATTATACGTGTGTATTCGCCACGTATTCGGAATGTTTGGTGGAATTAAAGCCGGAGAACTGTCTACTAATGTTTTCTAACTAACATCTCAATTGATTGGTAAATACTGTGTTTTTTGTAGATAAAATACTTTTTAATGATTAATTCTAACATTTTCAAGTATAAGAAGTTAGTTAGAGCTCATTTAAGGATACTTTATTTGTTTTAAAAATATCTGTCAATGAAAGATCACAGGACAGTTTGTTTTGACGATCGAAAAACAAAACACGGTATAGAAAATAATGTTTGTTAAATTGCAATACTATATTGTTACCATTTTATCATTATATTTCGATTTCTTATCCCATTTTAAGATGGAAAATTTTCATTTATTTTTACTAAAATAATATTTCTATTAAAATACAATAATGGTATTATTTTCCTATCCCATTCATTATTTAAAGTTGATTATTTTTACTTTTTTAATTAAAATAATACTTTACTTTTTTATATAAAATAATGTTCCTATATATATATACTTATTAAATTATAATACTAATATTAATAAATCAATCGAAAATAGTAAATATGTTTTCGACAGTGTCAGCTCATTGTTTTTATACAGTAAAACTTTCATATCCAATAATTAATCTTTATTTTTTTTCAGGTTTTAATATGTGCGTTCTATTAGGATAATTGTAATAGAAGAGAATTCAAATCAATGCAAATTTACCACGCCAGGTAAACATAGAAAAGGGCGACCAAAAAAAGGATTGGAGGATTCGACCGCTGTGCCGTATTAAGGCAAAAATCATTTTTCAATCATCATTCATTCAAAAAAGTAATACCCAGTTTGAGAAGCATGTTACAAGTTGTACGAAATTATTTGAATTTTGATGGGAGCTACGAACTTCTACGAAAAACTGTAATAAACATTGGGTTTTCGTACAAAAATGCAATTCAAATAGGAAAGTATTGATGTAGACACAAAATATTGCGGCCAAAAGAGAAAATTGTCTTAAAATAATCATGGATCACAGGATGTTGCCAAAAGAACTCCAAAAAATATAGTTTATATAGATGAAAGCTTATTAAAGAATATTACAGTTTGTCTATACTTTATTTAACTTCAATTGATTCATTAAACATCACTTTATTTTAATTATGGATTTTTAGTTTTTCAAATCCCGAAGTCCAAAATATGTAAAAAATTTGGCAAGTTATTTCAGAGAAAAAACCTGCTAAAGGAACAATAAATCAAGGGAACAAAAAATAATTGTTCAAACACAAAACTATCATTTATCTTTATTATTTATTTTTCAGTTTTCAAAAAATAATTACAATTTAAAACTTGATTATACTACGTATTTGCACTAGAAATTGAAAATCAGCTTCGATTAGAAAAGTAATTACATCTCTAGGTCTCGAAGTATATGCATAAATCTTCTTGAAAAGTCACGATAGAGACATTTTTAAAATATTTTTTTTCATTAAAAATATTCAATATTTCCGTTACAGTGTTTTATTTTAGCACAGTCATTGTTAATGTGTTACCATGAGCGATAACAGCGCCCTCAATTAGTTTGCCAATTTCTTGACATACTGCAAGTTTTCTTACTTTTTAGTGTTAGGAGATTTAAATTGAGGTAAGTGCAGGAGAAGAGGGGGACAAAGGATATAGACACGCCCATTACCCCAAGGTCATTGGCTTACCCCCTAGCCTTAATCAGTTCGAGCCCGCTTAGTTGTTGGCGTAGAGTATAATAATACTACGTTGTTGGCTTGTTGATGCGTTGGTCGACAGTTGTTTGTGCAGTGACATTCGGTTTATCCACGAAACATTACAGAAAATTAAAATTGTCTAGTGAAAATTATATAAGTTTTAAAAAATGTTGAGATCGTTACGTCAATTTTTCAAAATACAAACCGCTAAATATTCCTCTTTGCCGGCACCTAACGTCAATCCTGAGATATTTTACACAGGGGTAAATGCATTTCACTAAAAAATTATTAGGTTTATTTGAAAAATGTGATAACAAATCTCATTTTTAGATTAAAATTATATAATAATGTAAGTGTTATTATTACATACAAATATCACTGGTGTATGTAGGTAGATAGAAATAAAAGATTTTATTTTAAATTCATTTAACTTAGATAATTATCTAGTTGATATATCTGCTAAAAACATAGTTGACGAATTATTAAAGTAAATTATGTTTTGTTTCTAAGGCATATTCAATTATTCTTCTATTTCGACTCCCTTCTCCTAACTTTTTCTCCAGAATATTCTATCTACTTTTCCATCTCATCATCTCTGGAGCTACAGGTCTCTCTGAGTCTTGGCTTTCTCCATCACTCCTCCCCCTACCATTGCCTACCCTCCAATTTGTCACACCCCCTTTTCTAAATCCTTCTCTACACCATCCATTGAAACTTTGGTCTACCCATGCACTGTGCCTCTCCCATCTGATAATGTGTTAAAAATTTGTTCTGGTGTTTGGTCATCCTCCATTCGCTGGACGCGTCCCAACCTCCCAACTAGGCATCTTTCAAATCTTGATCCACTTTTTCATCAGATCCAAACTTTTCCACAATCATGGCAACCCTATAATACCCTTGGTAGTTCATACAAAATGCAATGCTTCTAAAATGGTAAATACATTGATTACTGATAATTTCCAAAGGTAACGGCCTGACCTGAGGTTGATTAGATGGTTTATAGCTCTTACAAGTATGACATCCATTTACAAAAACTTTGACTTGCCTAAACATACCTGGCCAATAATAGTCTCTCTCCAACTTTTTGTAAGTCTTAAAAGCTCCTGGGTGCCCTGTGTTATGAACTTTCGTGATTAATGCTAATCTATCTTCATATCTAACCACTTTTTTCCATACGAACTCTTCAAGTAATGGATTATCCAATTTGGAATTTCTAAATAAAACATTTTTTTACTGATAATTTGTGAAGCGTTGCGGTGTTTTCAAGTATCTTTGACATATTCGGTTATACCAGCTATCCTATTATCTACTCTAACTTTGCACAAATCACGAGAATTCAAATCCCATCAAAATTTCGGGACACTTCAATGCCTGACTCAATAGACTGACCTGGAATTCTTGATAGCGCGTCCGGTACAGCATGCAACGAACCTTTACAATGTTCTACAGATAAATTGCATTGGGAAATTGGAGAACTCCAATAAGTCTAGTTCAAAAGAAAAAATCATGTTTAGGTAAATGAGACAAATACCAAATTCACCCTTTTGTGTAACTCCACCCAAGCTGTAAATTGTATTTACAAAGGACTGGATGGATCTTAAAGTTCAAATTAATATTAAGAACTTGTCTGCCTGTCTGTCTCACCTAACTATTTAATCTAAAACTTAAACTTTTTGGTGAATAACTGTGCAGTTCATTTCGGCAAATACTTATTTATTTTTAAATTAAACGAGATAATAAAATAAGTAACAAGATAAACTGTTTTGGCAATACATATAAATATTATAATATTGCTGGTTTAATATAAGCAAACAGGAATGAAGATATTGTATAACCTTGGCATTGTGCTGGTAATTGGTATGTTTGGTGACATTGACACGAAATGAATATTTTGTTTTCATGCATACATTTTTATGATATTTGAATACAGATGTCTCATCAAGGCATACATGTCATGTACCTATACTTATTTGTGTTTTGTTGATGTTGTGAATTCCTTCATTAAATAATAATAATTGACTAGCTGCTTTTTCAAATATCATTATCAATACTTAACAGATGAGGCCCTAAGTAAAAAAGCTAAACTTTAAAGGACTGTGTTAGGAATATGAGATCTTGTTAGATAAAGTAGAAGAGGGAACGTAGATTTATTGATATTGGCAGGATAGACCCCAACTTCAGATCAAGAGGTTCCGGGTTTGATTCTCGATTTTCAGAGATTTTTTATGTGTTTTTTTAAATTGAAATTTCTAGTCAGGGTTGGAATTGTGTTTCAGATTGGACTGGACTGGTTGACTGGTAGAGAATGTTTCAAGCATTAAGTTCTGCCGGCTATAGTGACACTTATGTATAGAAGAGTGTTATTTATGACTTTATTTACCTCAATTTTACATGTGGTAGCTTTTCGTGATGGGTTCGAAGACTCGAAGAGTGTAGATTTGTTAGAAGAATTATTTTTATTATTATAGATAATGGGCGAGCAGCTCACAGCAAAAAAAGCACAAAAAGTGGCAGAGTGGTTCTACTTGCTCATTACACTAATTGCTCAACTGCCTGCATTTTTATCTTACCTTAAGCTTCATCAAATAGTTAATGGATCTTTTATTGAAATATTTCAGATATTTATTAATAATGAATGGCATAAATCCGAATCAGGCAAGACATTTCCATCAATCAACCCTACCAATGGAGAAGTCATAGCTGAAATTCAAGAAAGTGGACAGGCCGATGTGGACAAGGCAGTACAAGCTGCTCATGAAGCATTCAAGTATGTCCTTCTAATAAAATACCTTTGTCTAACACCTAAAAATACCTACTGTGTTGAAGAATCAAACTAGAACTCAAATAAGTTGAGCTATTAATAGGAACCTGAATTTTTTGCATTTGCGATAAACCCTACTTTATTATGCATGTTTTGGCAAAATAAAGTCGAAATATGATTATATTAAGAAAGAAACATAACGGAATCCGCAGATAGTGACAAAATTAATAGCATCAATGTTTAAAAAAAGGTACCTTTTTAAAATTAGATGACAATTTTCAATTGCAATTGAGTGATTTATGATCTTTTAAAATAGGTGTACAGAAATTTTTAAAAGATTTAACCCAATATTTGATAAATAACACTGAAAAAAACGTTTTACAGAATAATAATATGACCCCTTTTATGGAAAAAATAACACTACTTTTCCATAAAAATAACGCAATAAATTCAGGTTCCTAGCTACTGTTCATTTTAGTTTATTTATTTACCTATTGAAAAGTGGTACAGTATTAATAACATGAAAAATTAAGATTTATAAACACCGTATCAATTATAGTTTTTAAACAGCTTTTTCTGAAATCACAAACTATTTAGGTATTTTATATTTAAAACTATAAGATAGATTTATTTGCTTTAAAAAAGTATTTCCCAATTTACATGAAGTTTGATTGAAAAGTGAATAAGACATAGTTCTTTAAACTTTATGTTAAAGACTTGGCTCACCATGGCGCAGAATGGACGCTTCGGAGAGAGGAAGATTACTGTACAAGTTTGCCGATTTGATTGAGCGAGATCATGTTTATTTGGCAGTAAGAAATTATTCACTTTTTAAGATAGATCTTGTACGAGATTATGTATGTAGAGATGATTAGACTGTTTTGAATTCCAGAGTTTGGAAACATTAGATAATGGAAAACCATACGCCATGTCTCATCAAGCTGACGTTATTGCCACAATTAACAATTTGCGATATCACGCCGGTTGGGCTGACAAACATCATGGCATTACCATTCCAATTGATGGAGATTATTTAGGATACACCAAATTGGAGCCCGTTGGTAAGTATTTGCCCAAGATATTATTTATTTATTTTATTCTTTATGCATATTGAAAATAGTGTACAAAAAATAGTGTATAAACAAGTGGCAATGGCGGGATTGTAGCCGAAGCATCCTCTAACATCCAACCACAACCACATATTACTTGATCAAATTGTTTAACACTTACTCCACTCCAGTGATTTTTAATAACTCCAATAATATTTTGGAAATAATCTGCAAACAAATATTTTTGGCCCGAGATCTGTGCACTGCAATGTAAATCACACCTTTTAAAAATCAGTCAATTGATTCCTCATCTATTCGAATGTGGTGCTGTAGATGAGGAAACATTGGGTCCAATTTTGTCCAGTCCACTCTTTAATTTAAAATGTTCCTCTTTTGACGTACCCATTACCTACAAGTCTCTTAATAGCTGTTTTTATCTAAATATCTATTAATTAATGATATTATTGTTACATGAATGTGTGAAGTGGTTGGTAGACCAGTGGCATCAGTCAATGGCTTTATATTGAAGGGACATGGGTTACAATCCCAGTGTTGACCATTTCCACTTTCACAACACAAGCTTTGCTTTATGTGAAAGATATCAAGTGTATTTGTGTTCACTTTGGGTGAGCCCAGATTCATTAAAAAAAATTATAAGTACTGATAGTATTTTTTTTTATTAATTGAGTCCCTTTGATATTTGTTTTGTAATCATTCATTTTGCTGTAGAATTGTTTTAATTTATGACACAAACACTTTCATAGGGTGAGCTGCCGTTAAATGTAATGGATTTTAGAAAATAATTGAATAATAATAGGTAGATTTTTCTAACGAATATGTAACAACTAATGACTAACAATTCATTACTGATGTTCGATTTTTAAATGGAACAAACCACCACGGGCTTACGACCGTCTTCTACTGTTATTTCGAAGGTGAAGGTTTAGTGTGATCGCTTTACGTTAACAACATTCGCCATTAGGTGGTAATATTTGTCTCCAAAACTCCTAATCATGAGAATTCTCGACATGTTCAACATGTCGAAAAATCCCATGTATATTCAATAATTAATGAAATATAGAAAAAAAATTGGAAATTATTGAGAACAAGAGAGCAACCAAATTTAAAAGATTTTTCTAGTGTCAACTTGTTTTATTTGTTGTACAGGTGTGTGTGGTCAGATCATTCCCTGGAACTTCCCTCTGTTAATGGCAGCTTGGAAGCTAGCTCCAGCTCTTGCCACTGGCAATACCGTGGTTCTGAAGCCGGCAGAACAAACGACATTGACAGCACTGTACTTGGCTCATCTCGCCAAAGAAGCAGGATTCCCTCCTGGTGTGGTGAATGTGGTGCCAGGCTACGGCAGCACAGGCCAGGCCATCTTACATCATCCACTTGTCGATAAAGTAGCATTCACTGGTAAATATAAATAAACAAAATCCAACAAGAAGTTGTATAAAGTTGTGTCCATTATAGTGAGTGATGTTTTTCTAAAATTTTGCTAGGAGTTTGGCATTTGCAGTGAATATTTTCTAACATTTTTAAAATATTAATTAAAATTTGAAATATTATTTGGCAAAGTAGCACACTAGCTGATGAATATTAAACTATCAGTTGTTTACTAAGGGGGCGTTCAAGTATTACGTAACGCAATTTTTGAAGATTTTTGACCCCCCCTCCCCCCCATGTAACGCGCCGTAACGTTTTTCTGTACCCCCCCCCTCCCCCCCCCTAAATGTTACGTAACACCCAAGAGACTATTTTTTTACTGAACTATCGTAAAAAAATAAAAGGGTTTCAAAGGGTTCCTTTGCTAACTTCGGAGAAAAAAAAATACTATTTATATGTTCCATAAATTTATCTTTATTTTTTCTTTTGCTGTTTTCCAAATTTTGGCATAGCTGCGTTAGCAAGTCCAGTTGATGATGTAAATCCCCCCTTTTGACCACTAACGAATGCTGACAACGAAAATAAAATAAAAATGACGTAAGTATAATACAGTCGAGGGATTCCCGTAAAAAAATAAAAGATTTGCTAACTTAGGAGGGCAAAATAAAAATTACATACAATGCAGTCGAGGGACTCCCCATAAGACTTAAACGAAAAAGGTTCCTTTTTTCGCAGAGCGAAAAATTCTTACGCTTAGGGTGAAAACACGTAGAAAGCCGATTCCGACCGGCGCAAATAATGTTGTCTATGCCGGAAAGCAGGTTTCTGCTTTTGCTGTGCGTATCCCCCCCCATTCAACTGCATAGAAACATTCTTTGCGCCGGTCGGCGCGGGTCGGATTCGGCATTCTACGTGTTTCCACCAAAAGCTTTAACATCGGAGAACAAAATAAAAATGACGTACGGTACAATCGAGGGACTTCCCGTAAAACATTGTCGAAAAGGGTTCCTTTGCTAACTTCGGAGAAAAAAAATGATGTGTTACAGTACAATCGAGGGACTTCCCGTAAAACATAAACGAAAAGGGTGCTCAACTTCGGAGAAAAAAAACAAAAATGACGTACTGTCAGTACAATCGAGGGATTCCCCGTAAAACATAAACGAAAAGGATTGCCCAACTTGGAAGATTTATTTCCCAATTTTTTTTATTTAAGAAAAAAAATACCGTTACGTAACGAGTTGTTCGAACCCCCCCTCCCGCCCTCGTAACGCACAGTAACGTTTTGCAAGACCCCCCCTCCCCCCCAAATTGCGTTACGTAATACTTGAACGCCCCCTAATTGGAAAAGGACCAAAAGTCAGCTTCTTGTGTCAGAATTTGAACTCAACGAGTTAGTGCTAAACTCATGGAAACAACCCCTTTTCCTGCATTGTCCCCGGTGGAGGGTGAGGGAAAGGGTGCCATCCTAACCGATTAGTTCTCACAGAACGAGGTCAAGGCTCCCGGTAGCTTTCTGCATGTGTCATTTTCTAGAAGGAATTAGTTCTTTCATACTTAAATTATTGGCATGTTACAATAAATTAAAAAAATATAATATGAAACAACAAAATCAATTGATAGTTGCTTGTTTGAGGCCTAGTAGAGTCTAGAGGATTTTTTTCCTGACTTAATGGGGGTTTGTCAAGAAAGCATCACCGATTATAATATAAGTATTGGAGTGTTTGAATATCTATAAGATTGCTCACAGCAATTATTATTGACTCTTGACAGGTTCAACAGAAGTTGGCAAATTGATCCAACAAGGGTCTGCAACAACAGGACTGAAAAGAATAACATTGGAATTGGGTGGCAAATCTCCAAATATTATATTCAAAGATGTGGACATCGAACAGGCTGTAGAGCAAGCCCATTTTGGTCTCTTCTTTAACATGGGGCAGTGTTGCTGTGCGGGTATGTCTTGTTAATACTTATGAGAACTGACAAGTAAAGTTTCTTTCAAAGACATAATATGTCATCATGATATTATGTATGATCAAATTTATTATTCAGGTTCAAGAACTTTTGTGGAGGACGCTATTTACGATGAGTTTGTTGAAAGAAGTGCAGAGAGAGCCAACCAGAGGAAGTTGGGAAATCCATATGACCTTTCCGTTGAACAGGGACCACAGGTAACCAATATAATTTGTTAATATTAAAAGGTGTGCGGTTGATTACGTCACATCCTTAAACCCCATAAGGTCAGAAAAAGCGCAATAAATAAGCCTCAGACGACTGGACCCTATCAGGGGGGGGTTCGGGCAGCTGGTGCAAAATCGAGCACTATGGAGAGCTCTTGTTGCATCTGTGTTCCTGAATGGAGTTTAAAGGGAGAGTGAAGTGAATAGTGAATAAAAAAATATGCCTTACCTGCTACATCTGTACATGATGATTTGGATAATTTGAAACTTATTGCTTCATTTATACTTATTTTTAATGAAGTGACAAACATAAGGTTACAAGTGGAAAAGTTTCATGTAATTAATCCATCAACAATAATGTCTAAATCTTGATGGATTTGTCAAATATTGACTCAAGCTTTTTTGTTTAGGGCAATACTTGACCATATACATACAGGGCATTGTGTCCCAGTTTTACCAGCGCTTGTAAGTGATGGCATAAAAGGAGAGAATTTCTAATGCTAAGAGGCTATTGTTTTAGGTGGACGAAGAACAACGCGACAAAATTTTAAGTCTTATAAAATCTGGCAAAGATCAAGGTGCATCAGTTGTGGCTGGTGGTAAAGTATGGGGCGATAAAGGGTACTATATTGAACCAACTGTATTTGCCGATGTCAAAGATCATATGGATATTGCTAAACATGAGGTATAACATTTACATGCTAAAAAATCTCTTACTTTTCATATTCCATTCAAATTTCCTATTCTATTCCAAAATATAAATGTTTTTAGATCTTTGGTCCAGTTCAACAAATTTTGAAATTCTCTTCAATAGATGAAGTGATAGAAAGAGCCAATAATTCAGAATATGGTTTAGCAGCTGCAGTCTCTAGCAAAAATATTGATACTGTTAATCATATGGTGCAGGTTAGTGTAATTATTATAGGAGATATTTTCTCCTCTATAGGTAAAGTCTTGTCTGAAAAAATTGTTAAATAGCCCAACCACTAATTATTAGGAGTCAGATACTATTCTAAGAATTAATAATCACCCAAAATAGCATATACTATATTTTTCTTGTCTAGCTCTTCTAAAATACACATTACCACCTAACTCGCCAGATTATTCACCTTTATGCCTAGATTGTCTTTAATGGATATTGCGTAGTGTCAATAACCCCCTCCCAACCCATGTCCAAATTCCTCAGCTGTGCTATGAAGGAACGGAACAATTAATTTGTAAAATTACATTATTTTTTAGCTGACCCGCCCGTCGAACTTCGACCTAACCCAGAATAAAAAAAATATTTTGGATTACATGAACTAAACACAGTTTACAACATAAAAACTGAGTTAAATTTAGCTAATAATTTATTCCATTATGTGATAATTATTGTTGATTCGGATGCGAGATGAAGATCGACGGGTGATAAGTTTGTAATAAAAACAATTCTTCTATGATTGCGTAACTTGAAAAAAAATACATGAGATGGTGGTGTAGTAGGGAATAAGTCACATATGAAACGTATTACGTTATTGTATATATTGTTGCAAGAACAGACTCCATTAAAACCAAATTTTACCCAATTATTATAGTAAGATGGATAGTAAATTAGTCAGTTGTCTATGGTGTGTTTAGGTCTGGCTAGGTGGATACAAAAATATTCATGTTGAAAACCTTTTTTCAGGCTCTGCGTGCAGGCACAGTTTGGGTCAATTGCTACAACGTCTTTTCACCTCAACTGCCATTTGGAGGTTTCAAATTGTCTGGCCATGGCAGGGAAAATGGTCCTTACGGTATAAGAGCTTACACAGAAATCAAAACAGTCATAACTAAAGTAACTGAGAAAAATTCCTAAGGAATATAATTTTGTGCACAATATGATAAGGTTCAAAGCTCAAAGCATGTGATGAAGCACAAAGTTTATTAATTGTAATTCTATATGGACCTTTTTTATGTTTATGCGCTAAATAAATAGATAATTGGTGTATGCGATACTTGTCAAAAAATATATACTTAATTATAACTACCTTTACTTTTTTATGATAAATTTATTGATTTTGTAAATGGATGCTTTTATTTTCCACCCTTGTGTCGTGAAAAATGAATATGGTTGGCACTGGTAAATCTATTTCAAAAGGCTGTGGAAAAAAATATACCATATTAAAAATAAAAACAAGGTTTAATCATTACAATTTTAATACTTAGTAAAAAAAAAAACACAGAATGCACAGCATCATAAAACATACACTACTGTATTATTAAATATAAGATATGTCAATCAAGGCAGTGACCAGGTTTAAGAATTTATCACATTTATTTAAGGGCCACTACACTAGCGAAAACGCCAAGCGTGGAGTCAGTCAGTCTCCAACATTTAGACTCTTGGCGCTAAGCAAGCCTTCTGTCAGTGCAGTTGCAGCCTAAGGGTCATCCGTCACCATGTAGTGACTCTTTGACTGAACTTTGTAACTCGTTTTACGGTTGCAAATAATGTATTAATGGGTCATTCACTTTATTGAAGTTCTTGTCCACACAAAATTGACGCCGTAACTGTATGGCATGGGGTAAGCCCGTGTATCCGTCTATTTCAAACAACAGAACTCTAGCACCTCTACAAAGATGTGTGGCCCGCGTGCAGGCAGCGTTAGTATATCAGTCGTGTTCTGGGCTATTCTTATATAGATTTGACAATTTGGCAGTAATGAATAACTACAATAATCACTAAGTAGGTACAGTAGAAGTCCATTAGTGCGGCATCCAACAGTCCGGAATGCCCGATAGTCCGGCATCGCTCCGGAAAATTGTAAAAATTTTGGTTTTCTCCAAAAGTGTGTATTTAAAGCAAATAAAAACGCTCGAGAGCTATTCGGAAGTTTTCGGGATAGTTGGGGATCATCCGGAAGCGCTCGGTATTGTTCGGAAACAATTAGCGGTCGGCTAGTCTCAGCTGTCACAACAAATTCATGTGCAGTGCAGCTCCGTTAATCAATCACGAAGCGTCTTCGCCATTTTTTGTGCGTTGTTGTTTTCTGTCCTTTCACGTCGCAGTAAACGTAACTTTTCAAACTCTTTATAAAAAAAATATTTTTGTTCTAACTATACCTACAGTGACCATGTTTTCAAAACTCAACCCTTCGAGTTCAAAAGGAGAGAAACGAAAACACGTAACACTGACTCTCAATCAGAAACTAGAAATCATCAAACGGCTAGAAAAACGCGAGAATAGAAATGTTTTAATGAATGAGTTTAATATTGGCTCATCCACTATTTATGACATAAAAAAAAAACAAAAAGATGAACAACTAATGAAGTTTGCTTTTCAATCGGTAACAACTGAAAAATTTGCTTCTAGACAAACATTAAAAAACCTTTTAAAAATTGTTGTTATAATCACCGCCCGATAGTCCGGAAATTTCGGTAGTCCGGCACCGAGCCGGTCCCGAACGTGCCGGATTATCGGACTTCTACTGTACTATAAATAAATTTTATAAAACAATAACATACCTAATAAGAAAGTAAAACTATTTTGAACTAATCTAAGTGCTAATAAAACTGTTGATAGATCATGCTTGGCTCAAGTTTGTCTCCAAATAGTACACAATCAAAGCAATGACCTGGCAAAAATTCTAGTTATCAATATCTAATATTCAAATTTGTGACTAATTGTTGATAACTCCAGTAAAGTAGAAGAAACTAATAAGAAAAACATAACTTTGAATGAGTTGTTGGATGCCTATGAGATTGAGGTGGTTGTGGCATCTGAAAATCATTCTTTGCATAACTCAAGCAACAATAGGAGTAAAGCATCCACTATAACTGAAATTCAGAATGAAAAGGATTCTTTCTTGGAAACACACAGTTCTAGGAAATCAAATTGATGGAGTTTATTTAGACGGATAAATAACAAAGAAATATATTCTGAAAAAAAAAAAAAACACCACAAACAACGATGAAAGATCTGCAGCCCGATTCACGGAAAAGTTTAAGTCTAAGTGTAGTTCGAAGTTCGAACGAAGTTCGATTCAAACTTTTCCGTGAATAGGGCTGCTGGTAATAATAATTGTAGGCGGCGACTATCTACAGTCTATGTACCTATTCACGGAAAAGTTTGAATCGAACTTCGTTCGAACTTCGAACTAAACTTAGACTTAAACTTTTCCGTGAATCGGGCTGCAGAAAGATCTCCTATTATTTGAATAAAAAAGCCCACAACCTCATCTTTTATGAAGAGCTTTTGACATTAGCCATTAAACAAAACAATCTCTGAGATCTTATAAAATCAAAAATAAAACATGTAGCAAGATTCATTCAAATGGTCACTTGGAGTTAAGTTAATTTCATCAAATCTGAGTTTGATTGATGAAAAAATCCTAATGCTTGTTTTTCTTTCTTTTAATGATAGGATCGTCAAGTTTTCCTTTAACCTTCGGCACGTCTCTTCCAGGCGCAGGAATACTCTGAAAAAAAAAAAATATTTTAGTCCTATAGAAATATGTCAACAGTTTGAAACATTCCCAAAATATAGGAATGTATAAATATATGCATACAGAAAAAGAAGACAGTCTAATCGCACATGGTTCCAAACTTGTGCAGAAAATTATGTTTGCGATTGGTGAGAGTAAACTAAATCAACATAGGGTGGTTTTATTCATACCTTTATTCGGAATGTATGTGGTAGGTAGGCGTCAACAAAGGTCATAAAGTCCCGGTGCGTTGTTATAATATTCATATTGGCCATATGCACTTTCAGCTCTTCAATTCTGTTATGCGTGTCAGTTCCTTCACTTTTTTCTACTTTATTTACAACACTTGAAAGATATTTCATAAATATCTCCGATTTCTTACCGTACATTATGCCATACCTGTGTACAAAACAGTAAGAATTAATTCACTATTTCTTTATTGTATCAAAATGTAAAGAATGATCCAACAACATTTTTGAAGTAAACATAAAATAATCCCCTTAATATGTATCGCAATAGCATAAAAATTTATGTACATAGATAAAATTATAGTTATGCCATTTATAATAGTGTTAGTGTTAAAAAACCTATATCAATTGAACTATTTGTCTTATTCTCCATCGATACAACATCTAATATTAAGGTGGACTCGAAATGTCTGAAAGCTAATGGAGAACAGTCTGAGTAGAAATACTACAAAATCTATTTATCACAACCATTTTAAAAGCCATAAACAATCTCTTTCACACATAGCTTAAAAGAAACAATCTGTGTTTGTCTTTTCTACACGTGGTTGTAGAATAGTTGAATTAAAATGTTTTCAAAGCCATATATAAATTTTAATACAGGAAACACTAACTTTTTCTTCAACTTATTTTGCACAAAATTGTATAATCTTTTTGTAATCCACAATTCTTTCATGTACAATTTTATTTTCTTGTGCTCGTTCCTCTTAGCTACACGCCCTACAGATACTTTCCTATTCTTATCAACTCTTATCTTTTTGTTTATCTTGTAGCTTTTGTTCACTGAGGCTTTACCAATTTGTGTTAATTTTTTAGAATGTTTTGTTTCGATTATTTGATCCGATGTTTTATTGTAGTTCATCAAAATACTTTTGGCATCGATCATTAGGACAGGTAATGGCAATGGTAATGATATATCGAGCATTTTAGCAACCTCTAACTCCTAAAACATAAGAAAAAAGTGTAATCATAATGAGAAGTGTAATACATAATATAATGAAACACCCACATTCAAGAGGGGATAAAAGACTCACCGCTTCTTTTCTGATATTCTCTATTTCTTTGGAAACTTTTTCTATAGCACGTGTTATCATTTTTTCTTTTGTTTTAGCATCCAAATTTATATTTTTAGGTTTAATGCTTTTAAATGTAGAATATATTTGTAAGGGTTGTCCATTGCGGTTTGACTCTACGTTTGTTCTTTCAATAATAATGGACTGAGGATCATATGAAGTATCCATGTCATTGTCAGAATGATTCGAGGCTATTTCGTGATCAGAGTTAGTAAATTGTTCAATGTGTTCATTATTTGAATGAATAGTATTGACAGCACTGTTTGCTACACTCTCATCAATGTATGTGGTGTTTTCTTCAACGTTACTGGTCATTTTATCAAAGTTTACAGAATTTTGAATTTTATTACTAATGTCTGATTGGAAATGGCTACTACTTTCATTTCCACTGAATTGTGTAGAGTTACCAGGTGCTGATGTTTCTATTAATTTTGAAACATTGAACATGGCGTAACTCTTTGAATTTTCTTGACTTGCATTATTTTGAAATGATTGTACAGGTAAAGAGCTGTTAGAACTTTGTTGGAAAGTATTTTTTTCTCGTTGGGTGTCAGATTTATCAATTCTAGAAGAAGTGATAGATTTATTATTCGACAATCTTTCAATGTTAATGGACTGAGGATCATATGAAGTATCCATGTCATTGTCAGAAAGATTCAAGGCTATTTCATCTTCAGAGTCAGTGAATTGTTCAACATTTACATTATTTGAATGAATAGTATTGACAGCAGTGTTGGCTACACTCCCATCAATGTTTTCTTCATCATTATTGCTCACTTTGTCCGTCTTATCAAAGATTACAGAATTTAGAATTTTATTTGTAGTTTCTGATTGAAAATGACTACTGGTTCTATCTCCACTGACTTGTGTAGAGTTACCAGGTGCTGATGTGTCAACTATTTTTGAAACATTAAACATGACACAACTCTTTGAATTTTCTTGACTTGCATTATTTTGAAAAGAGTGTGTTTTATTTTCGGGATGGTTTATAGTATCAATATTTTGAAGCACTTCCTTTTTAAGAGATTGTAATCCATTAGTTTGAAGATCACCATCATTAACTATTTCAGAAGTCAATAACTGGTCTTCAATGAAGTGATTATTAGTAATAAATGATCCATCTTTTGCAGAATTACTTTTAGATGGTTCCTCGTCCATTTCTTCATCAGAACTAAATGAAGTAGTTGATTCTGCTTCCGATATAGCGCCAGCAAATACTTTGGATATACTATTGGCTCTGGAAGATTTGAATAACGTTTTTTTCTGTTTACTACTACTTCCCACAAGAGTTCTATTTTGCAAAGTAATATTATTGTTGATTGTAGTATTGTCGACAGTGTTAGAAATATTAATTTCATTTTTATATTCAGGATTAATTTTGGATAATTGATGGAAGTGTGAACTCTTATTTACATCCAAATTGTCATACACATTTACTTCAGGTGAATTCAGGTTTTTTGCCGCAGCTATTTGAGAAATTTTACTGTTGGAAACATTTGATTGATTTTGAGATTCCTCTATCTCTTCCAAACACTTCTGAGATTTGTTGGATTCTGTGAATGAAACTGCACCAGCAAACAATTTTGTGTCATTTTTAGTGTTTGATTTAAATAAGGGATTCTTCTTTTTTACACTGTTGGGATCAAAATCTTGTAAATAATCACTAGAATTAGCATCTTTTGATGTCTGCAGAAGTGCATCAAAATTAACACTTTTAATTGATGTATTTGATTTAAACAACCCTTTAGGTTTCTTGAAGCCCAAGGACGAATTATTATTCAAAGTAGAAGATTTATTGATTGAGACATCACTCAAATAATCACATTCATCATAGTTTATGTCATTATTTTTTTGGTTTCTTGTAGGGAGCTCATTATTTTCATTAGTCAAATAAATAGTATTGATATCACTGTTAACTACATTCCCATCAATGCATGGAGTGTTTCCTTCATCATTATTGGTCACTTTGGCCGTCTTATCAAAGTTTACAAAATTTTGAATTTTATTTGTAATTTCTGATTGAAAATGACTACTGGTTCTATCTCCACTGACCCGTGTAAAGTTACCAGGTGCTGATGTTTCAACTATTTTTGAAACATTTAACATGACACAACTCTTTGAGTTTTCTTGACTTGCATTATTTTGAAAAGAGTGTGTTTTATTTTCGGGATGGTTTATAATATCAATATTTTGAAGTGCTTCCTTTTCAAGAGATTTTGACCTGTTAGTTGGGAGATCACCATCATTAACTATTTCAGAAGTCAATTGGTCTTCAATGAAGTGATTATTAGTAAATGATGCATCAACATCTTTTGCAGAATTACTTTTAGATAGTTCCATGTCCATTTCTTCATCAGAACTAAATGAAACGGTTGATTCTGCTTCTGATATAGCACCAGCAAATAATTTTGATTTCCTTTGACCTCTGGAAGATTTGAATAGCATTTTTTTCTGCTTACCAATACTTCCCATAAGAGTTCTATTTTGCAAAGTAACATTACTGTTGATTGTAGTATTGTCCACAGTGTTAGAACTATTCATTTCATTTTTATATTCAGGATTAATTTTGGATAATTGATGAGAGTGTGAACTCTTATTAACATCTAAATTGTCATACACTTTTACTTCAGGTGAATTTAGGTTTTTTGCTGCAGCTATTTTAGAAGTTTTGCTGTTGGAAACATTTGATTGATTTTGAGGTTCCTCTATCTCTTCCAAACACTTCTGAGATTTGTTGGATTCTGTGAATGAAAATGCGCCAGCTACCACTTTTGGATCATTCGACAATCTCTTTTCAGAATATTGTCTTTTCTTTTCGGGTAGGTTTATAGTATCAATATTGTGAAGCACTTCCTTATCAGGAGATATTGACCTATTAGTGGGAATATCACCATCATTAACTCTTTCAGAAGTCAATTGGTCTTCAATGAAGTGATTATTAGTAAATGATCCATCAACATCTTTTGCAGAATTACTTTTAGATGGTTCCATGTCCATTTCTTGATCAGAGCTAAATGAAACGGTTGATTCTGCTTCTGATATAGCACCAGCAAATAATTTTGATTTCCTTTGAGCTCTGAAAGATTTGAATAGCGTTTTTTTCTGCTTACCAATACTTCCCATAAGGGTTCTATTTTGCAAAGTAACATTACTGTTGATTGTAGTATTGTCCACAGTGTTAGAACTATTCATTTCATTTTTATATTCAGGATTAATTTTGGATAGTTGATGGGAGTGTGAACTCTTATTAACATCCAAATTGTCATACTCTTTTACTTCAGGTGAATTTAGGTTTTTCGCTGCGGCTATTTTAGAAATTTTGCTGTTGGATACATTTGATTGATTTTGAGATTCCTCTATCTGTTCCAAACACTTCTGAGATTTGTTGGATTCTGTGAATGAAAATGCGCCAGCTACCACGTTTGGATCATTCGAAAATCTCTTTTCAAAAAATTGTCTTTTATTTTCGGGTAGGTTTATATTATCAATATTGTGAAGCACTTCCTTATCAGGAGATATTGACCTATTAGTGGGAATATCACCATCATTAACTCTTTCAGAAGTCAATTGGTCTTCAATGAAGTGATTATTAGTAAATGATCCATCAACATCTTTTGCAGAATTACTTTTAGATGGTTCCATGTCCATTTCTTGATCAGAACTAAATGAAACGGTTGATTCTGCTTCTGATATAGCACCAGCAAATAATTTTGATTTCCTTTGAGCTCTGGAAGATTTGAATAGCGTTTTTTTCTGCTTACCAATACTTCCCATAAGAGTTCTATTTTGCAATGTAACATTACTGTTGATTGTAGTATTGTCCACAGTGTTAGAACTATTCATTTCATTTTTATATTCAGGATTAATTTTGGATAATTGATGGGAGTGTGAACCCTTATTAACATCTAGATTGTCATTCACTTCAACTTCAGCTGAGTTTTTTTCTGCAGGTGTTTTAGCAATTTTGCTGTTGAAAATATTTGATAGATTTTGAGATTTAGCAATTTTGCTGTTGGAAATATTTGATTGATTTTGAGATTTCTCCATCTCATCCAAAATTATTTGAGATTTGTTGGATTCTGTGAACGAAACTGCACCACCATACATTTTTGTGTCATTTTGAGTGTTTGAAGTGATAGATTTAGTATTTGACGATCTCTTTTCAAAATATTGTGGTTTATTTTCTGGTAGGTTTAGAGTATCAATGTTTTGAATCACTTCCTTATCAAGAGATGGTGATCTATTAATTGGAAGATCACCATCATTAACTATTTCAGAAGTCAATAGCTGGTCTTCAATGAAGTGATTACTAGTAAATGATCTGTGAACATCTTTTCCAGAATGATTTTTAGATGGTTCTAAGTCCATTTCTTCATCAGAACTAAATGCAACAGTTGATTCTGCTTCCGATACAGCGCCAGCAAATAATTTAGATTTTCTTTGAGCTCTGGAAGATTTGAATAACATTTTTTTCTGTTTTCCAATACTTCCAAGAGTTCTATTTGGTAAAGTAATATTACTGTTGATTGTAGTATTGTCCACAGTGTTTAAACTGTTCATTTCATTTTTATATTCAGGAGTAGTTTTGGATAATTGACGGGAATATGAACTCTTACTGACATCTAAATTGTCATACACTTTTACTTCGGGTGAATTTAGGTTTTTTGCTGTAGGTATTTTAGAAATACTGCTGTTTGAAATATTTGATATATTTTGAGAATTCTCCATCTCCTCCAAAAATTTTTGAGATTTGTTAGATTCTGTGAATGAAACTGCACCGGCAAACACTTTTGTGTCATTTTTAGTGTTTGATTTAAATAAGGAATTCTTCTTTTTTACAGTGTTGGGATCAAAATCTTCTAAATAATCACTAGAATTTGCATCTTTTGATGTCTGCAGTAGTGCGTCAAAATTAACCCTTTTAGTTGATGCATTCGATTTAAACAATCCTTTAGGTTTTCCGAAGCCCAAGGACGAATTATTATTCAAACTAGAAGATTTATTAATTGAGACATCACTCAAATAATCACTTTCATCATAGTTTATGTCATTATTTTGTTGGTTTCTCGAAGGGAGCTCGTTACTGGATGATGGCAGAACTGGCACCTCACTTAATATTGGTTTCTTAGCATTAGACTTAAATAATCCTTTAGGCTTTACAAATTTACTTGATGTTCTTGATATATCAGAGAGTGATTCAATTGAAAAATTTTCATCATCAGAAAACTCATACACTTCCTGAAGTTTCAAACTTATATAACTGAAATGAAAATAAATAGTTCAGTTAAGAAATATTGGCATTGACAATGTATGTCATGAGAGAATGATTGTATAGATACCTCTCCTCCATCACCACAGTATTATCAATCTTTGTATGTTTGGTGTTTGGTGGGAAGAAACGTGATCCGCTCTCATTGCCCAAGTGCTTCCACCAATCTGTATCTAAACAAAACATTTATATCGTCAATGAACAGACAATGCCTGCAAAGTGCACTCCAGTAAATCTTTTAGGGGAGATAAAAAACTTCCTGGAATACGCAACGCATTACACAACTTTTCGAAATTATAATGATCTCAACATTCTTAAATAATTAGTTTACTTGAATAGGTATCTTACACTTGTTTGTAATAAATATTATTGTAAATATTAAATACTGCAGATAGCTGATATTGCTTCAGAAAAACTTAGCAGATATTGTTATAAAAATAAAGTACTTCTTGTCCTAAATAAAGCTTCAATTTTCTTTGACAACAGAGTCAGAAGCAGGGTAATAATTCACGAAAAAGTTTAAGTTTAGAGATAGTCAAATATTTGAAAATTAAGGGCCCATTCTCTCAAAATAGCCATTTTTGTCCATTTTTCTTAATTGATTATATTTCCACGATTCTTTAACATAAAAAAATGACATTTACATTTTATTGTAGAATGAACTTTAATTAAATAGTTTATTAGCTAGTTTAGGTGCAGAAAAGTGTGAAAATAAATCTTGATTGAAATTCGTTTCATTCACCTAAAAAGATTTTTATTGTTTAAGCAGACGTCGCTCTTAAAAAAATAATTTAGTTCAGTTGGAATTAAGCTTTTTCGTGAATTAGGTGGCTGTTTCTATAAACCTTACACATACTTTGGATGAGTGTTCTTTTTATCACAAGGTCTGATTTTACATAATTATTACTAGGGCGCTTCTTATATGCTCTTAGGGGTAATTTATTTATTTATTCTCTGTAATTAAATTCTATGCTAGGTATAATTTATATGTGTGTAAAGTGCGACGTTATTTGACAGCTCTCGCTCCAATCTTCCATACATTTTGTATGGAATCAGTTCCAGAGAAAATAATTGTTTCTTAGAGAAACCAAGAAAAAAGGATGACTGGAGCTAGAAACTGGCTTCAGGATTTTAGCCACATAATATAAGTTTTTAAAGTAATTTTAAAACCATGACCGTTTATTTATGTTTTTTTTTTTAATTGTATTTTAATGTTTTTATTAAGTACTAATGATTTTAAATTTTGACAATAATTATTTATAATCTACCATTGTAGTTTTTATTTTATTAGAATTTAATTTGCACCAATCTATAATAATAAAGGAAAGTGCCTGACTGACTGACTGACTCATCAACGCACAGCCCAAACGGCTAATCGTAGAGAAGTGAAATTTGGAAATCAGGTAGGTCTCAATACAAAACCTTCCACTAAGAAAGGATTTTTGGAAATTCCACCCCTAAGGGGGTGAAAATAAGGGTTGAATGTTTTTCAAAGTATGCGAATATCTCGGAAACTAGACATGGTACGAACTTGAGATTTGGCATATGAATTCTTCTATAGAAATGAGTGTTAGCGTATTTGGCAATTTTTCCAAAATTTAACTAAAAGGGACGAAAAAGGGCACATATAAAAAGGGATGATTTTTAAGTGCCTCCTAAAAAGTTTAAAACTGGTTTTATCGAAATTTCAAAAAAATGATTTCTTCAGGAAGAGTCAAATTATACTATTTCGTTTTCAAAAGATATCATTAATTAGAGGGTAGGGGGTAAGGGGCACTTTTCCAACGTGTATGTGTGTGTATCCGTCCCCTCTTTATAACTTTTGATTCGCTTGATACACAGATCCTAAAATTTCAGAAACTATTGAATACTTTAAGCATACAAAATTTGTATACTCAGAATTTTGATTTTTTTTTTCAGTCAGGGGTTATCAACCTTTGAATTTTTATTTAATTTTTCCATATATCTCAAAAACCATAAAATCTAGAACCCTAAAATTGTGTATGTATATAGAAAAATACAATATCTATAATAATAAAGGAAAGTGCCTGACTGACTGACTGATTGACTGACTGATTGACTGACTGACTGACTCATCAACGCACAGCCCAAACGGCTAATCGTAGAGAAGTGAAATTTGGAAATCAGGTAGGTCTCAATACAAAACCTTCCACTAAGAAAGGATTTTTGGAAATTCCACCCCTAAGGGGGTGAAAATAAGGGTTGAATGTTTTTCAAAGTATGCGAATATCTCGGAAACTAGACATGGTACGAACTTGAGATTTGGCATATGAATTCTTCTATAGAAATGAGTGTTAGCGTATTTGGCAATTTTTCCAAAATTTAACTAAAAGGGACGAAAAAGGGCACATATAAAAAGGGATGATTTTTAAGTGCCTTCTAAAAAGTTTAAAACTGGTTTTATCGAAATTTCAAAAAAATGATTTCTTCAGAAAGAGTCAAATTATACTATTTCGTTTTCAAAAGATATCATTAATTAGAGGGTAGGGGGTGAGGGGCACTTTTCCAACGTGTATGTGTGTGTATCCGTCCCCTCTTTATAACTTTTGATTTGCTTAATGCACAGATCCTAAAATTTCAGAAACTATTGTATACTTTAAGCATACAAAATTTGTATACTCAGAATTTTGAATTTCTTTTTTAGTCAGGGGTTATCAACCTTTGAATTTTTATTTAATTTTTCCATATATCTCGAAAACCATGAAATCTAGAACCCTAAAATTGTGTATGTATATAGAAAAATACAATATCTAAAATATAATTTAATGAAGAAGTTCCAAGATTTCTCAAACTTTTTTTATAAAGAAAAATATTTTTTTTATGACAAATTTACGAGTTTCAGTGCCTATATTTCAGAATTTTATAAAAATATCGAAAAACGCCGAAACGCTACAACTAGATAATTTATTTTTCTATAAAAAATACATACATTATAGCAGTACATCTCAAACTTTTCTTAACAATTTATTGACGACATCGTTTCATACAATAAACATACATACACCGCGAGCTGGTCCGGTGCAGCGCGTATGAATATATACGTAGGTAGGTATACCCAACCCAACCTACTTTCTCCAATACACGTGACGAAACTATTGCGAAACGAAATAATAATAATATAGTTTTGAACTAGCCGACCCGTCAAACTTCGTCCCGCCTTGGAATATAAATAATATGTTCGAGATTTTATGTATAACTTTAAGTTGATTTCAGTTTAAAGTTATTTAACACAGACGACGACGTGGTCCTTATATTATTGAATTTGAATTAGTATAATGATACATTCATTATCACCTTTTTAACTACTGTAACCGCTGCATCTGTTATAAAACATATCATTATATTATTTACTATCAGCATTCCGTGAATCGTATCATTCATCAAACAACTGATTCCTGTCAAACGCCTGATTTAATTTCAAAATTAGAAAAAATCTAATAATAATATGGAAGTTTTATTTTTATTCCGTGCAACTTTTTTCTTTCATAAGACCCTTCAGACAAAAGCAAACACGACAAAAAAATGGGCGATATAAGTTCAGCTGTTCTCATAGGGTAAGAAACACGTATAATGCCGATTCTGACTAGCGCCAACCGGCGCAAAGAATGTTACTATGCATTTGAATGGGTAAACCCACAGAAAAAGCAGGAACCCGCTTCCCGAGATGCCCATTTAAATGCATGGAAACCATAGACAACAATCTTTGAGCTGGTCGGTGCGGATCGTAATCGGCTTTCAACGTGTTCTTACCCATACGATGACCGCGCAAATTAGCGTTCCATTTTTATATAAGAGATAAATAATACACTTTCCGTGAATTCAGACAAACACTTTACGTACCTACCTACTTCAATATATTTTTCGTACCATGCATCCTGTACAGCGATTCTGAATTGTTTTTTTTTTACGATCGACATTAAAATCATTATGTAGGTACCTACCTATTTTAGTAATTTATTATCTCTACTAAAATAATTTACGGTAAGTTCACGAAAAGAATCTGGATTGTATTGCAATTCTTTATGTCTTGATCTGTCAAAATATTTGAAGCCATTTCATAAAAACACTAGCAAAAAAAAAACTATGTGAGTAATCTTGCTTTGAATTTATTGCGTAAACCATGAATAGCAAGTTGATATAATATTATGTTGAAAAAAGGTAAATAGTATTATGAAGTCAATAGGTAAATTATTTTATATCAAATGTAGTAAAAGTGCAAAATATTAAATTTTAAAATTATTTACAAAATCCTCACATCATTTTAGGATAGATCGTAAATAATTGTTTTGAAAACACTGGCAAGTCAATGACCATATCATTTCGTCACTGTATAGTGCGAAAAAATTAACTGTCCACCGTCCAAAATCACTCGATATCGGGTGGAAGGCCTCAACAAAAAAAAAAAAAAAACTGTCCACTGGAACGTATAAAAAATAGAGACGAAAGGGATAGCAGTTAGCCGGATATTATGACCTCCTCACACACCATTTCCAGATCCCTCAGCTCTGCTTCGAAGGAGCAGAACACGAGGAAGACTCTCTCGGTATGAGAAGATCTTCTTTATCTTCGGAACCCTTGCGGGAGGAAGAAAAGCGCTCCCCTTAAAATATCGGTGTTTTTATTTTCAAAAATTTATAAAATTCGTAGAATGCTAAAGAAGTCCTTACTAGAGCCCGGCCAGTGCGTAAATTACCATGGGTACAACGCATGAATTATGCTTACGTAGGCGGTATAAACAAATTGGACTGACTCCGTTGCCGGAACGTTATTGTTCCAAAAATCGCGGAAACTATCTGCATCTTCAGCCAGGATGATATATGACGAAACGTTGTTTTATTAAACTTCCCTTACTTACGAAGACCAGCAAAGCTGCTGTTTTCCTCTATATAGTCTAATAGTCTATATAACGAAATATTATATAGAATTACTCTCCATAATTACCTTATGCTTGATAATCAATTTTCTAAGTTGTAGAATTTATTTTGTGATTATAAGGTGTATTTCTTAAGTGATACTTTAATAAACAAATCAATGAGTTATCCAAACATGTCTCTTTTTACTATTCGGTATCCGGCAGGATATTATTTACGCCGCCGGACAGACCGGATATCGGATAGTTGCCGATATCCGTTTCATCTAATAAAAAATATAAACAGTGGACAGTTAATTTTCTTCCTACTCTACATTGTCGAAAATTCGTTTATAGTCGAACGCCAATTACTTATACCATTAGAATACTGAGGTTGACCACCTCACTTCCTTAAAACTCAACCGGTTAGAAAAGGCACAATGAGCCTCGGACGACTTCGAGCGCAATGGAGAGTTCTTTATGCCTAACCTATTCTCCTGAGTGGGTCCAAGGCCTCCCGTATTATGGGGTGGTTTGGGGGGAACCGCCACGGGCTTGATTTGTGTGCGGCTGGCTTTTTGGCAATCGGGCTAGGGTTTGGCTTTGTGCGGATCGGGTTTGCTGCGGTTTAGTTTCCTCCGGGCTGGCTTGCGGTGAGCGGGGGGGCTTAAAAGGGAGAATATTACGTTATTATAAAAATGGAGACCTACTTTACGTGGTCATCGCATCACGCCTGGAGGCCAAGTCGAAATATTAACGACAGCTCCAACGTTAACAATTTGTTGTTATTTCCATAGAGATAACGTAAAAACTGTTGTTCAACGTGCGTTAAACAATGCTGTTCCAAATTCCGAGTCAAAAAAATAATTCTGTCAGTTATTCAAAATTAACGTTAAACGTTACCTCAAAATCTTTGGAAGTATTACGACGCTGCTATTATATTGAAAACGAAACGCATTTTTTTTTGTTTGGAAACCATTTTCAATTTGGTAAATGTAATGAATGTGTTATTGAAGAAGTTCGACAGAGCGCCCCGCGGCCGGCAGACTCCGCGACGCACCGATCTACAAGCAACATCATATTAAATTGTCTCCGTCAGTATTTAGTTTAGAGTCTCGTTTGCCTTCTTTGTATTCCCGTTTAATGTAATATATTATGTGTTATTAATTTTATATAAAAGAAGTTTTTATTTATTCAAAGAAGAACCAAAGCTCCTACACTACAATTTTGGCGCAGTCGGTAAACAGCTCTACGTGTTTCTACGAGTTTTTTTGTGTTGTAGATTTTGCTACTACATGATCGAAAAAATAATTTGTGAGGAGAAGATTGGTGATTCTACGACATAATTGGACAATTCTACGAGATTGAAAACAATTTTGGAAGAAAAATACACGAGGAGATACCCACATCAAATATTTTTTCCATCGACATTTGGGTGACAATTTTGGTGAAAAAAAAAAATAGTATTGTCACGGACTAGAGAAGAAAAGAAGAGGAAGAAATTTTTTCTTGGAAGAACATATCTACGATCAAACGGTTTTGACGATTTCTACATTATTTTTTTTAAACATTTTAGTCTACGAGGAAGATTGAATAATTCTACGAAGGAGCGGAGCGCAGTCTACGAAGGCAACGAGCAGTTACAATTCTACGACAACGAGACAACAGGGCATATTCTACGAAGACCACATCAACGACAATTTGCAGAGCGGACCAGAGCAGACCAGACCAGGGTAGACCAGCCGAGCAGCGTCCCAGAGCAGTCCAATAAAGATAAGTAGATCTTGTTGTTTTTGCTTCGGGGTTTGAGGGTTCTCACTCGGTATGGGCGGGTCTGAACAGAAGGTCCTTGAAGGGAGTGGTTTTGTGGCTCAGGCTGGAGCGGGTTTTCGGACTCAAGTTTCAGTCGGTTCCATAGAGCCATTCTCGGTTGCTCATGACCATGACTTCGGCTTATTTAAATCGAGCATGGAAGCCATCATGGTTTTAAATGATGAACTACAAGGTTCAAAAGAAAGAAAGCGTGCTTTCTTGTGGTGTCATCTGAGTGACGAAACCAAATCCATGGTGCTTGATCTCAGCTTTCCAGAAACGCTTGAGACTTTAACATATGAGAGTATTTTATCGACACTGGAAAAACATTGTAAACCAGTGGAGAATATTTTTGAGTCAAGGGATATTTTTCTACGTGCTAAACAGTTAAAGGGTGAATCAGTCAAAAATTTTTTATTGAGATTAAAAAGATTATGCATTTCTTGTCAATTTAAAAGTAATTTAGAGAGTTATCTACGTGATGTGTTTATTACTGGGGTATCAGACAAAATGATCAAACAAAAATTATTCACCGAGGGTTTAAATGAGAAAGTTACTATACAAGATTGTCTACAAATAGCTATGCAGCTAGAATACATATCTAGTCAGTATGAAACTGATAAAGAGTGTTTTAGAAATCATGCTTCAACGAGTGATCATAAGGGGTACAGACATCGAAAGAATTCATATTCTTCGAATAGTTCAAGGGAGTCAGATAATAGCTATAATAAATATAATAATCAAAAAAGGAAATTTTCTACGTCATCAAATTCAACGACAAATTCGAGTTTTAGGAATCAGGCCTTTGTAGGTCAAAATGATAATATAACCCATAAGTACAATAGGTCACAGGTAGAATGTTACGCATGTGGAGGTCCGCATTATAAAAATACATGTCGTTTTAAAAATGCAATTTGTAAGAAATGTAAAAAACAGGGACATGTAGAATATTTTTGCAAACGGGTTAATATGTTGGTAGCGAATATAGATGTTCACGCTTGTGAAGAAGATTTTATAAAATTTGATATTAAAGTAAACAACCAGAATTTAAAAGCCATTTTAGACTCAGGTTCACATTTGAATATTTTGCCATATAAAATTTTTGTGGATATTTGTAGTAGGAATATTGTGTTGAAACCAAGTACATATACTTTAAAAACATTTGATGGGTCGGAATTATGCATTAAGGGCAGTGTTCATTTAATGGTAGAATTAAATAATAAAATAAAGAGGTGTGAATTTATCATTACAGATAGTGGGAACGAAATTTTGTTAGGTCGAAATTTTATGAAACTTTTTGAGGTTAGGTTTACAGTAAATCAGGTTCGTTCAGTCCCAGATGAAAGTGAAGTTGATTTTGCTCATGAATTTCCATCTATATTTCAGAATAAAATTGGATGTTTCAACGGATTCAAGGCTAATATTCGAGTGAAAGAAGGTTATGTGCCAGTTTTTATAAATCCACGGCCTGTGCCGTATAGTTTGAGACAACAGGTGGAAGATGAGTTGAAAAGTATGCAAGAACAAGGTATGATTGAACAGGTTAATTATAGTAAGAATGCAAGTCCTATAGTAGTAATTAAAAAACAAAATGGTTCAGTTCGCATATGCGCAGATTTTAAAAAAACATTGAATCCGGTTTTGGAAGAAATCGGTTTCCCAATTTCAAAAGTTGAAGATTTGTTAGCTTCCTTAAGTGGAGGTAAATTTTTTTCTAAGTTAGATTTAAAAAATGCATTTGGTCAAGTTCTATTAGACGACGAATCGAAAGATTTGTGTGTTATATCTACGCATATTGGTTTATTTAGATATAAGGTGCTTCCGTATGGTTTGACATCTTCGCCAAGTATATTTAGCAATGTAGTAAATTCAGTTTGTCTGGGTTTAAAAGGGTGTGTTACCTATTTTGATGACATTTTGGTTTTTGGTAAAACTAAATTAGAACATGATAAGAATGTGAGGGAGGTTTTAAAGAAATTAAAAGAATTTGGTTTGACGTTAAATAAAGAGAAGTGTTACTTCGGTAGAACTCAGGTTGAGTATTTGGGGTATAAAATTACTGAAGAGGGTTATACTCCGTTACAGACAAAAATAGATGCAATTTTAATTTTAAGTAGTCCACGCAATGTTACAGAGGTTAAGTCATTTTTGGGGATGATTAATTATTACCGCGGGTTTATAGAAAATATCTCAGCAATTCTACAACCATTATTCGAGTTAACAAGAAAAAATAATAAATTTATATGGAATGATCGACATGAACAAGCTTTTAATAAATGTAAACAATTATTAATTCAACATCCAGTTTTGGTACACTTTGATGAAACGAAAAATTTAAAATTGTATACGGATTCGAGTCACAGCGCAATTAGCGCTATCCTGGTACAGTGGCAACCAGGAGAACCAGAGCGTATTGTGTCATACGCGAGTAAATCCTTAAGTCAAACACAGTTGAAATATTCTATTTTAGATAAAGAAGCTGTTGCTATTGTTTTTGGTTTGAAAAGATATTTTCAATATTTGTATGGACGTAAATTCACATTGTGTTGTGATAATAAAGCTTTAGTGCATATATTGAGTGAAAATAAATCAATTCCAACCATTGCTACAGCTAGGTTACAAAGGTACGCTCTAATTCTTTCGTCATTTAATTGTAACATACAGCATGTAAAATCTGAAGAAAATAAAGCAGATTTTTTAACTAGATTACCAAGTATGAAGAAAGATGAAAGTGTGAGTTCGCCTGTGGATGAAGATGAGTTGGACTTTGTGTTGTTAGATGACAATAAAGATTTTGAGGTTAATTTTGTTGAATGCTCTGAAGATTTAAATGAAACAGTTTTTTGTAAGGAAACAGAGAGGGATGAAGTATTATCAACGTTATATAAGTGGGTTGAGAATGATGAATGGCCAGAAAAAGGTAAATTATCGGGAGATTTATTGAAATGGTTTAATGTTAGAGACAATATTAGTATATATAAAAAGTGTTTGTATTTCAATAATAGGTTAGTTGTGCCAAGTAAATTGCAAGGCAAAGTGCTAGAATTATTACATGAATCTCATATGGGAATTTTTAAATCAAAGGCACTGGGTAAAAATTATTATTTCTGGTTTGGTTTCAATAAAGACATTGAAATTTTGGTTAAAAATTGTCATAAATGTGCAAAATGGGCTCAATCGCCACCGAGAACAGTTCCTGTTCCGTGGCCAATAGATGAACGGGTTTGGAGTCGTATACACTTAGATTTTTTTGGGCCTGTTGATAGAAAATACTTTTTAGTAGTTATTGATTCAACGTCAAAATGGGTAGAATGTATTCCAGTAAAGAATATCGACACATCCAATACTGTTTATGAATTAAAACAATTGTTTTCTAGATTTGGTTTAGTATCTACAATAGTAACAGATAACGGTTCAGCATTCATGTCTGAGGCATTTGGTTTGTTTTGTAAAAAGAATGGTATTAAACATCTTACATCGGGGGTTTGCCATGCACAAAGTAATGGGCAGGCAGAAATTGTTGTGAAGCTATGCAAAAATTTTCTTAAAAAATCAATGAGTAACGGTAAACTACATAGTAATTTTACAGATGATTTGTTGGAATTTTTAGTTAATTATAGAAATACACCTCATTGTTCAACTGGTGTTGAACCTAGTAAATTAATGTTAGGGAGATTAATCAAATCAAAATTGGATTTAGTAGGCCCAAGTAGAAATGAAGAAAATTCTTTGAAAATTTCTTCAGATACACTGAGTTCAATGAAAAAATCACAGGATGAGCAAGTTTTTTATAAGTCGGGGAGAAAAAGGGAAATATTTAACATAGGTGATAAAGTGTTGATTAAAAATTTCAGCAGACAATACGGAGGAAAATGGATTCCTGCTACAATAAAAGACCGTATGGGAACAAAAACATATTACTGTTTGGTAAAAGGGACTGACCTAGTTTGGAAGCGCAGTGTAGATCACATCATGAGGAAAGGAGTTCGATTCTGTGATGACGTAGAACCTGTCTCTGATAACCATGTTTGGAAGAAGCAGTTATTGCTCGAGGTAAGTGAGCCGAGGGGGTCTGGGCTAATCGAGGATTCTCCTTGTTTCAGAGACCGAGCAGACTGGCTGAGGACTCTGAGACCTCGAGGTGTGACGACAGGATCTACTTAGGATCGTACATTCGACAGTATATAAATAATGAAATTTCAAATATTGATTTTCGATTGTATTGTATAGAATCTTCTTCAGGCAAGAGACTACAATCAAATGTATATTCAATATTAGAATAGGATAGTTTTCAATTAAGTGCGGGAGAGTGTAATGAATGTGTTATTGAAGAAGTTCGACAGAGCGCCCCGCGGCCGGCAGACTCCGCGACGCACCGATCTACAAGCAACATCATATTAAATTGTCTCCGTCAGTATTTAGTTTAGAGTCTCGTTTGCCTTCTTTGTATTCCCGTTTAATGTAATATATTATGTGTTATTAATTTTATATAAAAGAACTTTTTATTTATTCAAAGAAGAACCAAAGCTCCTACACTACAGTAAACGTTAACGTTCGGAACGTTAACAGTTTTCACGTTTAACGTTATTTATTTCGACCTGAACGGCTGGACCGATATCGTTTATTCTTTTTATGTCGTGTTTGCTCAGGATAAGATATTTATGAACTAAATTTCGAACCTACGACCAGACAAACAACAACAAATCAACGTGAAAGATATAAATTGAAATGTTAAAAAAAAAATCTGTAGCTTGAAAAATGCCCAAAACAGATAGAAATAAGTGTTTTAAAGATCACTAATTTCATTGCTTTTCGAGACCTGAATATTTTTTTATTCATATCCAGCAATATAAAAATTGATTTCAAATAACGTCATTTGATGGAATAAAAGTTATGCGAGTTATTTTTTGGGATTCTCATAGAACAATGTCAGTCAAGTTAGCGAAATTTTTAAGTTCGCGGGCTGATTCTATTTGTATAAGAAGCACATATTTTTTAAATACAGATTAATAACGACAAAAATAAATAAAAATATAGTAATTTAATGGAAATTTTAGAATATATATTTAAAAAAAGAAATGTTGATGATGTTTCTTATTATTATTAATTTTGATGCGAATATAATTAATTCTGCATTGTTTAGGAAGAGAAAGCAAATACAGTAACACGTGAGCGAAGCCACGGGTAACTAGCTAGTCTAAAATATAATTTAATGAAGAAGTTCCAGGATTTCTCAAACTTTTTTTATAAAGAAAAATATTTTTTTATGACAAATTTACGAGTTTCAGTGCCTATATTTCAGAATTTTATAAAAATATCGAAAAACGCCGAAACGCTACAACTAGATAATTTATTTTTCTATAAAAAATATATACATCATAGCAGTACATCTCAAACTTTTCTTATCAATTTTTGTAAAAATTTAATTTATTGACGACATCGTTTCATACAATAAACATACATACACCGCGAGCTGGTCCGGTGCAGCGTGTATGAATATATACGTACCTACGTAGGTATACCCAACCCAACCTACTTTCTCCAATACACGTGACGAAACTATTGCGTAATCTATAATAATAATAATAATATAGTTTTGAACTAGCCGACCCGTCAAACTTCGTCCCGCCTTGGAATATAAATAATATGTTCGAGATTTTATGTATAACTTTAAGTTGATTTCAGTTTAAAGTTATTTAACACAGACAACGACGTGGTCCTTATATTATTGAATTTGAATTAGTATAATGATACAATTCATTATTACCTTTTTAACTACTGTAACCGCTGCATCTGTTATAAAACATATCATTATATTATTTACTATAAGCATTCCGTGAATCGTATCATTCATCAAACAACTGATTCCTGTCAAACGCCTGATTTAATTTCAAAATTAGAAAAAATCTAATAATAATATGGAAGTTTTATTTTTATTCCGTGCAACTTTTTTCTTTCATAAGACCCTTCAGACAAAAGCAAACACGACAAAAAAATGGGCGATATAAGTTCAGCTGTTCTCATAGGGTAAGAAACACGTAGAATGCCGATTCTGACTAGCGCCAACCGGCGCAAAGAATGTTACTATGCATTTGAATGGGGAAACCCACAGAAAAAGCAGGAACCCGCTTCCCGAGATGCCCATTTAAATGCATGGAAACCATAGACAACAATCTTTGAGCGAGTTATTTTTTGGGATTCTCATAGAACAATGTCAGTCAAGTTATTTGTATAAGAAGCACATATTTTTTAAATACAGATTAATAACGACAATATAAATAAAAATATAGTAATTTAATGGAAATTTTAGAATATATATTTAAAAAAAGAAATGTTGATGATGTTTCTTATTATTATTAATTTTGATGCGAATATAATTAATTCTGCATTGTTTAGCAAGAGAAAGCAAATACAGTAACACGTGAGCGAAGCCACGGGTAACTAGCTAGTATATATATATAGGAACAACTTACAACGCGACTGTATCCGAAACAATAATTTACATATATATATATATATATATTGTACTGGAAACGAACAAAAGAAAAAAAAACATTTTAAAAACGTCGTTTGTGGTTAAAAAAAAAATTAAACAAAAAAGCCAATTTCATTTGTATGGGAATTTGTACGGGATTTGAAATGTCAGATAGCTTCGAGGAACGCAGCGGTAGAGATCTCTAAACAGTGTGACCCATGACATATTATTCAAATTTTAAGAAGTACCCTTCTAGGTACTAATAAATAGAGATGGGCATTATAATGGGTCTTAATAAACTCTTTAATAGTTACCCGCGTAGATTACTGTAACGCTATTTTAGCACATTTACCGCAATACCAAATTCATAGAATTCAGCTTATCCTCAACGCAGCAGCCCGTTATATTTCTCACATATCACATCAACACTTCATAAACTTCATTGGCTAAAATATCCAGAGCGTATAGAATTCAAAACCTGTCTATTTGTCTTTAAAGCACTCAATAGCATGGCCCCAGAATATATATCCGAACTTTGTCTTCCATTCTTACCCAACAGTAAACAAAGTTCACTCAGATCAATAACCCAATCCGATAGAAAACTAGTAGAGATTAACCTCACAAACAAGCCTAACTACCTGAACCGAGCTTTCAGCGTTTCTGGACCAAAGTCATGGAACAATCTCCCAACGAATATTAGAACAGCTGAGACTATAAATGACTTAAGAAGATGTTAAAAACCCATCTATTTCGAAAGTCGTATCCAGATTGTCCTACATAATATTATATTCAGAACTCATGTAATATGTAATGTTATTTTTTTGCAATTAATGTTTGTAATTTGTAATTCTTAAGTACCTACTCATTTTGGTTTTTAATGCGAAGTAGAAACCGGGTTATTGTTTTTTTTTTTTTTACCCATCACGCCGTGTCCCGTAAGGGGTAGGCAGAGAGAACGGTTTATTTATAGTTTCAGCATATACCAACACATAATAACTTACTGTAGGATATTTAGATTAATTTAAATTGTTTAGTTGTATTTTTTTTTTCTTATCATTATTACTGCAAACTTAAAAGCGCCCTTGAGGTGACCACTGTCGTCACTAAACGGCGCGTTATAAATAGTCCTATTTATTATTATAACAATCTTATATATAAAAATGGAGAGCTATTTCCAGATGTCATCGCATCACGCCTAAGCAGCTGGACCGATTTCGCTAATTCTTTTTTTGTCGTGTAGGCTTTTATCAGGAGAATGTCCTTTTAGAAGAAAAAAATTAAGAAAAATGCATGGAAAATTAGGAAATTAAAGAAAACTACTTATACAACCTTATTAGTACTTTTTACCTTATAATTTTTATTCAAATTTTGAAATTTTGACAGAAATTGTCAATTAGTGCAATTGACAGAATGCAGATGGAATATACATGGTTTAAAACAGACGCATCGGTCGGAATTACATTGTTCAAATGATAATTAAATTCATCACCATACAAATTGAATTCAATATTCATAGATAGGAACACAGAACAACGTCTGTCGGGAAAGCTAGTAGCTGATAAAATGTTAGAAGCGATAATAATACTAAATTATTGAAAATTAAAAAAAAGTCTACTCTCATTTACATGACCTTTAATATTAGTTGAATTAAAATATTAAGCTCGCGATGATTTTACTCAATTCCTTTTTTTTTTTTTTTGAGAAATCGTACCTTTCCGGATACCAAATTTTGGAAATAACTTTTTTTAGGAATATTGTTACTTTCCAGATACCAATCAATCTTCATTTAGGTTTTGTAAAATAAAAAAGCTTTCAGCTTTTAAAAATAACATTATTTACAACTATTTGAATTCAAGCCGTTATTCCCACCTCTACTAATAAAAGCGACATGTCAAAGAGACTTCTTCTTCAGGAAATCCTTGGGAACATTGGAAATACTTACACTAACCAGTAAATATATTTAAGCATGCCTGCAATTTGCTTTATGATTTGAAAGACATGTACTGACTGACCTAATTTTGCTTTTAAAATTTTCGAATGACTGTTTTGATGACCCTGCTCTGATTGGTCTTATTATGCTCCGTATACATGCTGGTGAAACTAGAGGTAGATGCTTGTTTTATAGTGATATGAAGCTAAAAGAGCCCTTTATATCTCTTCAACCTCGCTTCTCCGTTTTTTTAATGAATCTGTGCTCCCTCAAAGGAATACAATGAGTCTCTTTGACTTTTTCACAGTAAGCTATTAAAGGCGTGTGCCATGAGAGTTGGTTGGTTGTCAAAACTGCTAGGCTAGGTATTTTCAGCCTACAGACGATGTTAAATAATATAAACAAATTTATGTGCTTGTACAATATTTAAGCATAAACTCTTACCTCTTCTAGTAGATGACATCCAATCGATTTCAGAATCATCGTTCAATATTGAATTCTCTGCTCTTGCATCCGACCTTCTCAAAATGCTTACTCGTTTATTCATTTTTACGAAATCATAAATTGATTGACCATCGATGACAACTAAAAAAGTTTAACCAAAACAATTATTGTTACACTATAAAAATTGACAGAATACGAAATAACACAAATATAAAACTTATTTACCAATATTTCAAAGCCAAAGCGATATAAACACAAAATAACGTACGACCTCATCAACCGAAACTGACGAATTCAAAAATCAAACTCTTTTTTTGCCGTGGCTTGGTGGAAACCTTTAGCCAAAAAAATCAAACTCAAGTTGACAGTGTTGCCATTGCCAACCCAAATTAAAAAAAAGGAAGTGCCTCTAGAACCGTAGACGGAAACATCAAAAATTTGGTACGGCTTCCGTAGATCTCCATAGACAATATTTTATCATAGAGAACTAAAAATTGACACTTGTTTAGCCGACGATTGACATTGACAGATGATATTAAATTGTCGCTGAGCACGGATTTATTGTTGAACAATAATGTAATTGTATAACAAAATTACAACTATCAGCAATAGTAACAATAGAATACTTATTAATGTAGATGCTTTTATTTTTTAGAAGTATGGTTGCCACAATATAACATTTTAGAAGTTAAAACGTAAAAAAATATTTGGTAATTATTGAGTTCGCGGGCTGATACGATGATGATGGTCATGATCCTCAGAATTGAGGGACCGATGAAGATGAGGATGAATCTCAATTGCTCTTGAGCTTCTTATTCAATACGTGGAGGCAATTTAAGTAGCTACTGCCACAATGCATTAAAATAAGCTTGCAAGGATGCATGGTTATTACCAGTTATTACAGTTGTCACAGTAAAGAATTGTCCACATTTTTACTATGAAGGTGGGTGGAAGCGGGACAATCTGTGACAAAATATTTCTTGTGGAGTTTTCACTTTTTGAGTGGTATTTCTTGCCATCTCTTATACAACTTAATGTTGCATAATAGTATTTTAAAGACTCCTTAGAATCTTTTTCTTAATGATGCCACTTTATTTGATTTTCAATACTCCTTGCGTCTATTATATTTATCAGCAAAAACATTTGGGAAATCTTTGTATCACCAACTTTCATTTTTGAATAATTGATTAATATTAAAACTTCACTATAACCATGCAAAATTGCCAAGTATTGAGACATAAATTTGTGATTCCTAGAATTAGGTAATCCGCCATATTGTAGCATACAAGCTGGAGATAACATATGTTATCTCCAGCTTGTTTTATACTATAATATTATTATAAACAGCCAAGTGGTAAGAACCAATATAAAAATTGATAAATTAGTTTTTGGTATCCGGAAAGGTCAAAGTTCACTTAAAAGGTCATTACGATAATTTGATATAATATGTATCTTGAAATCCAAGTTCTCAAAAAAGTCAGAGTACGCTAAAAATGTCATTTCAATCATTCGATAAGTACACATACGAAAAGAAAATATCCAAATTAGTTAAAAAAGGACATTTGGACAATTTTGTATCTCTACGTATATAGCGACGTATCAATCAGTGGATAGATAAATAATTTATCTTACAGAAAAGCCTTTCTTTGAAATATTTGCCGCATCAATGTGTAGATATTATGGCTTATGTTTAGGATATCCGACGCTATTTTTAATAAGAGGTTCCTACTGTTGGATAACGATTTATCTCTAGGATGGCTGTCAAAATAGCGTTCACTGACGTTTATAAACTCCCGTAATGCCGTGAATGTGAAGAAATTTCGACTTGTTTTTCCATAAACCAAAATGATAACTATAATATTATACATCTTCATTGAAATTTAAAAATTGTGAAATTTTAACATTGTTTTCTAAAATGTGGGCTGGCAACACTGTTCATTCAATTTCCTTTTCCTGTCTGCAGTCTACGTCTTGCTGTGGTAGGGCACGCCAGCTGATTATCACGAAATATTTAGTTGTTTGGGCTGCTATACTTCTGTTTCATATAAGCTTTGGATTGTGTGTATAATATTTAAATTAAGAGTGACTTAGGTAAGATTTTTCATTTGTGTTTAATACATTTAAATTATATAAACAAGTGGCGTAATTATGGAATTATCGCTGTCATAGTTTTGTTACGTGAAAATTTCTACGCAATAGGTTTCCTTTGTTCTTTACATGGCCAGACTACTTACAATGTTTAAAATTATTATTATAATAATGAAAAGGGTTGAAATTTTGTTACATGGTTATCCAACCTCTAGATTATTAACGACGAAGGGTGTCGTTTTTTAATGAAATTCGTTTAGGTATTTATTATCATTTAAAATAGTTTTTTGCAGTGCGTGAAGATTTCAATATCCGATTTTTAATTCCTGAAAATTCATTATAACGAATATTCTCGAAAATTTGGAAAGGGTAAAAGTATAAAAATAATGCTTGAATAGTCGAAGATTAAAGATAAAGACATTATCAAATTATATATGTAGGTATAATATTATTTCGATTCAATACCTAGGATGGACGCCATTTTATTGCAGTAACGCTGACTCATTTTACTGAGAAGTTTAATATTTTTTGTCATCCAGATTATTATTTCAATTCGAAACAAAGACATTCAATTAAGGGATTGGTGGGCGATAAAACAAGTTGTAGATTTTTTGTTATTTAAACATAATGTTTATTTTTAAAGCTAGACTATAAATCAAGGGCTTTTCCAATACAGTTATCATTATTTTCTATTCTATAAAAACCTATAACCTACTTACGTATTTCATCACCTTGTTCTACAAGAATTTTCAAAGCGTCGATTTGAAGAGAGGTGCTCAATACTGCAGTATTTTACAGTGTTTCCAACGGCGTTTGACCTAATATCGCCGATTTTCATACAAAAAGTAGCCCAACTGAAAATTTGGTAACCCGAAAGATGAAATGTTGCTAAAAAAAAAAGGGAAATTCCGAAGAAAATTTTGTTATCCGGAGAGGTGAAAGTTCATAAAAAAAATCATTCTGAAAATTTTGGTATCCTGAGAGAGGTGAATGTTCCCTAAAAAAAAAGGTCATTTAGTATCCGGAAAAATGAAAATTCGTTACAAGGGAAGTAGCCCAATCGGCGACCAGTCGCTTTATAGATTTTTTCGTCTGATTCTCATTCCGAGTAGCCCAAACGGCGATTGTTAGCCTAAAAATAAATTTGGTAATTAAGTTCGCAGGCTGATTCGATTTTTCACGATTTTTTATATACTTAAAACAAATATAATTTTTTTAATACATATTGGTAAATCAGCGTGACATGTATTGATTAGATTTAAAGTATTCTATCAGCGTGTTTTTAAATAAAAATAAATTTTAAAAGTTTGCTATCCTTTCATGTCCCTAAATATTTCCTCATCATTCATTCCAAAAATTTGGTATCTGGAAAGGTGAAAATTGTCTAAAAAAAGTCATTCCAAAAGTTTGGTATCCAGAAAGGTATAATTTCCCTAATAAAAAAAACTAGGTCATTGAGGAGGAAGTCATAAACATTGCGCAAGATCGAGCGCAATGGAGAGCTCTTGTTGCCTCCCTATGCCCCTAAGTGGGGTGTAAAAGGGAGAATTGATTGATTGATTGATGTTGGGACCCATATCTTAAAGGTGTAAACTAATATTTACAAATATCGTTTAATATGAATAACGTTAGAGGGGTTATTTTTATTAATTGAATATGTTTATCACCTTACATTATAATGTCCACGACTACTAGTAAGGTTATGGTATTTGGTACATACAACCGATTGCTGAGTTAATGAGTTTGGATAGGTTAGGGGGTTTGATAATCTTCCGGAATGATAGCAATATATTTTGAATATATTGCTATCATCATAGAAACGAAAAAGTATAATATTTTGTTATCCTAATTTTCTTTTTTTTTTGACAGACACTTCAAAAATGCAAATCTTTGTGAAGACCCTGACCGGCAAGACCATCACCTTGGAAGTGGAACCATCTGACACCATTGAGAATGTGAAAGCTAAAATCCAAGATAAGGAAGGAATCCCCCCAGATCAACAACGTCTGATCTTTGCCGGTAAACAGCTTGAAGATGGACGCACACTTTCTGATTACAATATCCAAAAAGAGTCCACCCTCCATCTTGTATTGCGTCTCAGAGGAGGAATGCAAATCTTCGTCAAGACACTGACTGGCAAGACCATCACCTTGGAAGTGGAACCATCTGACACCATTGAGAATGTGAAAGCTAAAATCCAAGATAAGGAAGGAATCCCCCCAGATCAACAACGTCTGATCTTTGCCGGTAAACAGCTTGAAGATGGACGCACACTTTCTGATTACAATATCCAAAAAGAGTCCACCCTCCATCTTGTATTGCGTCTCAGAGGAGGAATGCAAATCTTCGTCAAGACACTGACTGGCAAGACCATCACCTTAGAAGTGGAATCATCTGACACCATTGAGAATGTGAAAGCTAAAATCCAAGATAAGGAAGGAATCCCCCCAGATCAACAACGTCTGATCTTTGCCGGTAAACAGCTTGAAGATGGACGCACACTTTCTGATTACAATATCCAAAAAGAGTCCACCCTCCATCTTGTATTGCGTCTCAGAGGAGGAATGCAAATCTTCGTCAAGACACTGACTGGCAAAACCATCACCTTGGAAGTGGAACCATCTGACACCATTGAGAATGTGAAAGCTAAAATCCAAGATAAGGAAGGAATCCCCCCAGATCAACAACGTCTGATCTTTGCCGGTAAACAGCTTGAAGATGGACGCACACTTTCTGATTACAATATCCAAAAAGAGTCCACCCTCCATCTTGTATTGCGTCTCAGAGGAGGAATGCAAATCTTCGTCAAGACACTGACTGGCAAGACCATCACCTTGGAAGTGGAACCATCTGACACCATTGAGAATGTGAAAGCTAAAATCCAAGATAAGGAAGGAATCCCCCCAGATCAACAACGTCTGATCTTTGCCGGTAAACAGCTTGAAGATGGACGCACACTTTCTGATTACAATATCCAAAAAGAGTCCACCCTCCATCTTGTATTGCGTCTCAGAGGAGGAATGCAAATCTTCGTCAAGACACTGACTGGCAAGACCATCACCTTGGAAGTGGAACCATCTGACACCATTGAGAATGTGAAAGCTAAAATCCAAGATAAGGAAGGAATCCCCCCAGATCAACAACGTCTGATCTTTGCCGGTAAACAGCTTGAAGATGGACGCACTCTATCTGATTACAATATCCAAAAAGAGTCCACCCTCCATCTTGTATTGCGTCTCAGAGGAGGAATGCAAATCTTCGTCAAGACACTGACTGGCAAAACCATCACCTTGGAAGTGGAACCATCTGACACCATTGAGAATGTGAAAGCTAAAATCCAAGATAAGGAAGGAATCCCCCCAGATCAACAACGTCTGATCTTTGCCGGTAAACAGCTTGAAGATGGACGCACACTTTCTGATTACAATATCCAAAAAGAGTCCACCCTCCATCTTGTATTGCGTCTCAGAGGAGGAATGCAAATCTTCGTCAAGACACTGACTGGCAAAACCATCACCTTGGAAGTGGAACCATCTGACACCATTGAGAATGTGAAAGCTAAAATCCAAGATAAGGAAGGAATCCCCCCAGATCAACAACGTCTGATCTTTGCCGGTAAACAGCTTGAAGATGGACGCACACTTTCTGATTACAATATCCAAAAAGAGTCCACCCTCCATCTTGTATTGCGTCTCAGAGGAGGAATGCAAATCTTCGTCAAGACACTGACTGGCAAGACCATCACCTTGGAAGTGGAACCATCTGACACCATTGAGAATGTGAAAGCTAAAATCCAAGATAAGGAAGGAATCCCCCCAGATCAACAACGTCTGATCTTTGCCGGTAAACAGCTTGAAGATGGACGCACTCTATCTGATTACAATATCCAAAAAGAGTCCACCCTCCATCTTGTATTGCGTCTCAGAGGAGGAATGCAAATCTTCGTCAAGACACTGACTGGCAAAACCATCACCTTGGAAGTGGAACCATCTGACACCATTGAGAATGTGAAAGCTAAAATCCAAGATAAGGAAGGAATCCCCCCAGATCAACAACGTCTGATCTTTGCCGGTAAACAGCTTGAAGATGGACGCACACTTTCTGATTACAATATCCAAAAAGAGTCCACCCTCCATCTTGTGTTGCGTCTCAGAGGAGGAATGCAAATCTTCGTCAAGACACTGACTGGCAAAACCATCACCTTGGAAGTGGAACCATCTGACACCATTGAGAATGTGAAAGCTAAAATCCAAGATAAGGAAGGAATCCCCCCAGATCAACAACGTCTGATCTTTGCCGGTAAACAGCTTGAAGATGGACGCACTCTATCTGATTACAATATCCAAAAAGAGTCCACCCTCCATCTTGTATTGCGTCTCAGAGGAGGAATGCAAATCTTCGTCAAGACACTGACTGGCAAAACCATCACCTTGGAAGTGGAACCATCTGACACCATTGAGAATGTGAAAGCTAAAATCCAAGATAAGGAAGGAATCCCCCCAGATCAACAACGTCTGATCTTTGCCGGTAAACAGCTTGAAGATGGACGCACACTTTCTGATTACAATATCCAAAAAGAGTCCACCCTCCATCTTGTGTTGCGTCTCAGAGGAGGAATGCAAATCTTCGTCAAGACACTGACTGGCAAGACCATCACCTTGGAAGTGGAACCATCTGACACCATTGAGAATGTGAAAGCTAAAATCCAAGATAAGGAAGGAATCCCCCCAGATCAACAACGTCTGATCTTTGCCGGTAAACAGCTTGAAGATGGACGCACACTTTCTGATTACAATATCCAAAAAGAGTCCACCCTCCATCTAGTATTGCGTCTCAGAGGTGGGAACTAATTGCCATGGTTGAATAGGCTTATATTTTTTTTATTATAAATTCATCTTTTTCCTCGGAATTAACCTTTTGGATTTCTAGTTACCACAATGCTTTTGCCAATTTATTCTCATTGATTCGTTAATAAACAATTAACTGCATTTCAATTTAGTCTGCTTATTTCATCCCTTTGATTTTAATTTATATGTGATGTTTATTTATCTTATGAATGCATACTTACCAGTTTACCACCAAATATGGGTCATTTTTCACAAAGGGAACTGCTTTAAAAGAAATTTTAAACTTGCAGTGTCAATTCACGTAGCGAGTCTTTGCACTTGACCAAAGCACTTGCATGAAAAGTTTTCGCTTTCAAAGCGAAGTGCCACAGAAAAATTTATTGGAGGGGATGGACATGTGTTAAGAATTTTGAGCGATAGCTGGTCAAGGAGAGCGGTGTTCTTCCTCGTATGGTCCTAAAGATGAGGAAGATCCTCTCATGACGTGTTGTGCTTGTTCGAACTTGGTGTGGGAGGATGTCATTGATGCTGCGGAATATCGGGGGCTCTAATCGGCTCCCTATATCCCTTATTTAGTGGGGTCTCTGAGAGAATGGGTTAATCAAGATTTTATTCTGCATGTTCGATTGTGTAACCCTACTACTGTTAAATGTGGTCATAAAAATTGAGAAACAAATCATTAGAAAATGCATTTTTAGCATACTTTCCATTAAATTATCTCATGAAATGGAGAAATCTGATTATTTGTAACAAACTCTTTTATGGGAGTGGTTTTCAATTTTGTGAAATTGGATCAATCAATTCTCATTTATGATCATCATATAATTTACGGGCATTGAGAGGTAACAAGAACCCAATGTAAACAACATTCCACTATCAGCTCTGTTTCAATGGAATGGAACTCTGAGAAGATGTCTTCTGATCTAATCGCCTGTTATTATTTAATTAACCTTTCTACCAGTGATTCTCAAAGACTTTCATCATAAGGTCTCCACAAATATTATAAATGCAACCAGACAAATTTGTTGATTTAACCATTTTTAAGGTAAGTTTTCCAATTTCTCAAGAGAATTAAGAATCCTGTAAACTGCAAAAGATTAGGAACCTCTGTATTCGACAGTTCAATAGTGTTTAGTTAGTTTGGGTGGCTTAAATTTGGAAGTTTGCAGTCACTTATTAGGATTAATCACTGGGTTAATACATTTGAAAAACAAACAAAATTATTATTTCAAAGATTTTTATTTGTATGTAAAATATAGATAAAAAAAGTAAATCACTATCACAGGATTGCAAAAGAAAAAATTAAATAAATAATCAACTAAATATTTCTATTTGGATTCATTAGCATACAGAAATCTATTATCAGCTTAAGGCCGATATTTCTACAAAATATTTTTGAAATGCTTGGAAATAATTTAATTAATATCTCAGATTTGACCTACTCAACAAAAAGTTGAGGATGGTATATAAGTATATCATTTATAAAATAACACCAACATACAAAAAAATCCTAAACATGGACATAAATTGGTTAATACATAAACAGTGACCACCATTAAATGTTAAGGAACATACTGGAATGAAACACAACATTTCGTTTTATTCCACAATTTTACAAATCACCGCAATGGGTGGAATGTCTAATTAATTATTATAAAAAATAACGCTAACGTAAAAAAAAAAATTTTGCTACATTCCAATATTTTTGTTACACCAAGTAACTACGGTCGAAAAGATAAATTGTTTATGAACTCTATAATATTTACAAACACTCAATGGGATGTTTTTTTTCCTTTTTGTGCCGCTAGAGGCGCCCTTGCTAATCCGGTCTATTGTCAAATTCAGTGTTGCCAACGGGGGCGATTTACTTCTTCTTATGGTCGCTCACAATCTAACCTCCAAAATATCATTCTAGTTTATTTCAAATTAAACAACTTATATATATTATTATACATGATAACTTACAATAGGTTTAGAGTAATCATTGTACATTTTTTTACATACAAATAAAATTGTTCATCTTTTTTTATATACCTACCTAAATACAAAAATAATTAAAAAATACAGAACAGCACCCCTGAGATTTATTCTCAAATTTATGCGCAGCAAAATCAACAACTTCTTAGCAACTCAATCAACAACTTCGCAACACAATGAAAAACAAACTTCCCAACGTTGGCATCACTGAAAAAAACATCTCTACGTTGGCAGCACTGAATTTGACAATAGACCTGATTAGAAGTTCTGCCACCAAGTCTGTATTGTCGGAAGCTCCCCAGAAAACTTCCCATTATGTGTCATCAATCGTTTGAAGGCAGTGGAGTGATTTGAATAGCGACTTTTGATCATCTAAAGAGAGCTCTTAAGACAAAACAAAACACAAAGCAATTCTCTACATACAAAATAAATTACGCTAACTTCAGAATGAAATATGTCGTCAATGGCAACGATAGGTTATCCACTTGATCAGTGAATGCTTCTTCAATGGCATTAATGATGATTGCAATAGCAGAAATGAACACTGTATGCAAGTTGGCGGTAATGTATCCTGAAATAATATAGAAAAAGAAATATCAAACAACAATGCGTTTTTCCACATGAAATAAATTCAAATGAATTTATTCCATGTTGGAAAATTGTATTACTAGCTGACCTTCGTCTTCTTTCCACCCTATTATAATTCAGTGGTTCGTAATCTTTTTGGAGGTACCGAACCCCACCAGTTTCATATGCAAATACACTGAACCCTTCTTAATTTGGAGCGGGGTTCAGTGATAAGTTCTTAATATGACTTCCGCTGAACCCACAAAACTGGCCCACTGAACCCCTGGTGTTTGATCGAACCCACGGTTAAGAACCACTGCTATAATCAAGGTTTGTTATCTTATTAGCTGAATTGAATTATATTTTCCGACATCAAATGCCAACTGATTTTAATAAATTGTTATTTTGTTCATCTTGAGCTCGAGATGTTTTCTTGGGCATTCAAAAAGTAAGGAAATAACAAAAAAAAAAAACAATCAATATAGATACAACATCATTATTTCTAATAAATAAAAAAAAACTAAACATGAAATAATCTTTTGTCTGTGAAATTTTAGAAAAAAGGTTGAATTCAGTGTCAGCTATATAGAAAATTTCTCTACGAGGGTGTAACTTAAAAAAACTCAAGAGATGGTAGTGCAGTAGATCATCAGTCAATAATGCAATATGTTAAGTAATTTTATATTGAATTGCAAGAAAACACACCATTGAAACCAACTTACTATGGAGATGAATACATAATGTGTAACATTTATGCTACCTAGTCTAAAAGAATGGATATAAGTATAAAGTGTATTCATCGGCACCAGGGATCGAACTCACGACCTTTGTAAGGACTGAGCTGCTAGGCAAGCAACCTTTAGAACTTGAATGGTAGAAATGATGTAAGTTTTCTGGATTAGATATCTATTAAGTTTGTTAAGACATAATGTGAAATGTACGTACCAAAGTGCATAAGAAATGTCACAATGAGGAGTTGCGATGAGATGCTGGCTACTGTACCTTCAACCGATTTTGATGAACCTAAAATTTTAATTTATTACATAATTCGTTCTAGAGTCTTACTTGTTATGCGAAACTTTTTTTCCCCACACAAATCAATGTAAAATACAATAATACGTTCCACAGGGGAAAAATACAATTTTTTTTATTTTATGTAATGTTTATTCAAATAAAATTACACATGAATTGTTAGAGTGTAACAAGTTGGAAAAAATTTAGCTTAAATATAATGTGACTCCGCAATTTTCATAAAGATTTCAGAAAATAAATTTTTGTAAAAGAATTTAAAAAATGTAAAATCCAATCAGACAAGCTTTTATTTAGGTTATTATAAGAATAAACAAAGGTTAAATACATTTCAATATTAGCTTCTGGGCAATGAATTATCATCATCCTCCTTTAGAACCACACTGAGGGGCATAGGGAGGCAACAAGAGCTCCCCACTGCGATCAATCTAAATTATTATTATAGATAATGGGCAAGCAGCTCACAACTGATGTGAGTTCACACTAATCTTTTATTTTGAAATGGACTATCACCAAGCACCTTCTGCCCAAAACATTGAAGATCATAAGTAAATGTTGTGAGAACGGGACTTCCCTTTCTGTGAAACTCTAATGTCATACTGTTTATGCAAAATTTTGTTTCTTAAGGGAGAAACTTTTTCACATTTTTGCTTGGATCCACTGTATTTTTATCAGAACAATAATAAATGTTTATTTGTTAAATAAAGTACAAGTAAGTTGTATGGTTGCTTACCATGCCACTTATGCTTGCCGTATTTGCTTCCAAATATGCTAGCAAATGTGTCCCCTATACCAATAGCAAGTACACCACTGATTAAAATCAATACCGATCTATTATTATTTGATGTTAGGGTTAGTGGTAATGCCAGTCCTATCAGCAGGTACAGTGGAGTTAAGGATACTTCCGCATCCTGCAATCAATAATTTGTTTATGTAACTATTTTCTACTTTTAAGCCATAGGGGTGTATCTAAATTTCTTTAGTCGCATCATAGAAATCTGTACAAGTAAAATTCTCACCTTTTCATCGGCAAAACATGTAAAGCCCTCCTCTAGTAATACTGAGAGAGAACCCAGTTTAAGCTTCCGTACAGTCTGAAACAATAAACATTATCAACTTTCAAACGAATTCAAGGTATGATTAGGTTAATTGAGATTCGTTTTGCAGGAGGTTGTAGAATCCACATCTATAACATGTTTATGAACACACTGGACAGACACCTTGATACTGGCCATACTCAATAGCCCTATCGGCATTTATACTGCTCTCCTTATTATCCAAAAATAACAATAATAAATTTGAGATTCCAATATCTAGTAAATGCCAATGTCCTTTCTTGTGTGCTCCATATTCTATTACACTCAGGGGTTTCCATGGTGCAAGATGTAAATAGGGTGATACGAATGAGGATCTGAATGTTGTATGAATTTAAAATACCTCTAATACTATGAGGCCAGCCAATGCTACTGAAGATGCAAGATAAATGAGATGCAAATCGTATATGTAGCCAGATATATAAACCAGTGAACCAAGGATATGGAATATTTTCCGCCTTGCTGTAGATGCTCTAAGTGCAGTGAACACCTGACCCAGAACAGCTGCTATAGACAATACGGACAAAAGGCTCCAAAAGGCAAGAAGCCAGATCTGAAAATTAAAAGAATCATTAAGTAAAATTTTCTTATAATAATTGCATATAGCATTTTATTTTGTACATACCCTAGTATTGTTTCTTAATAAAAATTTTACTATCCACAGTAACGTAAACTCATTCAGAATGTGATCAAGATATAATACGACTGATATTACAATTGCTCCAACAGCAGCAAAAGATTTATATCCATATCGTGAAGGTGGCATCAAATATAATGAAAGGACAGTTAGCATCAAACTCAATACTCCAACCTGAAATACAAATTAGGTATTTGGTCATTTCTAATAATAACTTATCATTAAATACAAATGTGACAATCTATAAAGTTATGAATTTCTAAAGTGAATGGAACTCTGTGTTCTTTTTTCAAAATAATACATAAAAAAAACAGAATATGTTAATGTTTGGAATCGATTTAAAATATTTCAATTTTTGAAATGGAGTTTTACAAAAGTAGACAAATTACCTGATTAATAATTTTTATGATTTCGTATTCACTGTTTGGTCTTTGATACAATCCAATATACAAATTCTCTAAGGCATTAAAAACAAACACCATCATTCCTTGAGTAACCAATGAAGCTTCTCCTATTGTAAAACTTTTAGGAAAAAGTTTCAAGGCAGTCAATACACAATATGGATACAGATAACTAAACAAGACCGCCACTAAGCATCCCTTCAATAAACCTAAACAGGAAAAACAATAATTAGGTGTAATACTTTTTGTTATCAAACTATAGTTTTATATTTGGAATAAATATATTCCGTTGTTTTTAAAGTCAATATAGAAAGCATTCAAAATCTGAAGTTACAATTGGTTGATAACCTAGCGGTTACAACACCAACTTTCATGCTGTTTCGTGGGTTCGATCCCAGGTGCCGCTCATCTTCTTCTTTCATGACATAAGCTTTCAGTAGCTTACCGTCAAAGAGTGTATTTGTGTTCACTTTGAATGGGAACATACTCATATTTAATAATAATAATAAACAAAAACTAAAATGTCGAGATTAAATTCACAACATTGATAAATAAAGAGAATATAAATGTTTCCAAATAGTATTATTATTATAGTTGGTTATCAGACAGGCAGCTAAGCTGACACTACTGTCACAATAACAACCGTCAGGCACAGCAAAATCACAACAACAATGAGTCATCCAAATTTTTGAAAGGGTTCACATTCGAAGAATCAACCAGCTCAGGCGGCAAACCATTCCAATGGTCGACCACTCTATTAATGAAACAATGCTTCAATGGATTCAGCTTGAACCCGTAGCCATCCAGTTTATATCAATGACCCTTCAGGTGAACATTCTGGTTGTATTTGAACATAGGGTATTTGACACTATGAAAAATAAGCTACAGATTGTGGTCATCCTGTTTGAAAATGGCCCAAGAAAGCTTATTTCTTTTATTTTACAACTTAAATAGGCTTATTTTTTATAAAAACACGTAATAAAAATCCAAATATTTCTATGGAACTAGTCACCGATGAAAACGCCTTGTGATTAGTTGTGTTTCCTATGACGTCACACGTCTGTAAATGACACGTCGTCAACACGTTAGCGAACTCATACCAATACTAGAGTGTGACGTAAAACGCACCACATGACCAGCGCCATTATACAAGACAGCGTTTTATGTGCGTTTTTTGGATATTTAAACTTTAAACATGATTTCCATATAAAATATGGCATATCTTCAGAAAATATGAAGAGCATGTGCTTATAATGTATCGTACAATAATTTAAAACGGTTTCTGGAAATTAGTCAAATACCCTATTGCATGCCATTCCGGACAGCTATAGTTACCATGGAGTATTTTATATCTTGTATAAAAATAAAATATGTAAAGTACTTACCATAATCATTATCAAATCCTAAAGTAAAATATGTAAGTAATGTTGATATGACACTAGTTACAAAAGAATTCCCTACTGTAAGATTGCTTTTGGAAGAAAGAGATTTAATGAATAAAACAGCTGGATAAAGTAAAAATCGACAAGCTTGAGTTGAACAAAGTGGCAGGTAAAGGCACAACCTCAAGCCATGACTAGCATTGGATCTGTAAATATAAAATAACATATTTGTTACAATCAAAGTTTTCCTTAGGTTTGAATCATTGTTTAAAATTGGATTTATAATCAAAACTGTATCACCTGGTGTCAATCTTTCTTTTTTTCAAGTCTTCTGTGATTCTGAGATTTAAATTTTCATAGGGCTTAAAAATTTTCATTATGGGTTTATTTTGTTGTAACTTGACTTAAAATTAAACCACGCCTTATTAAATATTAAAATACGATGAATCTTTTGGTTGAAATAATTGTATGACGATCTCAGGAAGTGAATGAATTTCTTGTTGCATTACAATGCGTGGCAGATAACATTATCAAAACAAACTTTTGAACTTTACTCGGTGGTGCTCACATGGTGCTCACTATTTACTCATCTCATCTGTCAACGTGACATTGACGTTTCATGGATTCCATAGATCAATGATAGATTCCTTAGATAAGGAAAGAAAGAGGATACGTAACTTCTATGCATTGCCGTACTAAGAATCTGTGACCATTTCGCCATTTTTTGGTGGCAGGTACAAAATACATTTTTTGTACTAAATATAAATATTTTGCCACAACTGCAAATTGTAAACTCTAAGGAACATGCATGCGATGTCAAACAAAAGGTAGGTACTGGAAGAAAGGAAACTTTTAAGCGCCACGGATGATCCGAAAAGTGACAGGCTGGTGGCAAACAGGCACTTTTTCTATAGGAAACAAGTATAAAAATGGTCACACGCCACCGGGCATAGTTACGTATCCCCTCTCTTTCCTAATCTAAGATAGATTCATTGATCATAAGCAAAAAGAATCGTATCATCGTGATCATAGAAATTTTTTAGGAAGTGCCTCTAGAGCCGTAGCCGGATCCCGTACCCGCGTCCGTAGATTTGTGTGTTGCCATATTATTACAGTTCATACTATGGTAACCAGGGGGGGTCAACTCGGCGTGTATGTACACGGGCACTAAGTTTAGAGTGAAATAGTTGCTATTCTTAAGCATGTTCACCCATTATGCGAAAGCGAGAGATCTACTACTACATTCACAGATTCGTACTACCACATACCTACCTGCTATCTTATTGGCTCTAATACCAATGCAAACCCGTGTTCTTACTACCACATACGAACCTGCGCTTCTATCCGCGTTCTTATTGGCTCTCATATCCGCGTTCTTATTGGCTCTCATACTCAACTCACGTTGAATAGCTCCCTCGAACAAAATCTCTAAGCAACGTAACATAATAGGTTATGTTCCAGGATAAATGATAAAAAAACATTCTCAAATCTTTATTCACATTAAAGCCAGAGATAGTATATAACAATAAGAAAACAACACCATATTATTTCTAGTAGTATCTGTTATGCCAACATAATATTATGTTTTGATGTTAGGTTATATTCCAGCTCAATCATTTTCACAATAACCCCACTGATTTTACGTTTGAATACAATAACTGAAGGGCTGTATTTCCAATAATCTTTCACTACCACAGTATTTTAAAGATTATTAAGTAATCAGACGGTAAGCTGAAATTTTCCCCCCGAACGGAGCACGCTGTCAAATTAATTCGGATATAATATTATTAATGTGGCAAATAATTACTGTAAAACCTTCAACGAAGACATCGTTTAACCACTTTATGGTTAAAAGAGAACAAATTATATAATTACCATGCCGAGAGTAGAAAACGGACCACAACGAATTGTTTACGTTTTTCCGTAAACAACAATATGGCTGGTTCAAGGGACGCCACGAAATAGTGTTGCCCGATATATATTTATTGCCCTACGCAAATACCAGTTTTCTAATACCATTTATAAATAAATAATAAATTATTGAGATTTATAAACAAAAAATAAATAAAAAAATAAATTATAGTATTTCGAAGAATTATTAACCGATTTTTTTTTATAAATCACATACGTTAGAATATTTTCTACTTAATAATTACTAACCTACGCATTTAGGCTATATTTTTTTAAATTTTATTTAAGTAATTAATTATTATTATTATATAAACTAAAATATACTTATAATTAATATACGTATTATTTTTATCTATAAGGGTATTGTTTGAGATTTTATATCGAAGATGTTTCAGAGAAAATATTGAATTAACTACCGAAAAAAAATTTCACCTTATGGCAATAACTAATACCGTTGTTTCCCCAAGTCAACAATTTCAATTTGAATTGAAACAAGCAATGAAAACCGTTGAATATCGTACAAGTTTTTAAGTGTTTATAAAAGTTTAGTGTTTTAGAAAAGTGTTTATAAATTCTTTTTATTTTTGTATTACGGACATTTTATTAATTAATTTATGAATTAAAACTTATAGTGTTGTATTAACTTTCAAGTTTATGTTTCCGTTACACAGTTGGATAACGACTATTTTTATGCTATTACTTTATTATTTGGACCTAATTTATTAAGAACATGAGTATAATACTGGTATAATAGCATATTGGATGTAACAGAAGTGTGGTGTTTCACTTTTTCAAGAAAAACAGTATTTTTTATAGATTTCATCGCACTGGAAAATCTCATTCCCTTGATTGGTATGTATGTACCGATTTAATAACAAATCAACTTAAATAATGTTCCATTTAGATTTTTAAAGTAAAAACAAATACCTATATTTCATTGTTTTCAGAGTTCGTATTTGGTAAAAGTTTTGGGTTCCTTATAAAGTTCCTGGAAGGTTCGTCAAGCTGCTTTGTTGTTCTACAGTAAACATTTCTTTCATACTTTTTACGGATCAGCAACAAAATTTGCCTTACACTGCTTTTCTGGAAGAAATCAAAGAATTATACAGTGATGGATGTTATAAAAATCTACTGACAACTCCTACTTTTCAAATACAACAGTGGTAATCATTTGTACTCATTATAATGTTAAAATTGATGAGGACTTTTAAATATATAATCTATCATTTAATATAATCTTTCAGCTTACTGATTTGTCAATTCAAAAAGCTCCTGCAAATGTAAGGCATGAAGAATTTGTCACAAAGTTTCTCACGAAGAAGAATTTGTCACAAAGAAGATAAAAATATCTGAATCCTAAAAAAATACAAGGAAAGAGTTGTTCCAAGTCCATTGAGGATGAGGTGTTGGCTGTTATCCGTGACACTACGTTTCAACATTGGAATTTAGTTGTGACCAACATGCCATTAATAAACATATATGGTCAGGCAGTTTGTTGGGATCAGCCGCATTGTATGTTTGATCCACGCAAAGTTGTAACCTTAATCGATATGACTCATATGATTGAAAAGCTCAGAAATTACTTTGTAAATTAATATGATATTGTATATTACTGTGAAGAAACATCAAAAAAGGTATGAAATAGCATTTAACAAACGTTTGATTTTGTTTATTTATTCTTCTCACAAAAAAATGCAATTCAAAACTAAAAACTATGATAAAAATAGAACTAATATAGAATTATGAAAATAAAAATATTTAATTGTTTTTTTTTTTCAGATTTATACATTTCTAGTGGATTGGACCAACTATAGACTTGGGATTAAATCAATTCAACCATTCTGAACTTGTTAAGGGCTCACATAGACAAGCAGGAGTCAAGTATACTGCATTTCACGTTCAGAGTTTGACATTCTTTGTATTGTATGAATTCTTATAAAATAACCGCCTGCTGTGTACATGTACTCAAGAAGTTCATACAATTTATTACTATGATATTGATACTGTGTAAGTTTCATTTCTTATAGCTGCATAGGATCAGGAACGCTCTTCCCTTCCAATCTTGCATTTTCCTAGTTTGCTTTAATTCTTTGCTTTTCTTGAAAATCTGCACTAGCCGCTTCTTGCTTTTAAATATTTTCACGCTCAAACTTTTTTTTAATTGGAAATATTTGTGATATAATTAATTATGCAAGCTTGATATGGGCCCATCAGCTGAGAGCTGCTCGCCCATTATCAATAATAATTATTATCTGCCGAGGCCAATGTGAAATTATAAATTATTTAAAAAAATAGTTAGGGCTGATAAACAGTCACCGATAACGATCGATGGTCACCAGGTCTCCCGGGTGGATAAATTTAAATACCTGGGAGCAACTATTACCATCACTGGTGAACTTGGGGCTGAGCTCCTGATACGTATCGGTATGGCAAGTGCCGCCTTTCACAACATTACCAAAATATGGAAAGTGTTGGCGTTTAGTTCCGAGATGTAATATAAGTTTGATGTGTGTGCGTTACCCATTCTTCTATATTAGCGTGAGTCCTGGCATCTGACCAAAGCCCAGGCACCAAGTCTCAGCATTTGAAATTAAGTGCCTCAGGAGAATTTTGAGTATAATATGGTATCACAGCATCAAGAACGAAGCTATACACCAGCGCACCCAGCGTCACCCCATCACTTACCATTATGGAGGAGATGGACTTGGCGGGGTCGTGTGTTAAGGATGCCGAATGACAGTTGGCCGAGTAGAGCGAAGATGAGGAAGACTCCCTCACACTGTGTTCCCTTCCTTCGAAGCAGAGCAGAGAGATTTGGACATGGTGTGGGAGGAAGTTTGATGTCGCGCAAAATCGAGCGTGGTGGAGGGCTCTTGTTGCCTTCTTAATCCCAATGTCTCTGAGGGGGGTAAAACAGGGATTATTGATTGATTAGGGCTTTGGTCATGACTGTATGCAGAATGTATGTGGGTTTGCATTTTCATTGTCTAAGATTAGTATTCCAAAGTTCGATGATGACTTGTGGTATATCACTCTGTATTAACTGTTTTACAATCTACAAGTGGAATCGATACCCATTGACCAACTTATGAATTGTATGTGATAGCATCATCTTTAAAAAAAAATTGAAAGTGAACCACTTTAGTTTAGTTTAACCAGATGATTTTCAGATAGCAAAAGTTAAGCGCTTTACGCAAGATCTTCAGGATGGTTTCCATTTATGAACCGATACATTCAAAACTACGCTGTCATTAAGCATTGGCATTATTGTAATTATTGTTTTAAGATTCAGAATTATAAATTTTTTAATACTGTTCACTTGCGTGTTTCTGTTTCTACATTTCTGCTAAATATGTAAAGAAATGAAATTTAAAAAGACACATCTCGTAGAATATATTCCTTAAAAAACATGGGGTTGAAAACATGAATATTATGTTCTATTATGCATTCAGTGACCTTATTTATAAAAATAAATTTATTTAATAAATGAAATGCATTTTTAATAAACATGCATGCTAACACATGGTGGTGGTTTCTTTACGCCAAGACATTATTTTTACTTTGCTGTGTTGTGAGTCTTTGGGACTACAAACATTTTGGGATGAGAAGTTGGTAAACAAAGTAGTTTTTCTAAATTTGTAAGCAAAATGAATATATACATGCATTTAATTTTGGTATTATTGAAGATACAAGGGATTAAAAAATAACCCAAAGTTTTTTTCACATTTTTGTTAGAAGAGGTTTGCTGATAGCGTTCGGTGTCAGCCTGATCTGAATGACCATTGTGGATTTCCATTCTAGTAAATTATTATTATTATTTACTGGGCCTGCTGCCTCCAAGGAGGTCGCCGTCACTGCGTCCCAAAATGGAACCATTGTGACTGGCCCTGCATCTAGAGTTCGTCGCTTAGTCCAGCCTCCTGGAAGAATCGGAGGACTTTGTTGGCGTTGAACTCCTCAATTTTATCTGGGCACATCAAGAAAGTGCCCAGATTTTTGTGTCTATTATGCATCATCGGTAGCCACCCCCACATGAGCGACCCAGCACCAGACACTGCCCAGGATGCACCGCGAGGAGGTGGGACAACATTTGCACCCCAAAACAGTAAAAATTCTAGTAAAACAAAAGTAAAAATTATTTTTTATACAATATGTTTACAAATAAAACAAGGTGTTGCAGTACCATAGTACCAATCATCTTAATTAAAAGACAAATAAATACCCTTTTATTATAGTTTACAGATTTTTTTGTGGAGGCTCAAGCTTGGATATTAAAATATTGGTCTTATAACTACTTATCTGCTTTTTTGTTTAAAACATTAGATTGCCATATTTTTAATATCATAATAAATCAAAATTTCAATAATTCCTTTTGCTTTTAAGACATTTATTTTAATCAGCTTTTTAAGACCGAGCAGACACAAGACTTTTTTGTTTTCAAAAATAAAGTTCAAATAAAAAAAAATTTATTACTGTTCCACAAATTTTTATTATCCAAATAATTTTTATTATTATAAGAAACGTTTCTTAGTCTCCTGTGACCATGTAGGACGTGTGCCTACGAACAGTTATATTTTTTTTTTATTTGAACTTTATTTTCAAATAAATTCCACCAAGAAATGCATGTTCATCAGTTAGTGGATTTTTTGTTTTCACTTGTCGGGTATCTTAAATGTTTTTTTAAGCGAATGTATTTTTGTATTTTTTTTTTCTTATTTTAATGATTTAATAAATAAAATAAAAAATATTTTTAATACTTGCCATCTGTTGGTTTTTTATTAAAGATTTTTTATGAATGCACCCAGTCTCTTTTCAAACCTCCGATTCAATAGTAACAAAAAAACATGCATTGACATCTATTGATTTTTTAGAAAAGTTTAATAATTCATTGCATTAACTGGCTACATCCAGTTTTTATTTCCGATTTCGTTTGAAAGATGGCTCATTTTACAGTAATTTATTTATTTTATTCACTTATAACATAAGAATAATTGAAATAAAACATACAAAAATATAATGCATAATATTATAATACATATTATGCTCACTATGCTAGCAGCGAAGGCTGTGAGATGACCGATAAGTATATAAATATGCAATCACATATTTTTTACACAAATCACTCTCTACGGGTGGATTGCCTCTAATTAAAAAATACACATAATTTATTAACGATCAAATAATTAATAACGTCAAAATGTATCAAAATCCATTTCAAATTTTGTTTCAATAGTCTTTCCCATTTAACTAATCTAATTATATTATTTCTTTTTTATTAAATTTATCAAATAAATGTGTCTGGTAAATCAGGGTTACATGTTGCACCAACATAATATTTTAGATATCATACAATGAACTATTTTTTTGTTTGTAGCTAGACAGGTATTGGTTTCAAGTTTCCTCAAAAGACGGCTTGTACTTCATAATAATATCTTTACATATTTCTCTTAAAAAATAATATGTTGCAATATTTACAAATTTCAATTAAAATCAAATCATTACAGCGCTACCATTTCAAACTGAATGAACTTTATAATTATAATTGAGAAATTTAATTTATTTTTGTTGTATTTTCAGGTTTTATGAACTTTTTTAACAAAGACATATTTTGCTTTTCTGAAGTAATGGTTACATCTTGCTACAGCAGTAAGCATCAACAGTTATCACCATGTCGCTTGCCAGGATAAGGTCTTGTAGGTTGCAAGTTTCGCCACAGTGTGTTCACCACACTCACATACAGGCTCATCTGCAAAGGGGTAGCCTCATCCTTGTAGGTTTGTCCTTTAGCCGTTGACATCAAACCTCAGTCTTGAGGGCAGTCCATAAAGCGTATGGTAAGTACTAATGCTCTCGTGTGGGACTATCCACTAAATCTTTATCTAACTAATAAATCTACCATATATATGTATGTGTGTGAGCCCATGCTGGTCCACTCCTGCCTGTCTCTGGCCATCCCTATCCACATCCAATGGACTATCCGAATTTGTCTCTCAACCTCATCAACTGTGTGCTCACATTTCTCCTTTAACTCGTTAACAATATTTTTATACAAATAACATAATATACAGTGGCTTTTTATAGATTATAATTTTATTGCTCTGATATATTATTATTATTCACAATGTTTTTTAATATTATGTTAATGAATAAAAAATGTGGTTATTATGTTATTTATTGTGATGGTAAACCTATAAATTAACTGATTTATTTACACTTTTTCTTCCCAGTACCCTCCCAACCTATCACATTGTTGGCTGTTGGGGTTCTGGGTTTGGTCTTCTGTAATGCCATTTCTTTGCAGTCTTATTGCATTGCATCATCCAATTTTTCTTGGGCCTCCCTCCATACAGGTAATGTGGGAGGTTCATAGAGGTTGCTTCATTTACAGTGATCGGATGGTCTTCGTTTAGTGTGCCCATAACATCTTAACATACGTGTTTCTACATTACTATGATGTATGTCATTAACTCCCAGGATGCCACAAATACATGAACTTTTGACTCGAGGGTGATACTCTCGTATACCACAACATTGCCATTTCGGCTGTTTCACGTTGCCTAGTGTAGCTGTTATACACTGTCCATCATCCAGAGCCATATTAAATTGTGCGTCTGACAAAATTTTAATACAGCTTTTCTTTTTGTTTTATTTGCATTTTTGGGTCACATTAAACTCCAGTTAGTGATTAAGCAGCTATTGAATATTCATATAAAATAATTTCCCGGATACCAAATTTTCGGAATGACCTTTTTTTCTAGTTTGTATCCGGGTCAAAAATTTTACAAATGTAGCAACATTAATTCGAAAAAACCGTAGTATATGGAAAGGAATGAGGATATTAGGAAGGAATGTGGTATAGAAGTTAGTGTGACAAATATGAAAGTCAATTAGATAAGATGATTTGGGCATATGGAATGAATGGATGCAAACAGAATGACAAAAAGAATTTATAAGGCTGAAAGGAAAAATGTAAGAATGCGTGGCCAACCGACAATGACTTGGATTGAACACATCGATTCCGTCCTCAAGGAAGGGCAGGTCAGAAGTAAAAGAAATAGGAGATATTATAATATGAGAAATTGTATGTAGGTGGAAGAAGGGAAAAAAGTATGCTTGGATAGAAAGGAGTGGAGGTCCATTCTCTCTGCCTACCCCTTACGGGACATGGAGTGATGAGTTAAAAAAAAATAATATATGTTGTATGAAATAATGTCAACCTGAGCCGTGAATAAATGTTTCGGAGTAAATTCTATCAACTGCCTGCATTCTGTTTTCTTTTTTGTGTTTGTATTTAAATATCATACTTTTATACTGATATTTCCTATTTTTTTAATTGGGGCATAATATAATTTCACAATTTTATACCTGCAGCAAAGCCTGTTAAATGCTTGTAAAACATGCAATACATTTTGTCGCAACATTGTCTTTAAATAATTTATTTTATATTACCCAATAACATTAGATCTGAGAAGATACCTATTGCAAGTAGCTCTTTTATTTATAAAGACAAACACTGCTCTTTTCGGTGAGCAGTGGGACAAAAAGATTACATACATAATATCGTATTATACAATACAAATAGGATCTTAAATATAGGTAAAAATATATTCTATTTTATTATTTAATTGTATTATTACATTGTATTTTAACTTCTAGGTTTGTTACATTCATCTGGTGTCTGCAAAAGATCTACTGGCCACGATTATTTCAGCGGACGAGAATAGGACAGGATAGGAGATGTTCCCTGTAATATGTACTGAAAAATCAAGGATCACAGTTTATAAGAAAGGCATGTACCTTTTTACGATAATTTTTAAGTTACCTGCTTCACAAAATAATAAGGATTAAAAAGCCATTGATTTAAAAATAACATTTTACAATATTATGTTTACATACCAATCTCTCTTTTAATTTTAGTTTAATAACTTGTTCCTATTAAAGAAACTTAATCTGCTTCTATTACTTTTTTCCTATATTTATTCAAATTGTAACATAGTAAAATAAAATCAATAATATACTTTTATTACTTCTTTATTAATACTGATATTATTTAATAAGATAATTGTTGCATTCTACATAATTTAAAAAGGTGTAAGTATAGTGCCACCTATGCAGTATTTTGAATAGTTCAGTAGCTAACTTGTAAAGATTTTAGGTTGAATGCAAGGAACTTTGGTTTGCTTTTTACTAATAATCCACTCTGTCCCAACGGCACGCACAATGTCGTCTTTCCACACTTCTTCGGCCAGTCTCTGGTCTCCAGTCCGTAACTCTTCTACTCCACCTTCCATCGTCCCTGCGGGATACATGAGAAACAATTTACAATTTTTATATTCATAAACTTTAGGTACTGATCTCGCTAGCCTAGTGGTATAGTGCTATCTTGCTATAAAGAGGTCCCGGTCGAGTCCGAGTTTTCTAAGCATTTTTGTGGGGATGGCCTGTCTCAGATTGGACGGAACCAGTTGACTAGAAAAAATGCTGGTAATATTTTATTAAGTTAAGAAGAAAATGAGAGTGCTTTGGGAGACATTCTAACCTTAACTTTTTTTTATTTTAGAGCTCATTTTTAAAAAATGAATCTTTAATGCTAATACTTCCCACTATTTTAGCTCATGGCAAAGTTTAGCCAGCAGAGCGAATCCTGTCAGATCACTGACATTGAAATATAACGAGCATTTCCGAAATACATTTTGTTTCTAACTTAGCCATTAATTGTGATCTACACTTATCCCTTGACTCAAAAATATTCTCTACTGGTTTACAATATTTTTCCAATATCGATAAAATACTATCATATGTTAAAGTATCAAGCGTTTCTGGGAAACTGAGATCAAGCACCATGATCTGGTTTCGCCATTCAGATGACACCACAAAAATCACGCTTTCTATCTTTGAACCTTTTAGTTCATCATTTAAAACCATGATGGCCTCCATGCTCGATTTAAATAAGCCGAAGTCATGGTCATCAGCAATCGAGAATGGCTCTATGGAACCGACTGAAACTTGAGTCCTAAAACTCGCTCCAGCCTGAGCCACGAAACCACTCCCTTCAAGGACCTTCTCTTCAGAACCACCCATACCGAGTGAGAACCCTCAAATCCCAAAGCAAAAACAACAAGATCTACTTATCTTTATTCGGACTGCTCTGGGACGCTTCTCGGCCTGGACTGGTTTGCAAATCCTCGTCGATTTGGTCTTCGTTGATTCAGCCTTGTTGTCTCATTGATTCATCCTAGAATACTTGTAACCGCTTTTGACTCCGCTCGTTGCCTTCGTAGACTGCGCTCCTTCGTAGAATTATTTCGTAGACTAAAATGTTTAAATAATATTTAATAAATTGAAAACATGTTTTATCGTAGTTTTAGTCTTGAAAGAAAAAAATTTTTCTTCCTCTTCTTGTGACAATACTATTTTTTTTCACAAATTGTCCCCAAAATGTCGTTGAAAAAAATTTATGTAGGTATGTCCTCGTTATTTTTTTCCAAAATTGCCTTCAACCTTGTAGAAATGTTCAATATTATCATAGACTTGTCTTCTATCTTCTCCTCACAAATTATTTTCTGCCGATTATAGAGCAAAATCTAAAACACAAAAAACTCTGAAAAACTCATAGAATTTTTAACCGACTGCGCCAAAATTGTAATGCTGGGGCTTTAGGTTCTTCTTTTAGTTCAAAATAAAAGTTCTTTAAATAATTTATAAACACACATATATTATGAAGATGGAAGGTTTACTCCTTTTTACTGTGATGAAATCGGCAGAGACTGTGCTACTGCACTTGCATATGGGACGAGACTGTGCCCATCACCAGAATATGCGAATGGATTCGTCAAAAAGATGAAGTGTTTCGACATTGTGCGCATGTGTCTCATCAGGACCATCTCTCAAAATGTTAATAAATATTGCTTCCTGTGAAAAGCTGATTATCCCTTTTTGTCGCTCGGGGTGCATGTTGTTCACATGCATTTTGTGACAAATCTTGGGTTTTCACTTCCACACATATTTAGACGGATCTCAGTAAATTGTATTTTAATTTCTAGGTTTGTTACATTCAACTGGTGTCTGCAAAAGATCTACTGGCCACGACTATTTCAGCGGACTAGAATAGGACAGGATAGGAGATAATCCCAGTAATCAAGGATACTGAAAAATCAAGGATCACAGTTTATAAGAAAGGCATGTACCTTTTTACAATAATTTTTAAGTTACCTGCTTCACAAAATAATGAGGATTAAAAAGCCATTGATTTAAAAATAACATTTTACAATATTATTAGCTTTCCCAACAGACATTGTCTCATGATATCCCGTGTTAGATACCCGGAGAGGAAATATTTTATAACTTAAGTTTTTTCTACTCTTTTCTTTGAGTCAGTCCCTTGATGCCGAGGATGGCACCAGCGTTCTATTCTCATAAACTCTTTCTATCCCTCTCGATCTTCAGCCATCATAATGGACCCGTGTAGTGTGGTCCCTGTTGCCCGCTTGATAAGGTCAAACTTTTTCATGAACAATCATCCCCTTAGTGGTTAAATAATAACGTAGAGTTCACTGCATATAGAATCATTGCTCCTGTGTTCATACCAGTAAAAACGGAGCAGCCGTCTCCAGCACCAGGTTTATCGTTACTAAAGTACCTACATGTTTTTTTTATAGTGATCATAGACGACCCTATTAATGACTAAGCAATTCGAATGAGCGATTATCTCTGATAATTGCATAAAATACTATCTTTTCGTTAATACTATCTTTTCGTTACAAATATTACACTGAAAAGGGCTTTATTCATGTAAAACCAAAAAATTTGTTGATCATAATCATCCTTATACTCAAAACTTTCCTTCAAACCTTGCACTTTATGACCAAGCATTTCGAATGAGTGAATATCTCTCATAATTGCATAAAAAAATATCTTTTTGGTAAATATTTACTTCGCGGGCTTCTTCGATTTTCGACAAAACTTCTCTAAATGAATATGTTTCAACCTAACAGAGTGTAGTGTTAGAATTCAGGGAGGTGTCCAAAGGGGGTTCCACCCCCCAGACCCCCCTTATAAACTGCGTTCCAACCTTAACCTAATCTATTCAAATCTTAATGTTATCATTCGAGGATGTTATCAAATCTCCTAATCTATCCAAATTGACTAACTAAATGACAATGACCAACAATATCTTCATTTTTCAAACAAAAACAGCAATTTTAGAATAAAAAAATAAAATGTCACTTCATGAAAGAAAAGTTTGTATGAAAAAATAGGCAACTTTTAAAATTGATTTTTACTTACCATTGGTTGATAAAATACTTGACTAATACTAAAACAAATGTTATCAAATCAATCCATAACATGCTTATTTACATATCTGCATATAAATTTGATATGTGTTTCATATAAATAATCGAAGAAGCCTGCGAAGTAAATAATTACCATCTTTTTATTACAATTATTACACTGACACGGCTTTTTTCGTATAAAATCCAAAAATTTCTGGATTATTATCATCCTTATATTCAAAACCTTTCCTGAAAACATTGCACTTTGATGGTATTGTCATGATATAAATGAATGGAAATGATTACACATAGCAAAGAGTTCCATATGGAACTACAACATACATAACATAGTTTATGGAACTCTTTGACACATAGCTTTGATATTTCTTTGCTATGATAAGATGAAAACCTGAACTGGAGTTCTAAAAATGTACGTTTAGATTATTCACGATAACCTTTAATGATTACCAGTATATTATTATATTATTAACAGTATATTATTATATTATCTAGGATGATTACCAATGATTACATTAACCTTACATAAATAAAACCAAATAAAACAACAAAACACCTCGTACCTAAGGTCTTTTTTAAACGTCATGTTCATCTTCCTTTTTTTTAATGACCTTCACCTTGTGGGTGTTTCAAGCCAGTCTCAAGTATTACATTCCTTGATGTTTTTACTGATATTTTTATCATTAAATAAATCAATTCATTATTTATACATTAAATAAATAAACACTTTTCTATACAAAGGTGTCAGTATAGCTGGTGGAACTTATTGTAAATATCTCTTAAAATTAAAAAAAAATGTAATTTTATTGCAACTATTAGGTTGGTTATCAGCCAAACCATTTCTTAACTTTTTATTACAATGTTTACAATTGACACTGCTTTTTTCGTTCCGACGTGTGATAACACAAAGAACGCTGGTTCCGATCTTCGCAAATAATGTTTTTATTGCATTTAAATGGGCATGCTGGAAAGCGGGTTTCTGTGTTCTCCTTAGAGCAAGTGTTCCCATTCCAATGCATTGAAATATTCTTTGCTCTGATCTTAACAAGCTTAATCTGCTTCTTATGACCTTTTCCCTATATTTATTAAAGTTATAATATTATTCTAAATCTACGATTTGATAATCCTGTTTTCAATACAGTAATAATGTTTGCTGTTCATATTTTTACATTTTTTTTTCTTGAAAAAAATCTTTAGCAATATGTATTTACAAATTTGAAACAACATAAATTAATTGTAGCACTGGTTATGTTTATAAAAAAAGTATTCAGATAAGTAATTTATTTTTGTTTTTTTTTTTTTCAGGTTTCCAGAATTATTTTTTAAAAGAGGACATTCTCTGAAGAAATGGTCATCACACCACAATCTGTAGCCAAATATAATATGTATTTAGAAGCAATGTGAAACAAATGAGTTTCATTGAAAATTGATTATTATTGATGATTCATTTATTTTATATTTTTATGTTTTTTCAATTTTGTTTTTAAATAAACTTAACTTTTTTATATTAGGTAATTAAAATTATTATACTTTTAACTTTTATCATATTTTAATATTGTTTTCTATTTTGTTTTTAAATAAACTTCACTTTTTTATACCAAAATTATGATTGTACAAGTTTATGTTCCTTACTAATTCTGTAATTTAACCATACTTTGTTTGATGCAAGTTCTATTGTGTGTTCAATGCTGGTTCTGTTTTTTTTTGTTGTTTGTTCTTGCGATTATTTTCCTTGAATTTTATTAACTTTTAGTGATATGGATAATTTAATTTGTATTTTTTGTTAAGGTATATATTATAAGTACATATAGGTATTTTTTTTATCTATTTCAACTCTATCCTGCGGGATAAGTCCGCCCTTTGACTCAATCAATGTTTCTATGAATAATTGTTTTTTTTTATTTCACAATAAAGTTATATTTATTTATTTATTTTATACTTCTTCATTTTTGTAATTTTGTTTGTGTTATTGTCTTCTATCTTATTTAAATTAATGATATTACTCTTGTATTATATAATATTACTTGATTTTTATTTTGTTGCTCAGTAATGTTCTCAAAGTCCTCCATAATTGATATCCTATGTTGTTATATTTACCGAGCACTTTCTTGTTTATTGTATTTTATAAACTGCTTTACTTGACATTTTTTGTAATTGAAATTAACATTTATAATCTATTAAAGGCACAGTGGAGCCGTATGCATGTAAATAGATAAATAGATGATGTCAAATTTATTGATGTAATTATGTTAACGTAAATTGGTATGTATGTATTTGTATCTAGCGCTTCGCTATAATGTTTTTTTTTTACTTGTTACCTTATACTTATACTATGTACTTAATTGTATTTTTTTGTATTCTTTTTTATTTATCCTTGTACTAATGTGTACTACTACTCTATATTAAGTATTTTTTTAAATGTAAAAGGCCGTTGAACCAAATAAAATAAATAAAACTTGAGCCATATGTAAAAAAATAATGTTGAATATGTGGATAAAAAACATTTATTTAGTTACCCAATAATTTTAAAATGTTTCGAATATATTTTTATGTTACTTTCCTTTCTAATGTGTTAAAAACTGTACTTACTTTTTTATATTTTATACTGTGTTTTTAATCATAATAAAAAATAATCATTTTCATATAACCAGTTTGTTTTTTCATTTTTTTTTTATTTTATTAATACAATATAGACCCCGTATCAAATAGTTAGTTAAATAAAAAAATATGTTATATTAAATCTTTTATTTATTTTTCATAGTAGATATGGCTCCAAATTGAACTAGCTTCACTCAAAAATACTTATTTTACAGGAGATATATTATTTTTCCATAATTTAAACAAAATATTTACATTGTTTAAAATATGGAAAAATATCTTCTCCTGTAAAGTAAGTACTTTTGAGTGAAGCTAGCTCAATTTGAGTCATACCTAAAATGAGTTTGAATATCCCGCCATTTCCCGCTCCACCTTCCATTTGAATTTACCGCCTTCAAAAAGCTTTATGCGCCCATTATGGGGGCGCTTTTCATTTACATTTTGTTACTATGGAGTTTTGCATCTTTATAAGTAGTCTGTGATGGTAACACTCAAATGACAGTTAATGTCAAAGCGTGAATTGGCGCGAATTTCGTATTAGTACCAAAGGACAGTTTGAATTTTCGTGCGAATCTCATTGGGGTAACATGGCATACTATTAGTATCCGGAAATAATAATTAACATCTATATTATTCAAAATTTGAATTTTTATTTGCATGTCTTTACATAAAGCTTAGTCTTTTTTTTTTACTAATTTTTAATTTTATTTCTTTGTGACTTTTTTAATAATTTTTTTAGTGTTATTTTTTTTGAATACTTGAAATGAATTTGTGTTTGCATGGTTAATAGTGAAGTGTTAATATTAATCAATAATTCAAAAATGAAAGTTGGTGATACAAAGATTTCCCAAATGTTTTGGCTGATAAATATAATAGACGCAAGGAGTATTGAAAATCAAATAAAGTGGCATCATACAGAAAAAGATGCTAAAGAGTCTTTAAAATACTATTATGCAACATTAAGTTGTATAAGAGGTGGCAAGAAATACCACTCAAAAAGTGAAAACTCCACAAGAAATATTTTGTCACAGATTGTCCCGCTTCCATTCACCTTCATAGTAAAAATGTGGACAATTCTTTACTGTGACAACTGTAATAACCATATGCATCCTTGCAAGCTTATTTTAATGCATTGTGGAAGCAGTTACTTAAATTGCCTCCACGTATTGAATAAGAAGCTCAAGAGCAATTGAGATTCATCCTCATCTTCATCGGTCCCTCAATTCTGAGGATCATGACCATCATCATCGTATCAGCCCACGAACTCAATAATTACCAAATATTTTTTTACGTCTTAACTTCCAAAATGTTATATTGTGGCAACCATACTTCTAAAAAATAAAAACATCTACATTAATAAGTATTCTATTGTTACTATTGCTGATAGTTGTAATTTTGTTATTCAATTACACTATTGTTCAACAATATTAATAATCAAATCCGTGCTCAGCGACAATTTAATATCATCTGTCAATGTCAATCGTCGGCTAAACAAGTGTCAATTTTTAGTTCTCTATGATAAAATATTGTCTATGGAGATCTACGGACGCCGTACCAAATTTTTGATGTTTCCGTCTACGGCTCTAGAGGCACTTCCAATTTTTATCGTGGAATTTCATAAAATAGTAATAGACCATTAAAGGTCACATGGATTTTGACTTGGTGAATAACGAAGAGTTTTTAGTGTGTTTATTACGTGTTCGTCGGTGTATTCTTATAATTTTATTTAAATTCTGCCGTTTTTTATGATGGTCGATCGCAAACAGCACTGACCACTCAAAATGTCAAATGACGTCACCACTTAATGGTCTATTGGTGATTTGGCTTAAATATAAATTTCTTTATTCTTGTGTGCCTATATTATTTAATGTTCTTAGGTACTTATCATATAAATGAAACATAGAATTTTAAAAATATTCTTTATAAAAAGAAGCAGTGTAAATTTTCTTTTACGAAGCCCCTGATCATTACCTACGACTTGTTTCTCAGCAAGAAAGCCTTATTGTGGTTGCTGCGGTATCTTAGCATTTATATCTACTGTTTTATTTTCATTATAAATTTTCTCACAGCAGTAGGTTTTTCAATACTTACGCAACTTTCTAATGGTATCCAATAACATTTTGAGCAAGGGATTTGGCCTAACAAAGCAGTGAAAAATAATAATGTTTTTATCGTTTCTATGAAAACACTTATTATTTGATTTTTTTTAATAAGTATAGAATTTTTTCATTAAAAATATACACAAATTCAATATTTCACAAAGTATAAGGTACCTTTTTAAGTTTGTAATTATTTATGTATTATTCTCAAACTCTTTCGCTCACTTTCTCTTAAAGTTTCACTTGGGATGCAATCTGACCCAAATAATCAGTTTCCTAAGTCATCCTTCGAAGGAACGAAACATTATTGATGGGTGTACAGACACTTCGGTACAAAAGAACTATAAAGGGTATCCCAAATTGTACGACTGCGGAAGTCGAGATAGAGCATCTCTGGGGCTATCCAAATACCTCAACATAATATGTTTGAAACTCTGACTTACAGGATATTACTTAATGGTTACGCTATTTTTTTAGGTAAATACATAAATCTGGAATAGCTGAATAGTACACCTAGCAGATACAAAAATAATTAATGGATCTATCTGATAGCATTGTGCCAACAAAAAAAAATGAATCTAATAATATGGTACAATTTAAAATTGAAAAAAAGCTTTGAATACGATTAAAAAAAATCACGTTTTTTTTTCTTCGAACTATTTTCAAAAACTTGCTAATTTATCAAACCGTTAACTCTGAAAATTTCATTATGCTATTCACAGCATCATATACCTCAAACTCAAAATAGTATAAAAGCAAAAAGGTCGGTGGGAATTATTTTGATGAGTCTCCATACAAAATGCACGGGGAGAATAATTTCGTGAAATTCTCCTAATACATTTTGTATGAAATTTCTTTCCATTAGTTACCGCGCTTTTTCCTTTCAAATGTGTTCTATCTCCTGACTTCCGCTTAGTCAAACTTTCTGGAACGTATAATGGATAATATCATTTATCACTAGCTATACTTACACTTAAAACTAATATTATGTAAAATAATATTAATATCGTTCTGATGTGGTATTTTTTAATCCGATCAGAATATCACAAAAAAGTCACATACATACAAAAAATTCCTGTACTTTATATTCCCTTGACTTGATGTAGTTAACAAGTTTTAATTACTACCTACCTATAAAAATGGTATGTTAACTAGTGAAGGGCATTATTTTAATGTCATCATGTACAGTCTTATAGGTAGTCTAAAATAGTGAAAATCAAGTAAATAGCTTAAAACAATCACGAGCAAGATCAATCTATTGAGAGTGACTTGAATCCATCAGAATCTAATTTGTTACTTTGTTTCTTCTTCGGAGATTTCAGTCTCTTTGATTCGTCTACTTTCCACTTGGCGTCATCTAGAAAGTAATCCCTAAAACAGAAAAATAAACATAATTTTATGTTAGCTATCTGAAATAATATTATAGAGACATCTAATTTTTTTACACTCATGTGTGAGTTAGAAAAAAAACAGCTCTTATACCAAAGTACCAGCTGCACGCCAATGATCAAACAAAATTAATACGGATCTTATTATAAGTAGGTATTTATTATGTATGTATGTGAACTCCATTTAAAACCCCACTGGGGGCATAGGGAGGCAAAAAGGAGCTCTCCATTGCGCTCGACAGATATTTTTATGTATTTTAATACATAATAGGTACCATTCATAACAGATCAGTGATGTCCTTGCAATTTTAGGTCTTATACTTTACTATAACTTTATTAATTAGTATTGTAAAAAGTATCTACCTAGTTCCTATCAACTGTTCATTAATATTCTTTTGAGTAAACTCAATAGATTTTGTTGTAATTCTTTAAGTATTGGAAAATACTTACCTCATTCCTTCCATTTTGTTGATGAGAGCGTATTTTATTTCGTCAATAGAGCCAGCAGCACCTCCATATTCATTAGGCAGTAATTCTTGAGGAATATGATCAAACAACTTGTTAGATCCTGTCGGATGGGTGAAAATCTGAAAGATAAGATGCAAATTCTTATACATTTGCGAGCATCGGAATAAGAAGCTCTAGATTTGAAGGGACTTTATAGGGGACTGTAAATTCATTTTGAGATTTGAAAAATAGAGAAGTCAAAGTCCTCTTACATAATCCATAACTCCTTCTCGCAGCATTGGTTTGACAATAAAGAAAATCTTGTCCATGAACGACGGACAGTTGAATAAGTGGACTTCCCTCACTTTCACAGGCATGGCGTTCTGAAATATGAAATATAATTTTAAGTAACAAGTACCTAGCTGATCCAGCATACCTTGTTCTACCATAGAAATTATTTCGTTTAATTGTTTATTTTTATTCTCATGATCGTGAATCATAATATATCAACAAATGCCAACGGAACATAATAGGAAGGCTGATGGCAAGTTCCTTTTGTTTCAAATCAAAGAGCCATCTAGTACTTTGTAAATCCGAATATACCGACCAAATTTACGGTTTGAGTGGAGATACAAAAAGGGCGTAATTGGAATTTGTCTGCTCTACTTATAAACATGACTTATTTTGAGCGTTATAAAAATATATAATGCTCTTATAATAATAATTATAAAAAATTCAACGTGACTTTTTCGTGTACAACAGAACTCCCTGTTAACATATTATCAATCACCATAATAAGTCGTTTCCACAGACAAAATGTTAACAAAAATACAGAAATAAATTTCGTCAATTTGGTTCAGTCAAAAGACTGATTCAGTTAAACATTGTTTTTTTTTATTATTTGATGAAATTGTAAAAACAGGCAAAAATAATTCTTTTTTATTTTCCTTTTTTTGGGGAAAATTCTCCATAGTATGGTTACTCTTGAAACTCGATTCCAATCCTAAAATCGTAAAATCCGAAAATGGTACTCTTGAAATGCGACGCTAGCGCACGATTGGATTCAAATCGAGTGGTGATTTGAAGAACATGTGAAATCGTGTAAAATTTGAAAATTGGTACTCTTGACGTCGTTTTGACAAATTACTCGATTCCACGGAATTGTATCGGAATCGTCCTGTCATTTTTTACGAGATCGCAAGAAAGTAACTTTTTTGAAATCGAGAAGACGTATTTTAATTATATTACTTAAAAAATAGCTCGTTTTCATTATTTTTTAACATTTTGGAAAACGCGCATCAAGTCAATATGCGTCAACGAAATAACTTGCGTAGAATAGCAAGATAATCGTAAAATGCGTTAAATATGAGTAGTGGGTAAGTTATAGCAAATTATAGATTATCAAAAAAGGTGTTTGAAGACTTGTGCGGGATTTTGGAACCTCATATGGCAAAACCTAAAAGACGAAGTGATATTTGCGTGCACAACATGCAACTCGACATCATGCATTACCATTGGAAGTCATAAAAATGATATTATAACCATACCCACAGCACCAACAGTTCTTTCTGCAGCTTATAACTTAGAGGAATGCAAGCCAGACATGATTTAGTTCATCAGCTATGGAATGCACATCATAGACGAATATGAATAATTTAAGAGTTTAAGAAATAACCATTTTTTTTATTATAAATAGATTCTGTATTCTGAATTCTATTACACGTTTCATGTATATAATAGTAGGTATAGGTAAGTATATGCATGTAAATTGTCAAGGTTTGTAAAAATAACAAAATTGTACTATAAAGTAATACATGATAATTTTATTGACTATTTATACTAGATAATTAAATTATAAATAATAAAATGTACTAAATAAAAAAAAAAACTATTAAAACTATTGTCTGGTGGATATTGCCTTTAGATTCTCCCTCGAGGCTGTTGCCGCTTCAGCAGTGGGGCTAGTACGAGTTTAATCGAAAGCTAATTGCACGCTAATAAGCGCTTATTAGCGTGCAAATAGTGTTCGAAAATCAAACGATCGAATCACTCGATCATTTTTGTATGGAAATTTTTCGAAACTCTTTCGATGATCGTTTCGATATTCGATCATCGAAAACTTATACTAGGGCTACAGACCCTGAAGGAATGGCAGCAATATTTGCAATTAAAGATTCGGCATACTGCCCCAATTTTTCTGCAGCTAAACACAATTATTGCTCTTAAGCGTTCTGCTTGTAATTTACAGTGAAAATATTTTTAATATTGCAATAACAAACTTGAAACGAAAACGTTTTCACGGCTTTGAACGCCAATCTCAAATCCGATTCCAATCGCACGGAATTTGGTTCAAGAGTACGGTTTTGAAATTGGAATCGAGATTGTGATTGGAATTGGGTTCGAATCGAGTGTCGAGAGTAAACCAGTCGTAGATGAGCGAGCATTCTGTAGATAGAATCTTGGCGAACAAAGGTAGGGCAACGAAAAATTGTTTACACAAGGGGAATTTGATGGAATTGGAATGAGCATTCCCTCGTTTAGTCTAAATTAAACCCACTTTTCGGTTAAATTTAGTGTTTAATTTTAAATTGAATTTATCAAAATATCTCTGGGTAATAATTATATAGGTACCTGTGGCCTACCTGCCGCGAGATTACTTATCCGTTGGCTTGTAATCCATGGATTGGGAAGCTTCCAATGATCAATAATAATCATTATGATTGTTATTACAGAAGATAATGATAATTGGTTACCGATTACCTACTGCCATTATTTTTACAATGCGCCGAGATCAATTATTAGAGATATTTAGAGGTATTTACATAGCAGCGGTATAGTGACCGTAACATCGTGTATTTTAATACGTTTTTAACATTTTAACCGCCAGCTAACTTAGGCTTAACTTTAAGTGGTTCTTGAACTGGAATCTAATTTTCTAATTTTTTAATTAAAGGAAAGTAGTCTATTTCGTCACTATTCCAGCGATATGGTATAGCCCTTTCAAAAAACTTCCAATAGGAATATTATTGTCAATTTAATGGTCCTTAAGCTATGGGCCACGACTCTTTAGGGTAGCACGACAATTTTTCTAAATATCTGCATAAAAAATATTGTATTTTATCAAATAGTTCCCGGTTAAATTAATTTCGAATCGAATCTTGTTCAGTGCATAGTCACCTCGATATACGGTAGAACTTCGAATATCCGGACATTCTGAAGATTAGAGCAGTCCACATAATCGAAAATACCAAAAAATGTTGAAATTCAGAAGAAGATATTAAATTGCGCATGACATTTCCATAGACCCCCGATTAGGTATGCTGTTGTTAACTACTGTTATATTGAATGCAATTCATTTTAGGGAAAAAAACTCTAGGTGGAAATGAGCAAATTATTATTTTTATTGTGAGCAAAGTGAATAGTCATGGGCCAGATAGAAGGAAGAAATATCCTACCTGAGTATAGTTCAAGTATATTTTGAGAGTAGAAAGGACCCATCTGGATAAGTGTCTGATGCTGCTGCCCTTCAAATCGAACAAATGCACCTCCCCGGCTGGAAGGGTGGACTCCGTCACAAGTCTGCAGTCCATCAGCATGAAGTAGGTCTTCACGGAGTCGTTGTATATGAGATGGTCAGGGTCAGTGTCTCGCAGACGGTTCAGAACTATTTGGTAATTATTTTTTGTTAATTTTGGCAACAACAGGATGTCCCTAAAATTAACATAATATGTAAGTAGGTAATAGTTTTATTTTGACAAAAAAATATACGTAGTATTTTTAGAGGCCCAGCACACTGGCAAATTGTTTAAAAGAACATTTTAGTTACTTTCAATGAAGCACAGGACTTTGAATACGACCCCGCACGGGCAATCTTTTTCGTTGCGGCGTTTTCGTATGAACTTTTTCAAAGCAACAATAAATTTGTTGCTTTAAACAAGTTTTCAGTGCGCGGGAACTCTAACATTCAGGATAATATGAGGTTTACGGTATTTACAACAGAATGTCATTTAATATAAATTGAGGTGGTTGATAGACCAGCGGTTACGACGCCGGCTTTCGCACTGTTTCGTGCGGAGGTCGCGTCGTGGGTTCGAATCCCGGCCGTGTCGACCATTTTCCGCTTTCACGACACAAGCATTTGCTTACTGTGAAAGATGTCAAAAGTGTATTTGTGTTCACTTCGAGTGTGCACAGATTCATTTAAAAAAAAAAAATATTATCTTGTAAATATTATAGGTATCTACTTATTATGTTTTTATACAATGAGTATTGGGTATTTCGGTTGGGTTTGATTTTTTATATCATAGATAACATATGTCGGAGAACCTAACAAAATAAAATTACTAAACAATTAAATTAACTACATACAATTCATATTTTCAACTACATAATAAAAATTTTATCTTCACAATCAGATCAATTTCAAAGATCAGCATAAATTATTAATTGGTCCACTTATTGCTATCATACCTGTCTGATATTTTATATATTGTTAATGACTGTCTGTTTACCTGTCCTAAATAAATAAAATAAAATTATTAATGATAACATACGCGACATTGTGGACCTGTTTCACTTCCGGAGCAAGAGGATCTCTGTTGGCAAAAATCACCGAGCCATGATGCCGTATGGTGAAATAAAGATCTATCGTCTCTTTGGTCACTAGTAAACTATATTTACAGCTGTATATGAAGCGTTTTATGAGAATTTCATCTGAAAATAAAAATAAAATGTTTTAATATGTAAAAGTATTTACTTATTTGTTTTTAAAATCAATTTCGTAATATAGAGACAGAAAAAATATATTTCTCACAAATTAAAAAAGCAATACAGCGTTAAAATATAGGTCTTAGATACAACCAAATTCACATAATAATAATATTTAGTATTTTTTTTTAATTTGACGGGTTTCACTGTCCAGCATTATACCTTTGTTAATTCCGTTAAACAAAGGTTGGTTATATTGAGGTTTTACTGTATTTCCATTTGAAAGGTATCATTTCGGATAGTTTGGAAAAACTAGACAAAACAATTTCGAGGTGGTTGGTAGACCAGTGGTATCAGTCGACGACTTTCGTACATACCGAGTACAGCGTATTGGAGGTCGTGGGTTCGAATTCCGGTGCTGACCATTTCCACTTTCACAACACAAGCTTTGCTTTATGTGAAAGATATCGAAAGTGTATTGTTACGTGTCTTCTACGGAGTCGGAATCTGCTTCAGCTTCTCTTCTTCTTTTAACCATGAATACTTGCCTCGGCTAGTGTTGGTAGAGCGGACTCCAGAATCTCTGGTCTTTGGAAGTTCGATCCAGGAGGAGATGATGATTTGTTTAATCAAAGATGTTGTTTGATAAATTAAGAAACACTTGTTTATTGCGTGTAACAGGAAATTGGAAAATATACAAAAGTTCAGAATTTTCACGTAATTCACAACAGTAATTGTATCAAATTTACAATCAATTAAAATGTTTGCTTATTCTTTTAAAACAACAATATTAATCACTTTTCGTATCTATGAATATAATTGGTTGGATTCTAAGGAAATCGCGGTAAGAAATGGTTTGAGTTTCTCCAACTATCAGGGAGTACTCTAAAATTTTATACGTCTGATTCCCACAAGGTGAGTTTTAAGAATGAATTTTGAAACAAAGGAAAAAAATACTTAACGGTCGTTTTACTTGGGTCAGCAGGCCCGTGATCATGTGACTCTGGGTGAGAGAGATGGAAGATATCTGCCTCTCATATTCCCATACTCAGTAGCGAAAGTTTGACAACATAGGAATAGAATCTGCGTCGTAACTAATTATAAAAAAGGGGTGGAGAGAAAGTGAGTGAGTGAAATGCATAGGCATCCATCCCACTTACACCAGTGCAATTATATCCATATTTGGCAACATGACCTGTGGCCTACGTGCAAAATCGCACGATCAACAGAAACCAAATTATAAATAGATGCATACCTGTTAGTATAGGGGTAGGTATGTATAGCAATATTTGAAATTTATAAAGAATATTCCGTACTGAGACGGGTGAAGCTTCACAACAAAAAAATACATGCTACAAATCGATTTTTAGTTACCAAAAGAAAAAAAAGAAAAAAAAAGAAGATTTTGAGTACATAAAAATCTCTTAAGGAGTAACTGATCCAATAAGGTAGGATCAAGGAATTTAGAATAATCCTTGAACATTTAACTTCAAAAGTTCCAAAGTTGTAAGGGGTATACCAAAGATAGATACCCTAGTTTAGTAATTAGGTATAACAAAAAAAAATTTATATTTTCATACATATAGATAAGGAATTTAAACATGGCATGAGAAGAAAATTTGATTGTGGAAGTATGGGACAACCCTCATGAAGAGTACAACCTAGATTGGTAAATTGTTTGTCACACTTTCTTACCTATTCATCCATCCCTAACGGCCTTCATTCATAACCTCTCACTCCTAGATTTATTCATCAATAATTACTATCACACGGTTAGACAAACAACACAAAAAAAAATTTATTAAATAATGGTTCCAAGCAGAGACTGCAATCCAATAATTCCACAAAAAAAATTATTATTTTTAATCAATACAATTAACAATCCAACTGTCAAGAAGTAGAAGGTGACAGAATATTAAACATAAACATAAAAAAAGATATAAATAAAAAAAATATTTCGTACAATATTTCCTCTTCATCAAGGACATCTCTTAAGAATATCTGATAGTGCTCACTTAGATTATTATTAATATTGATTTTAAAATGCCCATAACATTTCTCAAAGTGAGAAATGTCCACTGATTTAGTTCACTGTTCACTGAGTAGTTTAAGAGCACTCCTAAGGTTAGCTTGTAGCTCAAAGGTTTGGAGAGAACTAATTTAAATGTTCTGGTGTTTGTACATAAAAAAAATTATTATATCATTTACAATTGCATAAGAGTATCCTGCAAAGAAAGAAATTCACTTAAAAAAAAAATATATAAGAGAAAGGTATCCGTTGCCCAAAGATTACGGATCGACAAGTAAGAAGAGATGTCAAACTTCATGCTAGCTATTGTCCTGTAATTAGGACACAATACTAAGTTTTGAGCGCCACCTAGTTTGGGAAAATACGGGGAATGAACTAGGAAAATTCCAATAATAAACCAAAACAGCAAAAAAAAAATATTATCTTACTTCCTGACAAGAGAGAAAGATTTGAGTATGCCAAAGTTGTATAAGATTGATCCGAGCGTCCTCATTTCAATCGAATAGAAAAGTTAAGAATATACTTAAATAGAGAAAACGAGTTGCAACTCAAAAAAAAATTGTCTAAGATTATTAGAGAAGTATTAACTACAAATTGTCAGTAGACTAACGTTATGAGTCGACTAAAATATTAACTAATAATTAAGAAGATTTGTGGCCTTAATTAGGAACACAAAAAAAAGTTTCACTGAAATTGATGTCTGCTCTACGCCAACAACGCGGTGACGAAAGATGCCATTTTTACATCAGATAGCGTGCTTATCATTGCACAGATTTACAAGCCTGGCATAACCAGAAATGTACCAAAAAAAAATTTTATTCAATACACATTATCATAAGGGTGCATTGCTCATTTACAGCTCTCAAAAAAAAAATAGGAAGGTTGAGAGTGTACCAAAGTTTATTATTGCGCTTATCATAGCACAGATTTACAAGCCTGGCATAACCAGAAATGTACAAAAAAAAATTTCATTCAACACACATTCTCACAAGTGTGCTTTGCTCATTTACAGCTCTAAAAAAAAAAATTAATTAGGAAGGTTGAGAGTGTACCAAGTTTATGATTCGCACAAATTTTCTTAACGGGTGCGATTAGATCAAGGAGAAGTGAATTGAGCATTCCAAAAAAAAAAAGGAAGTGAATAACTAATATTGACCCTGTGTGTAACAAAACAGTATAGAAGGTATTACTACGATTAGGGTAATATCATAAAAAAAAATAGTTCCATGTGGATAAATCGTGACTACAATTAACGTTCAAAAAAAATTAACAATCGCAGAAGCGAAAGACAACAACACAGAATAGTATCCGCGCTCAATACCAAACTAGAAATTATATAGGACACCTAGAATTACACTGACCCAGTAAACAAAACGTATTCGACAACAAAATTATTAGTGGGGAATTTATGAAAAGAGTCGATATTCTGACGCGCTTCTATGAAACTCGTTAGCCGCGATGCGGGGCGCAGGGAAGTTTTGTGGGCCGGGAGGTGGGTCTAGCGGTGCGCATGGAAGTTTTTACGGGGCGAGCGATGCAATTCGTAAACAACTGTGGAAGTTCACGTAATGTGTAATATGTCTGAACCACTCTCTCACAGGCTCAAAACATGCCATCTCGCTCACTCGCCGACTCTGGGCGGTGCTGTGTGTCGGGGACGCAACACGATTAGTGAGTGAAAAACCAGTTTAATGAAGGAGAGAACACACATTTTGTTAGTGATGTGAAGTTATAATATGAAAAGCGGAGCGGGATAACGTCACAACATTTATTTATTAAGATATTCTGGGAAGTATTTTTATTTACTACCGTCACACAAAAAAAGGAACTTAGGACGTAATTCTTCTACAAGTTATTTGAGATAATTATAATTATAAAAATTACTCGACAACCTAGAGGGATGTGGGTGGTATAGAAGATATGTTAATGGAATTCACATAATGGAAAGAAGTCTTTCATGACTTAGCCTACATCCTCGGACAAGGAACACGGTAATCTAATGAGAAGGCGTACCGAGTTCAAGTCGTTAGACGAAAAAAAAATTAATTAATAAAAAAATGAAGTTACACTTAGTGCAACAAAAAAATAAATAATAAAAATGGAGATCATGCTTCTTACCGGGTAAAACAGTATTTAAACGTGGGTTGTCCCAATATGATAGCCTGAAGCAAGAAGTAAGCTATCATACTGGACCACAAGGAAGAGAGATGCCAAGTAGGATCGTATACTTGGAATTCTCGCCCTGCTCCTCCCAAATGAATAGCCAACAGAAGGTTGGGTTCCAGGAGGCACACTTAGGATCTCTGAATATACTTCGATTAGAATTTTTTTGTTAAACAAAATTCACATGTATTGGGGTGAGCCCAATTTGACTTATGATTCTGACTGTACGAGACTAGTCAGGGTGTTAAAAGATAATAAACGTATGGGAACGGGTCCTCAGGAGCCCTTTAACCATAAATCAAGATATGATAAAACCTAAACTACAACTTTATTATATCCTTCGTATGGAACCTACCGATGGATCCACTATCACAATCCTTTAGTTCAAAAATTGTTCTTGATATTTTACGTACAACCTGAGACTTAATGAAGCGAGGAGCTAATTTTTTTGAAAAATATTGCGAAGCATTTGAGAGATAATGAGATCTTCTCCATACCAGCTGACCAATTGACAAGGATATGTCTTTACGACGCAAATTATAACGGTCCTTATTTTTATTAAAAGCTTGTACTAACGTTTGTGAGACTTTATTATATAGATTTTCTAAGGTGGAAATGTCATTCAATCTTTGTTTTAAGGGATCAAATGTTTCAGACGGGGAATCATGATTTATCTGTAGTGGCTTATAAAAAGAGGCGTGGGGAATGTACTCTCTACCGAACATCAAAAAATGTGGAGAATATCCGGTAGCAATGTTAGTCATAGAATTTAAACAAGAACAGATTTTTGGAAGATGTTTACACCAATTGCGTTGGTCCTCCTCTACTAATATTGCCAACAAGGTTACTAGAGACTGATTATATCTTTCGGAGACATTATGTTGGGGATGAAAATATGCGTTATATCTAAGATCATTTATTCCGTGGGAATGTAAGAATTCTTTAAACTGTCGAGAAACAAACTGTTTTCCGTTGTCTAAAACAATCTGTCGAGGGATTCCAAAGACTTTAAAGATTCTTTCTTCTAAGATTTGAATTATACTACTGGTATTTGCGGCTCGGAGAGGAAATGCCCAAGTTATTTTACTAAAATTACAAACTACAGTGAAAATGTAACGGTTTCGCTTATGACTCAGCGGTAAGGGACCTATGAAATCCATAGATATACTTTCCATGGGACGTTCAATTTTTTTAGGGTATTTCATAAGACCATGGGGCATTTGGTTATTATACTTGTAGGCCTTGCATATTTCACACTCATTCACAACCTGTCTAACAAGAGGTAATAATCGTTTACAGAAGTATGTACGGGAAATAAATTCGTAGGTTTTTTCCATTCCAGAATGACAGTTTCCCTTATGGTAGTCCAATATGAGACTTTCTATCTTACACGCAGGGACAACCAATTTCCAAAGGTGAGTGGGAGAGTTAGACAAGGAATCTTTTTTATACCTAGAATAACGATACAAGTGTCCATCATTTATCATAAAATTAGTGAACGATTGGGGTTTTTGAAGACAAGAATTGTACACCTTTTTATACCAGGGGTCTATAATATTTTCAAACGGTTCTGGAACAGATAGACTAGAAACAGGAATACGGCTCAATCCGTCGGCAAGGTTATTTTCGCAGCCACGCTTAAATACAAAAGTGAAATCAAACTGTGAAAGTCGGCAAGCCCATCTGGCTAACCTACCAGAAGGTGAAGAAATTGAGTTTAGGTATTTTAAACATCCGTGATCACTGACTACTGTAAAGTGTACTCCGTCCAGATAGCTTTTAAAGTGTTGTATAGAATCTACTATGGCGAGAAGTTCTCTCTCCGTGGTACTATAATTTCGTTCTGGACCGGACAATTTACGTGAATGATAAGCAATTATATATTCTACTCCATTAGAGTCTTTCTGGGACAAGAAGCTGCCCAAGGAAACTCCACTTGCATCACACGTCAATGTATACGGAAGGGAATAGTCTGGTGGTTTAAGGATTGGAGCGGAAATCATTGCTTGTTTCAAGGCTTGGAAGGCAAGTTCAGCTTCATTTGACCATTCGAATTTTTTACCGTTAAATTTATTACTCGTGAGGCGAGTCAAGGGAGAAGCAATCTTAGAAAAGTCCTTAATGAAACGCCTGTAATAAGACATTAATCCCAAAAATGAGCGGATTTCCTTACTGGTGGATGGTCTAGGATAATCTTTCATAGCACTAATCTTATCTGGGTCCGTATGAATTCCCTCCCTGTCAATAATATGACCGAGGTACTTAAGCGATGATTTACAAAACACGGATTTACTGAGCCTAATTGTCAAGTTGGCTTCTTTCAAGCGCTGGAGAACAATTCGTAAGGTGGAAATATGGGAATCAAAATCTGAACTACAAATCAAAACATCATCAAGGAAACTGAATACTCTTTGTCCCAAATCGGAGAAAAGCTTATCCATAATTCTCTGCATTTCGGCGGGCACGTTTTTCAGGCCGAACGGGCAGGTAACAAACTGATACATCCCTTTGGATTCTACATAGAAGGCTGTCTTAGGTCTGCTTTCTGGACTCAAAGGAATTTGCCAGAAGCCGTAGCTCAAGTCTAAGGTGGTTAAGAACTTGGTGTCTCTCAGATTATCCAGCATATGGTTGATATTAGGGAGTCTATAAGAGTCTGAGACTGTGACCTCATTCAATCTTCTAGGATCGAGAACGAATCTAGCTGTGCCATCGGATTTTGGTACACAGAAGCAGGAATTTAACCAAGGGGAACGTGAAGGTTCTATTATTTTTAAAGCTATCATTTTATCTACCTCTTGACACATCTGAACTCGTCGTACATGGGAAGCTGGATATAATTTCTGTTTAACGGGCAAACTATCACCTGTATTAATGACATGAGAAACTACATTTGTCCTACCCAAACCCATCTTCTCAAAAGAAATATTCTCGAATTCATTTTTCAGGTCATCCAAAATTTTCCTCTGCGACACTGTCAAATCGTTTATGGAGTTAAGACATTTTGGAGCTGATTCTACATTAGACGACTGTTGATCAGATATGGATGCTACCGTAACATGAGTTTTGGTGGGGAACAACCGAGGAATTATTCCTGACTTTTCCAGAAAGGGTGACCCTAAAATGAATTGGTCAGGAATGGAAGGAACAATAACAAATTTAACCTGCTGAATTTTATTGTTGTAACATAATGGCAAAACTATGGTACCTATAGATCTTATGGAATTATTGTCAACCCCACGAATATTTTGCTGACAATATTCAGGACGGAACCCTATTTCGATAAAAGACCGATATAACTGACCCCCCAGGACATTACAAGCTGATCCGGTATCAAGCAAGGCTCGGAGTTGTATTTGAGAGATAGAAAATAGCAAATAAGGGCGTCGATCTCTCTCGTTTATTACGGAAACTTTATTGACCTGCAATGTTGAAAAGAACAATTTAACACTCTGAATCCACGACAATCTTTCGCGAGCTGAGGTCTCTGGGCTCGGGAAAATTGCAGGATTCATTGTTCGTTTTTTGAATTTCTAAGTGGGGGAGGCGGTTTACTCACGTCAGGTAAGCGTTGGCGTGGCACAGGATTGAAGGGTTTCCTAAACTGAAATGAATGAACATTATTGGCACTGGGTCCTGACTTAGAGTAACAGTTTCGAGCAATGTGACCTATACGTCCGCAGTGAAAACATTTAATCATAGGAGCAGAAGGCTGTTGAGAAGAAATTGATTGAACAGGGTTTTTCCTTACTATCTTAACTTTAGAGGGAGAGCGGGTTGGAACTGTAACCGAAACACACTCCAACTCCGTGCAAACTTCATCTAGCTCAGCAATTGAGTTCGGTCGCCTGGACACTAATACACTGGCGTATCTGCTATCTAATCCTTTTCTGATGGCCTTAAGGATATCTGACATACGCAATGGAGACTGTAAGGACTGATTCAAAAGGGTTATACGTGAAATGTAATCACTAGCACTCTCCAAAGGTTGCTGTGATGCAGTTAAGATTTCCAATCGTCTGTTGCCTTCAGCATCAGGCAAATCGAAGCGCTTGATAAACGATTGTTTAAGCTGTGTCCAAGTTTTAACACTGTTATAAAATGTCCGGTAGAAGGTGAGTGCTTTTCCCTCCAAAAATTCGGGCAAGGCGGGGCCTAGGTTTTCCAGTGGAAAATTTCGAGCTCGGGAGATTTCCTCCAATCTCAAAAAGAAATCCCTAACATCCTCGACACCGGAATAATGTTGAACTGGCCATGAACTAAAATTTACTGAATGTATGATGTGTGATTGGCTAACTGTAGGATTGGGTCTATCTAAATTTCTGCGAACCGGTGTAATAATTAAATCGTTGGAAACATTAGTATTTATCATTGTCACGGCTTGAGTGGGCGGAGAAGAAGGTACAAAACTATCACGAGGTGGATTAATCTCCGAGAGGCTATCAGGGCGTTGGATACCTAACAATCCCGAAGGGTGATTGTCACGCTGACCTACATCAGACAATAAGTTAGAATTGAAAAGTCTGCATTGCCTTCGCAGAGATTCAATACCTACATCAGGCTGGATTCCTCTATTCAACAGTGCTTTAGAGAGAGTCTTGCATGTCGCCCTCTCCACACGCGGAATAACTTGATCGACCAGGGATGACATTATTAAGAAATAAAACTAGCGGAGTGTGACTATCTCAAACTTTGACCACCGTCGGGAGTATTCGATCACAAGAAAGTCAAAAAAAAAAATTATTAAAATTATCGAAGTTTTATCTCAACCTCACTCACTTATCCAACATTCAAGGGAGGAAGACCCTTTCTCAAGGAAAGTTATTGAATTATTGTGGCAGAACAGAGTACCCAAATGCAAAAATAAAATTTTTTAAGAAAAATTGCAACAAAACACAAAAAAAACTTTTCTAGTTGCCGTCGGCTGAATTTATCTGTAGGTATTGCAAAACTTTACGGCTCTTGGCCCACAACAAAATTTTAGCAATTTCAGAATTTAAATTGAGATAATAGAACTTGCTAATACTCAAGAGAGAAGAAAAGGAGAAAAAAAAAAAAAAAGGCAACTTAATACACCATTATCAAAAAAAACTTTAAACACCAGAACACTGTGTTATTGCATTATTTAGTGATTTTCAAAAGAATTGGATTATCAATTACGTTTCGCTCACCAATTTCCTGTCCGGCATCTATGTGAGTCAAGGGAGGCGCAGACAAGGTTCCTCTGGATGTCTTCGAATCTTGACGCTGCTCGCATTGCCATCAGCTCGTTCTGGATTTGATGCTCACACGTTGGATAGCGCCATAATTGTTACGTGTCTTCTACGGAGTCGGAATCTGCTTCAGCTTCTCTTCTTCTTTTAACCATGAATACTTGCCTCGGCTAGTGTTGGTAGAGCGGACTCCAGAATCTCTGGTCTTTGGAAGTTCGATCCAGGAGGAGATGATGATTTGTTTAATCAAAGATGTTGTTTGATAAATTAAGAAACACTTGTTTATTGCGTGTAACAGGAAATTGGAAAATATACAAAAGTTCAGAATTTTCACGTAATTCACAACAGTAATTGTATCAAATTTACAATCAATTAAAATGTTTGCTTATTCTTTTAAAACAACAATATTAATCACTTTTCGTATCTATGAATATAATTGGTTGGATTCTAAGGAAATCGCGGTAAGAAATGGTTTGAGTTTCTCCAACTATCAGGGAGTACTCTAAAATTTTATACGTCTGATTCCCACAAGGTGAGTTTTAAGAATGAATTTTGAAACAAAGGAAAAAAATACTTAACGGTCGTTTTACTTGGGTCAGCAGGCCCGTGATCATGTGACTCTGGGTGAGAGAGATGGAAGATATCTGCCTCTCATATTCCCATACTCAGTAGCGAAAGTTTGACAACATAGGAATAGAATCTGCGTCGTAACTAATTATAAAAAAGGGGTGGAGAGAAAGTGAGTGAGTGAAATGCATAGGCATCCATCCCACTTACACCAGTGCAATTATATCCATATTTGGCAACATGACCTGTGGCCTACGTGCAAAATCGCACGATCAACAGAAACCAAATTATAAATAGATGCATACCTGTTAGTATAGGGGTAGGTATGTATAGCAATATTTGAAATTTATAAAGAATATTCCGTACTGAGACGGGTGAAGCTTCACAACAAAAAAATACATGCTACAGTATTTGTGTTCACTTTAGGTGAGCCCAGATTCATTTAAAAAAAATCGATTGACATTGAAACACAGTAGCAAATTATCTTACACAATATGTTATGTCAAGATTAAATATGTTAGATCTACGAACCTAAATGATCAGGAAGGTGCGGTTGTGCCAGAAGCCACTTCTGTATTGCTTTCACATCTTCTGGACTGGGTTCTATGATTTCAGACATCTTGCAGATGGATATCTGAAAAATTATTGAATCGAACAACACTTTTTTTTCGAATTTCCCGAAAGTTTTCATTTAGTTTTGCAGACTGGCCATTTTGAAGCAGGATCCTTGAGTGAACATCCGAGTGATTGTCACCTATATAGTTAGACAACAATCGGGAAACCAACATCGGACAATAAGTCTATAGAGCTTACCGATTCTTGTACCTATACCCCTATTTAGATTCTTGTATCTACCCCTATTTAGATTCTTGTATCTACCCCTATTTAGATTCTTGTACCTACCCCTATTTAGATTCTTGTACCTACCCCTATTTAGATTCTTGTACCTACCCCTATATAGATTTTTACTCACTAACGTTAATGAGAAATTCACGGAAATTCTATGAGCTGCGGAACGTTACAAAGTATTCTGTAGGGCGCTACACACGTTTCCATACAAAATTCTGTCACTTCACGCCAGCGTAAATGTCACGGAAACTTATAATAGGGGTACTCTGTTATACAGAAAGGTTTGCAAGTAGATTGGCCTGTGATAGACATGTGACCAGAACAATAATAAAAGTTTCGACTGGGGATACCTACTCGGGATGTAACTATGGCACATTGAGAGGTTCCTACTCTTGGTCTACGGACGTTTTTGAGTATATGAGGAGTAACTGGGACTTAATATTCTTTATAAATTGATACCAACATGATTGATAGATGCTCTTCAGGTCTTAAAGATGATCAGATTTCATGTTACGAATCGGAGTAGGTACGTTTAACTCAGAAATACATTTAACTCTCATCATTTCAGCCCGATTCTAGGATTGATAAGGGAGGGTAATGCACTGGAGGTGGACATATTTTCGTCGATATTGGAATTCTTAGGAGAAGGTTAGGTAATTATTATTTTTGAATTGATGTTATAGGTTCCAGTCCGCCAGTGGTGAAACGCCCTGTACACATGTTTATGCATGTGTGTTGTCTTGTCATTTTATATAATTACATTGTTGTTTGTGTGTATGCGTGAATCTGATAACAACTTCTGTACAATGTCATTGAATTTAAAAGCAGCTTTCTTGCGTGTATAAAATAAAAATATAAATTCAAAAATCTGTAAACTTCTTCATTTTATATGAAATCGACGTGGTATAAAAGGATAAAAATTGGAAAAACAACTAGGAAAATTAGGTTGTTATTACATCCATAAACAAAATGATCTAAGGCTAAGGTCATCGTGTAGTGGTTCTCGATGAACACGTCCTGAGTCAAGTATGAATCGAGTTTGCGGAAATATTTTTGTTTAAAATTTTCCTGTGGACGTATTGGACTTAGGGTTGCCAACTTTTCTATGTTAAAAAGAATCATAACTGCTGCACTTTTGAATTGTTGCATTCCATCATCGATTGACATCGGCTAAGATGGAATGAGGTACGGAAAGAAAGACAAGAACGTATAATTAAGGGTTTTCAAACTATTGTTTTCCCTGCGTCCTTAAATCAAAATGAGGTGAGCGGTATTGTCTAATAAAAATTATTCCCTGCTGACTGGAGAGCATCCTACCTACATGAAACTAAAATGCTTTGTTTCGTTGGCCCGAGTAACATTTTATACTTATTTTTATTTCTAGGAATTTACATAGTTTAGCAAATTCAGCATGGTTTACAGCCCTAATACCTAAGAGTGTTGATTATACTATAAGTTACAAGTTTTTTCAAACATATAAAAATTCGCATAAACAAAATTATTTACTCTTTACATGGTAAACATGACTCATGTAGGTACAAACTATCCTGTATTATAGTTTTATGTAAGATCGTATGAAACTCGGTAATTTCGTTGAAACACTCATAAATATTTTTTTACGCATATTACATAATATGACAAAACCAATCCAACTACGGGAAATATTTTCCATACTTCGTCTGTAGTACAATAAAAAGGAACTAAGCTTTATTTGAATAAAATTACGCTTTGCGCATTGAGAAAACTGTTGATAATGATGTAGGTACCTACTATATTATGTTTATACAGTAATATAGTGACTCTAACTTCTGAATGAATTCTCCGAATGTATCGAGTTTTTTAATATGAAATACACGGTGTTTTAGGGAATTGGATGCGACTATAAAATAGCACAAGGGGTATTAATAAAATGGGGTTTTTGGGCGAAAAGTAAGTCTGCAGACGTAGGTAAAAATCAATCATCACACGAGTCAAGGTAAAAAAAATGCTTTATAATAATTTTTACGAACTCGGTTATTCCATCGTTTCCATTACTCCATTACTATAAATAAGAGATTTATTTATTTTATTTATTTATTTATTCATACATAATAATACAGTTATAATGGATAACAAATTTAACTGCTGCCCAAATAGGCCAAGCCTGTACTAGAGCAAACATTATCTACAGTTCATAAAAAAAAAGAATATTAAAAGGAACATACAAACACGAACAACAGCACAACCACCAACTCAAATACGTACAGTCCAGATAGCATCTATGTAATGCTAGTTAAATGATGAGCTATTCATTTTAGCTACAACACTAACGAACTTCATGTTTTTCATATAGACAAATAACTCACACAGACAATAAACTTTGGAACTGAAGCAAAAAACTAATTTTACCTACAGACAGCATCTGCCGAAAAAGTAATTGGTACACTAATGATGATTAATTATAATTATTAGTAGGTAGGTATGACTTTTAAAATTTGTTTTCCTTAACGTATGTTGTGAAGCGAAGAAAAAAATTGAAGGAACAATAATATTAATATTTGAGAAATATATAGGATAGGATAGGAACAAGTACATATCAGAAGAACTTCAAGAGAGTGGTGAGCTATATAAAGCAAGTATTTCGAGAAAATATATCTCAATAATCTCATGAACAACAATTCCTACCCCCACGTTATTTAGAGCTATTTTTTTTCACCCCCCCCCCCCACTTAAAAAAAATGGTAAGTACATTCATGGGTATTCGCGAAAAAGTTAAGTTCGAACTAAACTAGGATAGCCAGATGTGTTGAAAAAAAACGGACAGGACCGGGGGGGGGGGGGGGGGAGGTTTGGTATCTGGAAACATGACTTTTTCCTAAAAATTCTTACATATAATTATTTCATTCGGCTAATATTACCTGACATAATGTAGGTACCTACTATTATTTCCCTAACCGGACAATCTTCTATCCGGTTTATCGAGATTTTCTTGACTGGACAAGCATAACGAAAACCGGACGTCTGGCAACCCTAAACTAAACATGTTCCTTTCATTTTATAACGATTAAAATATATACTTTTTAGGTAAATGAGACAAATTACAATTATTATAGGTATCGAGGTATTATTAAGATTAATATTCACATTTTTTTTGCATCTATTCTATAAAACGTATACAATGTTTACTAATCTAGATTTATTAAAACGACTGAATAAAACAATCATAAACTATTTTTGAGGAAATTTTTTAAAAAGCTGATGTCGAGTCACTACTTACTTCCCACAATTTGGGTCAGAGAGCATTGTTGAAATAATGAACATAAAGAGACCGAGAAGTTGTGGTAACTGATAAGTTTAATGATGGTCTAACTATGGATGAACGGTCTCTTCTCTATCAATTGAGCATACCTTCTAATGACACGAACGTAATTGCTGGTGTATGAAAGATAAACGTCCGATATAACTGTCTTATCTATACATATATTACGGCTCAAACTGCGACATTCGTCAGTCACTCACTTGTAGGTGGCTACTACTAAATCTCATTTTTCTTGCGTTTCCTGATGGTCCAATATAATGAACACACACAGAAATATATCACTATCACACATTTTTCAACCAAGATGATATTTTCTCCCCATACCCGCCACAGCATACCTATTATAGAAGGGAACATTTTCCTGCCGAAGATGCATGCGATTGAAGTTATTTTGGTAGACAGTGGTCAGCAGGTCTTTCACTCCGCCTAATTAATCCATGATTCCTCTGGGGAAGGCTTGTTTCCGTTTTCCATCATTATACGTAGGTATAGGTATAACTTCTTACGTTTTAAGGATAACGAGATCGATTCTATATATCCGGTACTTTAAAAACCATTGTCCAGTTTCCATTTGAAGGAGTGAAAATCATAATAACTATTGTAAGTAATGTTCCAATCTTCCTTTTCCTCCTTTACGTAAATCCTTATTTTTGATTTATTATAGACTAGAATAAATTACACAAATAACCTTTTTTAGCTGTTTTTCCACAACACACTATTTGTTTCTATACGGATTCCTTTGATCGATAAGTCTTAGGTTAGGTCACTATTATACTTGTAAACAAACTGTTTATCCAACACTATAAACACCGCTTATCAAATCCTCTAATATTGAAATGTAAACAAAAACACTATATAAAATAATAAAAATTAGTTAGTACTTACAAAATAACAAAATGAACTCCTTTAGTTAAAATATTTTAAATAAAAAAAAGTGTTAAGTCGCATACAAAATAAAAAGTTGAGAACAAGGTTGGTAACAACAGGCCCAAACTACGTCTAGCGATACAATGAACGTAAATACCAAATCATGCCAATGTACTGATGTACCTACATAATATGTATTGAAATTATCCACTGGCGAGCAGATACACAGTGCAATGTGAATGTGTACGGAATATAGATAGAGCCACCTAAATCCGTCTCAGAAAACAGGTTGCGATGGAAGCCCCGCAGCCTCCAAGGCTGTGTGGTTTCCGTAAGAAATAATTAGGTGCCAGCGTAAGAACAATAACATCTTCAATCGACATGATTGCCTCATTCCCATGAAGATTCTACTTTTGCAGCACTTTTTAGTGTCGCGATATTGCTCTCTAAAACTGAATATTTTATAAAATACAGTGGCGTGCTCTTTTTGTTTATGCACTATACCTCATTGCTTTCAAAATGATAAAAACTACTCATTTGTTCTTTGCTTATGGCTCATTCCTTGACAGTCATAAATCATTCACCTCCAGGTTTGTTCAGTTAAAAATATATTTAAAATCAGAACATTTATTAGATATCTACTTATAAAAATTTCAGACATTACAAGGGCTCCTACTCTCAGGCAGATCAGATCAACTAGCAGATTTTCACATGAACTAATAATATTATGATATAAACACATGTTACCTTTTGTTTGAAAGAATTTAGAGAAGATGACATTGAAGAAATCTATATTTTCCGAATATTTTTAAAAGTGACTTCAAAATGAACTTTTTTGTTGAACGGTTCTTTGGACTTTTACGTGCTATACGCCTCTTTCTGGAACAGAAGTTTTTTTTCCAATATGTATGTACATATGTAGGTACATATGCATTTGAGAAAAAAAATAAGACCAGTTTGATTGCTAAATAAAAAGAGGCTAAGAGGTATAATTTTGGGATATCACGATCTAGGCCCTATATTTTTGTCTATTTTTAAGTACCTGAACATACATTTATTATTAAAATACCTACTTTTCTGTTATGATCATAATTTCTTCAGGGTCATGACCCCCCCCCTGTGCTGGGTCCTGGCTCTATATTTTTGTTTTTAGGAAAGTTTAGTTTCCAGATACCAAATTTTGGAAATTACCTTTTTTTACTATGTGACCCCCCCTGGCGTCAAAGCTGGATCCGCCCTTGGTGAGTACATAATACTTTCCAAATTTTGATACCTACATCTATGTCGTTCGTTTGTCTACCGTGTCCGTAGGCATGAAAATAGGAAGCTTGGAGTTGTTTGTTTTGTGTATGGTCAGTTAGCGGTGTATTTACCTATATGAGATGTATTACATAATATATTTATAAAAAATGTACACTTTTTCAAAATGTAAGCAATCTTTTTATTGAATCAATATAAATTTAAACAATAATACAATACGACGATTGTACGATTAAAATTTAACATTTAATTAAAGGGATTCGTCGTTTAATTTGAATTGGCGATACGATGACGAAGGAGCGTATACACCCATCTATTGTGTGTTCTATGATAAAAGTTCTTGCCGATGTTCATTTTCAGTATTAACGGACATTGCATCAAATTATTTTGCAAAATCCATAGGGTTTTCTGTTGTTTGCCCCGCCACTGGTTTCAGCATAAGAATGAACCCGCCGCGGATCCCCAAACCAACCCACAATGCGGGAGACCTAAGCCCCACTCAGGAGCATAGGGAGGCATCAAGAGCTCTCCATTGCGCTCGAAGGCGTCCGAGGCTCTTGTGCCTTTTCTGACCAGTTTAGGCTTAAGGACTCAGTGAGGTGGTCAACCTCACGGTCCCGATCTGATTTTTCGATTTCCTGCCTCTTACAGGATGCTCGAAAAAACCAGCAAAAAGAGCAGAGGTGCTATTCTTAGCCGGCAACCCCACGGCACCTCCTACATTATATATAAGTATATATGTACTTTGTATTATTATAGGTACCTACCTATTTGTGATAGATATTTATATTTTCACTTTAAAAACTTGCAGGACATAATAATACATTATATCTACTTCATAAAAAAATAACATAAAAAAGTTTAATCAATTCTATAAATGATCATGATTTTCTCCCTCTCTCTCAATGCTGAGGATCGTGACTATCAAGACACACCAGCTCCAGGCTCCACCAGTCTGCCCCAGTGCCCGGTCCGCTGCCATGTGCAGGGCCTCTCTCGCCCGATCGCTCCATCTCCTTGGAGCCCTACCCCGGCCCTTGTGGCCTGATATGAAGAGCATCTCCGCTCCAAGATATGTGTCCGAAGAATTAATTGTAAGACAAGTCGCGCACACACCATATAGACAGCCTCTCGTTTACGCTTAGTTCAAGCCTTATTGATTTGTTAGTTAATTCGATGCAAAAGTCCGTGGTATACGCCGGAGGAGGCGTCTCCAGCACCATATCTCAAAAGCGTCGATTTGGGATCGGTCACGCGACTTGACGGTCCGGTTCTGATATACCGTACCATCAGTTTGTCTTACATTTCACCAAACACCCTGTATACCTACTTTCGTCGAAGAGGACATTTTCAATTATATACGACTTCTTCGTTGTAAGATACCTAAGTATTAGATGGGACGTACCTACTACAGTATCACTTCAGTAGTCACTTGGGTGTTACGTAACAATTAGGCAGGGGGAGGGGGTCAAAGTTTTTCGAAAATTTCGGTACGTAATACTTTAATGCCCCCTTATTACAAAAACAAAATGACGACAATAATATAATAATTATTGTTAATGCGTCAGTAGACACATTTTAATGACGTGTACGGCTGACGCTTATGAGTTTTTTGTTGGGTCTAAACCTTGACTTGAATAAATTTAATATATATCTATCCACTTACATATTATTCAAATACATAAAAATATGTACAATTAAATATGTTTCAATTATAGGCACAGATTTTACTAAAGTACATATCTATAGGTATGTATATTGTATATCTATCTACAATAAGTTTATCGCAAAGTTAATAATGCATGGTAATGTAAAATAATTACATTTTTGTACTCAGCAGCCAGTTAGTATAATAATTAGGTGAGACAGTTAAGTTCTACAACTTATAAATATGTGCTGTACCTATTCACAATCGCCTACAAAAAAAGTTTATTACGAGGTTACATGGTAATTTTTTGTATTTTTAACATTTTTGTACCAAATTCTCTTTAATAAGGGCAAATAAATCAGTCATACAAGCGATAATTTTTTAAATTGTAGCTCAGGAAATGACACATTTTTGTAATTTATATTAGCTTGCTAAAACCCCGTGACGTTCAAGTGTCCTGTCGAAACAGTCGAGCGAACCAAAATTGTATAAAGACAGCAAGTTTCTTGTTCCGTTGCTACTCGACACTTCTCTCGAGAGACAAGATCTCGAACCAAGGACTTGACGCGGTAAGATCTCGCGAGGACTAGGACAAAAGCAAGCTACTTAAGTATAAGCAGACATAATTAAATAATCATCCATTGCTTTTATTTATTGAAAATATGATTGGTCTCAATTGGACCCTTTTGTGATAAGAGTACATATTATTTATTTTATTGAAGTTCTTCTTCTGGCGATGAATCTGTAGGTATGGTTGTAATGAAATGAAGGTTTAATCAAAGCTCAATGATTTAAAAGTGCCTTCGTCTATGTTTGGAGCGGAATTGCCACCAGGTCTTTTTGTGTCATCCATTTCCCATTTATTTTCATCTAGGAAGAAGTCCCTAGAATGAAAAGATTATAGGATTCCTAAACGGTTCATTTTAAGACTGTAAAATATTGTATTCACGTTATCAACAACTGAAAGATGAACCTTTGACTTTCGATGAGTTTGATGTACTCCTCCTGTACTTCGTCCATGGTGCCACAAGTCCCACCGAATTCCTTAGGAAGAACATCCCTGGACACATAGTCGTACAATGTGGTGGAGTTGGGGCGATGGGTGAAAAGCTGGAAACGAAAGTCACGAGTATATATCTATTGTATATACTTTTTTTCCTAAAAAAAGTATAGGTAGGTACTGAGAAATTTTGGATCTTATAAAAAATAGCGAACGTTGCAGGTATCTACCTTTAACCACCAAAATAATCTATATTTTTAGTAGGCACCTACCTATATTTCTTTTTGATTAATAATTATACAAAAATAATTTTGATCGTTACGACATTGGAATTTGGTGGCCATAATATTATTACAATGAATAAAATAAAAATGGGTAATTAGATGCATATCAAAAGACCCTACCAGCCTCTGCCCTATGGGGTGAAGTAGAGGCTTGACCAAGCTTACAAATCTATCGATCACAGGATGCGCATTCACAACGTGTGTCTGAAAAATCTTGATCGGTTGGGCGTACTGCAATAAAAATATATATAAAAGTCATCTCACAAAGTGTATAAAATATGGATAACACGATTTGGTATAAAACACTGACCTGATTGTAATTTAAATATTTCCGTAAAGCAGACAAGGTGAGACGTGAAAGAAAGGCTAAGGACGCCTTCTCCATATCGAAAATCCAAATGTCACCATTCGTATCCGGTTCTTTTGCGATTCTGTGGTCATGCACCATTGTCACATACTTTAGGGATTGTTCGAACATATAATTATTAGGATCTGGATCTGTCAAACGGTAAATATTTATCCTAAATCCTTCTTTGGTGCTCATTGGTAAAACTACGATCTGACTGTAAAAACATAAACATTTGATCACTCAATAAATACTCCAGAACAAATTTGTCATAAAGATGGGCGAAAAATCTATAATCAAATTTAATTGAAAAACTTTTTAACACTTTTTGACACGCTCACACAGGTTATTTGAAGTTGACTATGAAGGGCGTCAAATTGTGGAAGTGTTAAAAAGTTGTTTATATAAATTTGATTATTTACATAAATTACTCCCACCAGGGAAAAAATGCATGTTCAACAATTCATAAATTTTATCGAGATATCTACCTATGATTATTTGAATAGCCCAGAATACTGTCTGTTTCCATGCATGAATGAACGGCAAACTAACGCCGACGCGCGACGGGTGACTCCTAGGTGAGAAATAATCATAAACTTAGGTATGTCATGTTGTTAATGGCCAGGATTTAATCTGTAATCGTCCTTTTAAAATCTTCAGTTCAAATATGAATCCAATAATAAAAAAAAGAAGATTTGATCAAATCATTCTGGCGGATGATCAATTCACAGAAGCTACAACCACACCAATGTATATAGGGAGATTTCCTTAAAGAAAGAAAGCCACTTTGATAAAAATCCTTTAACTGTTTTATGAAAAGATAAAGGCGATCTACTTATAATGTAATTTAGGATGTTTCAGTAAGAGTGCAGTTTTTAAACAGAGTGTATGCAATTAATTTTTCGTTTAAGTGAAAACACTGAAATTTGACACTGGTCACCTATATTTATTCGGATTATTGATGAGCTTTACGAAAACAGAACTCGTAATAATTTATTGTGAAAACTCATATTATAACTTCAAATTTCATTATGAAAAAAGTTATGGAAAATTTTATAGAAAGAATAATGGCCTGTCATCAGAGCCGTTGTTTTATTTCATACTTAATCTGAACAAATTTTCTTTACTACATCTTATAATATATAAAAATGGAGAGCTATTTCCCGATGGCATCGCATCACGCCTAAACGGCTGAACCGATTTCGCTTATTCTTTTTTTGTCGTGTAGGCTTTTAACAGGACAATGTCCTTTTAGAAGAAAAAAATTAAGAAAAATGCATGGAAAATTAGAAAATTAAAGAAAACCCTACGTAGACAACCTTATTAGTACTTTTTACCTTATAATTTTTATTCCAATTTTGAAATTTTGACAGAAATTGTCAATTGGTGCGATTGACAGAATGCGGATGGAATATACCTACATGGTTTAATACAGACGCATCGGTCGGAATTACATTGGTCAAATGATAATCAATTCTTCACCATACAAATTCGAATTCAATATTATTAGTTAGGAACACAGGACAACGTTTGTCGGGAAAGCTAGTATATAAATAAAAAAGAACGTGTTTTTATTTTAAAATTTAAAGGTAGATTCTTACTGATGAGACATCCCTTATATATTATTATGTACAGTTATTCATTAGTTGCGATTAACGTGTTTAGCTGAAAATAACGATTTCAGTTCAAAATTAACTAAATTGTAAAACACAAATCTAAATTATCAAGGAAATACTTACCAGAAAAACTAGTTTATTTACATAGCAGTCAAGGAAAATTAAACCATTTATTTTCTTAAGACAAAAATAATTATACTTACATAGACGAATGGATTTTTCTGATTTCCGGAGAAATTGGATCACGATTTTTGAATATTTCAGGAGCATAATGTCGCATGGTGAAGAAAGAGTCTATAAACTGTTTGGCCTGGTTCATGCTGATGCATCTTGTTAGAAACTTGCGGATTATCAGACCATCTGCAAGATAACATACTGCTTTAAATACCTGCTTTGTTTTTAATAAGGGTTCCTCCAAATTTTCGGCCATGAATGAAAATATTGGCATTTGTTCGGCATGCAGGGGAATTTATGTCATCTGGAATTTCTATAATTAGGTAATTTATGTAGAGATAGAGAGAGAAATAGAAAATATGAAATCAAATAAACTCATCAGTTCTTATATTGTTTACTCCGGCATTTTTTTGATTCGGTTACCCTTTCCACAGCTCCCATTTTGTCATAATCGTATCGTTATTTTCTTCAGTTAAATTATATTCTGCTAATCAATCAAGTCAGTTCGATAGTTCTGCATTAAGCAAACAAAAGGAAAATGAAATTTGTATTACTAGTTTGATTAATCAAAGAAAATTAGTTAAATTACCTAGTTAAGGTAGTATTCATAAAGTTTTTGAGAGACATGGTTATTTTTTTTTTATTTTTTCGCCAAATACATCATTTAGGATTCTTTGTGCCAAAACGATATTAATTTAATTTTAAATTCAATCTAACAATTTAATTCAACAATCGTTACAAAATGACAAAACTCTAATTATAGTTATAATAACCCTCTCTAATATTGATGGGATGAAAGAATTAAAAACTATTGAATTCATTATCATTTTGAAAAATTAAAAGTAACACGTTTATGTTGATTCAACAATACAACCGGTTGATTCGTGCCATTGCTTCGCTATATTCGGAAAGTACTGCGTGTGTGAAGGTGAACATCAGTTACCTTTCACCGGGGTTCTATCTTACGAAAGGTGTGAAGCAAGGGTGCGTCATGTCACCCTGGTTGTTCAATTTGTTCTTTGATTTTTGCGTCAGTGGGTTAAAAGATATAAATATAGGGGTTGAATTAAATGGAATAAAGGTATGTGCGCTTATGTATGCAGATGATTTAGTACTTATGGCTAAGTGTGAAAATGATTTGCAAGAACTTGTGTCAAGTGTGTTTGAAAATTGTGCAAAAAATGGTCTAAAAATGAATGTAAGCAAAACAAAGGTTTTGGTATTTGAAAGGGATGAAGCAAGAACGAATTGCAAAGTAACCGTAGAAAATGAATGTCTTGAGCAAGTGAATGAGTATGTGTATTTAGGAAGCATGTTTAGTCGTGATGGAAAGTGTGAAAAAGATATCGAACGTAGGAAAGTTCGTAGAAAGAACGTAAAAAAAAAGTAGGCGGTGCATTAAGACCTATAATGAGAAACAACAACGTCTCACTACAAGCAAAGAAAATAGTGCATAACGCAATCCTGCTACCATCGATGATGTATGGTTGTGAAACGTGGACATGGACGAAAAAAGAAGAATGTAGTATAAATGCAGTGGAGATGAAATCTCTACGAAGAATATGTGGAAAAACTTTATGGGATATGTAAAGGAATGAAAATATTAGGAAAGAATGTGGTATGGAAGTAAGTGTTGTGACAAAGAGGAAAGTTAATAAGTTTAGATGGTTTGGGCATGTGGAAAGAATGGATGCAAACAGAATGACAAAGATAATTCATAAGGCTGAAAGGAAAGGTGTAAGAAAGTGTGGGCGACCGAGAATGACGTGGATCGAACACATCGATTCCGTCCTCAAGGAAGGCCAGGTAAGAAGTAAGAGAAATAGGAGAAGCTGTATGAGAAATGGTATGTCGGTGGAAGAAGCGAAAGAAGTATGCTTGGATAGAACAGAGTGGAGGTCCGTTCTCTCTGCCTACCCCTTACGGGACACGGCGTGATGGGTAAAAAAAAAACGTTTATGTTAACAATATAAGGTATGCTGACGATACTGTCATTTTGGCGGACAGTATTGAGGACTTGCAGACTCTTGTCGATAGGGTTAATGATGCTGGAATGAGACTGGGGCTAAACATGAATAACACCAAAACAAAGCTCATGGTGGTTGGACGTGAAGAACATGAAGGAGCATGTCTTACACTGAACGGCGCTGCTATAGAGAGAGTGAAGAAGTTTAAATACCTCGGGAGCATCCTGACAGAAAACCTCGACCCAGAAACAGAAATTAAGTGCAGAATAGAGGCAGCTCGTGCGGCATTTAACAAAATGAGACCAGTATTCTGTGATGACAATCTTAATTTGAAACTCCGTCAGAGACTGGTCAAGTGCTATGTGTGGTCTGTTCTCTTATACGGAGTTGAATCTTGGACTCTCAAAGTTACTACAATGAACCGATTGGAAGCGTTTGAGATGTGGGTATACACCGGAGTCTGCTCCGCATACAATGGACAGACATGGTCAGCAACACAAGAGTCCTGCAAAGGGCTAGGGTTGATAGAGAGTTGCTGACTAATATATAGGTCCGGAAGGTGTCCTACTTGGGGCATGTACTTAGAGGGGAAAAATACTATTTACTGCACTTAATTATTAAGGGAAAAATAGAGGTTCGACGAGGGGTGGGCCGACGGCATATATATACACGATATACTGGCTCCGAAATATTCGTGACTGGACGGGGATCACGAGTGAAGAGGAACTATTTCGTGCCGCACAAGACCGGGATGCATTCTCCAGAGTGATAGTCAACGTTGGGGCGACCTAACACGACACAGAAAGAAGAAGAAGAACACGTTAAAAATTTTCATATCTGGCGGTCTCTCTCCATCCGATCTGGCACTGATTGTCATTGGTTACGCACGAGAATTAAAATAAAAAATAAGTCTGGGTTCTAATCCGATCACCCCAGTCTATTATTCTGAACATAAAACTTCGTTTCCTACATACCTTAATTAATTCCATGACCTAAGCCATGATTGATGGTAAAATACTTCGACAAGGATAAAATTTAAGAATATTTTCCAATGCATTTTATAGAGGACTTATCTAGAGTACAATACTAAAATCCTGTACTTATATGGTATTAACATAAGAGTTTATAGATTTAATAAAAAATATGTTTTTACCTAGAAAATCCGGTAAATGAGGCTGCTGCTTTAACCAAGTTCGTATGATTTCCACATCTTCTTCAGGCACTTGTAATTCTTTATATTTCGACCACATTTTATACTATTTAAATTAAACTATTGGTTGCTGTAATTTACAAAAGAACGTGTTCTAGTTCTACGTGACAGCCAACTCACTCGTGAACAACTATCATCTTACAATCAAATTATTCAATTATTCGCACTACATAAATAATAGGTCCAAAGACTATGCCTTCGATTTTTTTTCGTTTTTTTTCTTACTTATTTCCATCTCCAGTGTTAATGACTTTTTTTAAAAATTTAATTATTCGTTTTTCCTCTTAGAAACTGTCTGTGATGGAAAACACGTAGGTACTTACCTTGAAGTAAAATTGTACCGTCAAATAGTAGGCAATTATATTTTATGATGAAATAAGTAGTAGGTAATCAAAGAAAATAGCTATATTGACATTTTTATGACATTATCTAATTTTGTCTGATCACAAGACAAGTGATTCAAAAAGTGGAAACTGATGCAATGACTCAAAAATCCTAAATCATCCTCTGGATTTTTCCTCATGACTTCTTCCTTTTCTAAAGAGTCTATATAGAATAGGTAAAGAATTATAAAAACGATACCTCTACTGACGTTTCATGGCTGTCCAATCAACCCTCAGTGCCAGTGGTTGCCCGTCCTGGCGAATATTCAGCCCCCTCACCTTCGCAGAGATGCCCCAACACTCAGAGAATTGTCAAAAGTAAACAGAAACATGAGACCTCACTTCTCAACATGGAATCCAGATATAGAGCGCAGATGTTGGATAACAAAACGAGCTTGGCAGGATTAGTGGAGGAGGGTACCTAGTGTCCTAGATGCAAAGAAGAAGTACCTGGTGTCTGGCCCAAATAACTAAACGAATCGATGAGTTTGATCTGGACCGTAAGAAAGAAGTGGTGGGAGTAAGCTGCATTAGAACAGGCTAAACCTACGGTAGAAGCAGCGGAACGCCACAAATGGGGCTAAATTGCACACCCTCGGTGCTAACATTGTGCCATCTTCAAGTCGTTTAAGATGATTATGTGTATTCCTAGTTGGATTGACATATTATGCCGATCGCAATCGGTTTCTGTTAGTCATGTGACCCATGCAATTCCTCCTATGAACATTGATCTGGACTGTGCGTGGAGATCTCTGATAGGTATATGTACCTACTCCTCATCAGGCCGTCTCTTTGTAGGTAGGTAGGTACTATATAGGAGTACCCTCTTCTTCCATATATGCCACCATAGCCAAATTCTTCGTATCTTCCTTTTCCATTTTGTTTTCAGGAAGAGTTTGGGAATAAGAGTCCACCCCCTTCAGAGCCACGCGTGTAGATGTAAGCAGGTCACCCTTATAGGTTGACTGGTATCAGAGGTCTTTTTTAGTGACCTATATCTAATTTTGCGATTGTTTGGGCCGAGTTCGAGTTCACGCACTGCCCCGGCTCGACTAAGGACTTTTGAATTTGTCACCAGGTCGGTCCAAGGAATCTTGAGCATTCTGCGATGTAACCACATCTTGAAAGATCGAGCTTGTTCGTTGTGTTGACCTTCAGAGTCCAAAGTCTCACAACCGTACAGCACTACGGACCACATGTAGCATTTTACCATTCTCTGCGCAGTTTCAGATTCAGTTTGTCATTGCTGAAAAGAGTGCTCATTTTATTAAATGTTAAAAAATTTATTAAATGTTCTTGAAAATCATACACGCATTCGTAACAAATGTGAACATAATCTGGATGACACTCAATTTAGCTTTAGAAATGTATTCGGTACAATAGAGGTATTAATTGTTATCTGTTAATGTCCTACTTAAAAAATGTCTTGATCAAAGAAAGGAAACATTTGCCTGTTTTATTGACTACGAAAAGGCCTTTGACAGGGTGAAACACTTGGATCTGATGGAAATGTTGAGGGAGTGTAATCTTGACTCGAAAGATCAAAACTTCATCCAGAATTTGTACTGGTTCCAGAAAGCTGAAATAAGACGAGGAGGTGAAGCGTCAAATGCAATATGTATACAGCGTTGAGTGCGACAGGGCTGTATCTTGTCCCATCTGCTTTTTAGTCTATATTCTGACTATGTCTTCAAAAGAGCTCACAATGACATAGAAATAGGTATAAAGATAAATGGAGTTGTATTCAACAATGTTAGTTATGCCGGCCGATGATACTGTTTTATTGGCAGACTCCATTTCTGACCTTCAGACATTATTTACCGTGTTGATAAAGAGACATGGCGAACTACTGGGGCTAACGATAAAAATACATATAAAACAAAATGGATGACTTTTGGTAGACTTGACTACGCTGGATCTGCGCTTCAATTAAAGGGTATTAATACTATTAATATAGAACGTGTCACTAAATTCAAGTATCTTGGTAGTATGCTCACAGACACTCTCGACCCAGACGTGGAAGTCAAAATGCAGGAAATGATACATTTTTAAAATTTATATTAGCTTGCGAAAACCCTCTGATGTTGTTCAAGAACCTCAAAATTAATTTTAATTTCCACCGGACCCCTTGAATGATGGTCCGAAAGAACCACTGCCATTGACAAATGATGGACATTTTGACATTTATATTTTTTTGGTTGAGCTATTTTACTTAAACCGTGTGACCTAACTGGAAAGCGTTCGCGTGTCCGCGCGACGATTTCATATACTCAAACTAGGACGGATCGTTCATATTGAGAACATTGTATGCTCGCTCATCGCAAGGTCGCGCGATCACTTTTCAGTTAGGAAATAGCCAAATATCCTATCGAAAAATTGGGACGAACCAAAATTGTATCAAGACAGAAAGGTTCTTGTTCCGTTGCTTCTCGACACTTCTTTCGAGAGACAAGAGATCGAATCAAGGACAAAAGCAAGGTAAGTATAAGCAGACATAATTAAATAATCATCCATTGCTTTTATTTATTGAAAATATGATTGGTCTCAATTGGACCCTTTTGTGATAAGAGTACATATTTATTTTATTGAAGTTCTTCTTCTGGCGATGAATCTGTAGGTAGGTATGTAGGTATGAAATGAAGGTTTAATCAAAGCTCAATGATTTAAAAGTGCCTTCGTCTATGTTTGGAGCGGAATTACCACCAGGTCTTTTGGTGTCATCCATTTCCCATTTATTTTCATCTAGGAAGAAGTCCCTAGAATGAAAAGATTATAGAATTCCTAAACGGTTCATTTTAAGACTGTAAAATATTGTATTCACGTTATCAACAACTGAAAGATGAACCTTTGACTTTCGATGAGTTTGATGTACTCCTGCTGTACTTCGTCCATGGTGCCACAAGTCCCACCGAACTCCTTAGGAAGAACATCCCTGGACACATAGTCGTAAAATGTGGTGGAGTTGGGGCGATGGGTGAAAAGCTGGAAACGAAAGTCACGAGTATATACTGTATCTATGATTACCTAGTTTTTTTTTTCAAAGAGAGTGCACTGAGAATTTTTTTATCTTATAAAAATAGCGAACGTTGTTAACGTAAAATGATGACAAAGCCAGCTTTCGAAGAGCAGTATTGTAGAAAACATGAAGAATTGAAATTGAAGAATGAAAACATGTAGCAGGAGAATTGTTAGAGAATTTTGGGTAGGAAGGTATTTGAGGCAGGCCTGGCTGGAGGAGAGCGGGGTAAAATCAACTTATATGCTTATTAAAACTTACTTGATCGTCTGTCAGCTAAGTAGATATTACCACCAAAATCATATGTATTTTTAGTAGGGTACCTACCTAAATTCTTTTTTGATTATTTTTACAAAAGTTTATGAAAAATTTCTTTTCCCGACTTCATTTATGTTGCGACATTGGCAAATATTCATATGGGTAAATGGGTATAAAATAAAAATATGGGTAATTGATGCATATCAAAAGACCTCACCAGCTTCTGCCCTATGGGGTTAAGAAGAGGCTTGACCAAGCTTACAAATCTATCGATCACAGGATGCGCATTCACAACGTGTGTCTGGAAAATCTTGATCGGTTGAGCGAGCTGCAATCAGAAAATTTTATAATAGGCACCGCACGAAGTGTATAAAATATGGATGAAACGCATTGGTAAAAAACACTGACCTGATTGTAATTTAAATATTTCCGTAAAGCAGACAAGTTGAGCCGTGAGAGGAAGGCTAAGGACGCCTTCTCCATATCGAAAATCCAAATGTCACCATTAGTATCCGGTTCTTTTGCGATTCTGTGGTCATGCACCATTGTCACATACTTTAAGGATTGTTCGAACATATAATTATTAGGATCTGAATCTATCAAACGGTAAATATTTATCCTAAATCCTTCTTTGGTGCTCTTTGGTAAAACTACGATCTGACTGTAAAAACATAAACATTTGATCACTCAATAAATACTCCAGAACAAATTTGTCATAAGATGGGCGAAATATCTATATCTAATCAAATTTAAATGAAAAACTTTTTAACACTTTCACAATTATATTATACCTGACATGTTTCAAAGGGTCACTCTCTTACATAGGTTATTTGAAACTGACCATGTGACCATGAAGGCATACCCCTTTGAAACATGTCAGGTGTAATAAAGTTGTGGAAGAGTTCAAAAGTTTTTTTATTTAAATTTGATTATTTAAATTACTTCCACCACGAAAAAAATGCATGTTCGGGTCAATTTATATTTTTTCGAGATAATAATAATAATAATACTTTATTTTTTCTTTTTCTTACATTTTCCTTTCCTTTACAATACATTCAATACATCAATCAATCACAGTAAAAAATTCTTAAATTAGTAACCTCCCTAGTAGAGACAAGTCTCGTGTTAAGGGAAAATAGAGATATCTACATATATTTGAATAGCCCAGAATAATGACTGATTCCGAGAATTAATTATGGCAATCTAACGCAGACGGGCGACTCCCTAGTAGATGTATAATAATTTTATGCCACATTGTTAATATCCACGAATCCATGTGTGATCGTTCTTAAAATCTTCATTTCAAATATGAATCAAATAATATAAAAAAGAAAGATTTGATCAAATCCCTTTGGCGGACGGAAGCTACAACCACAACATTGTATAGGGAGATTTCCCTAAAGAATGAAAGTGAATAATAAAAATCCTTTAAATGTTTTATATGAAAACTAGCTGTCCCGTCGAACTTCGTCCTTCCTCTGAACCCATGATTATTTTTTATTTATTAGCTAAATTGCATTCAGTTTATTGAGTACTAGAGGTTCGTCCCGGCTACGCACGGGTAGATAGGTACTTAAAAATTTAGTTTTCATACAGATCCCTAACTTTTTCAAAATATTTTATAGCCTATGTTAATCTGGAATAATGTAATTTCTAGAAACAAAAGCGATTCTCGCATTCGATACGTATAGACGTTTTTCATACAAAATGTATCGTGTAATTCCACGTAATACTCACTTTACCACCGTGACTACCTTCCGATAAAACAGAGAATAGGGGTACTGAGTGAGCGAATGAACTGAGTCGCGCGGTATTTCTACTAAACTTGACATGTCTCCCCTCCCCGCTCCCGTACTGACTCTGCATCGGATAAGTTGAGATGATAGGATAGGGACTATGGTTTTTTCCAATACTCAAATTTTTAAACTCGTGATATCTTTCGAATGGAATGTCCAAATTGAATAATTCAAAAAGTTATACAAACATATTGAAGCACTCTTGAATATGAACTAATTTATTTTAATAAAGAGTAATACCAAGATACCAATAAAGAGCATTTTCTAGAGGTGACATTTTATTGAATTGTTTAAAATAAAAGAACATTTTTTATTGTGGTATAACTATAATAGTTAGGCATATGCTGTCGCGATACTTTTTGTAAATAATGATGTCTTATGTAAAATTGTTATACATTATTTTATTCTATCGTAATTAGTTTTCACAGCGCACGCGATAAATAGAATATTTTAGGTATTTTTTTACACCTTAGGTTAAATTATTGGAGTTTTCGTAGGTTACCCAATTTTTTTGAAAATTCAATATAGCCTATGTTCACCGGGGATAGTGTAGCTTCCCAAAAGTGAAAGAATTTTTCAAATCGGTTCAGTAGTTTCGGAGCCTATTCAATGCAAACAAACAAACAATCAAATCTTTCCTCTTTATATATTAGTATAGATATAGATTCAACAGATAGTCCTGCTAAACTTTTTCAATAAATTTGTATTAAAATAAGTTTTATTCGAATATTAATATTTAACTTCGCCTTCATGAAATGAACTTGGCCTTGAATCTATTTGCTGGAACTATGTACACTTTTCAGCATACATACTCGTATTAACAATGCAGATGAGAATAATAAAAAAAACATAATTTCTTGCATTATGTAATATTTACTTTTTTTTTAATTTAATGTAATAAGAACACAGCTGACATCGATAGCTGACTTGGTAACAATGTCCTATTTGAATATTACAAATTTATTGTATTCTTTATTATGACTATAAGAAAGGAATGGTCTTTCAGAAATCAGAATTAAATTGAATTCAAAATTTGGATATGCATCAACATAACATTCTTAAAATTAATATTGATCACTATACTATCTATAATATAAAAGAAAGTCTTAGTTTATTGGATTCTTCTCCGCTCCGGATAACAGAATAATTATTAAAAATCGAAAAATGCATTGCAAATAATATAAAATATAATATTAAAGTTAGAATCCAGTAAATCAAACATAGGAAGAATCTGTTCAGCCGATCTCGAGTTATAAGTATTCGCACTAACCCAACTTTCTTTTATAAGATACTAGCTGGTACCCGTGGCTTCGCTCACATGTTATTTGGTTTCTCTTCCTAAACTGGCTGAACGCTAACACCTGTATATAATAAAACCTTAACAGAACCCCTTTAGAGATATTCAAATACCTAAATGTATGTTAAACGACTTTTTATAGTTACGAGTTTTATTTTTTTTTATCGACTTAACCGATGGGCTACCGACCACTTCAAATAAATTTGTTTTGCTACGCAGGGAGCATTTTATCAATCGCGCCAACTATCTACTAACTTACAGTTATGTCAAACGCAAATTCAAATTTAAAGGTAGAATCTTTTTTGTCAAAAGCACTAAGAATGTTCTAAGGGATATAAGGCTCCATGTTATATAAAGAGATATATCATTTGAAATTATATATCTCTTCATTTGAACTGTCTTAACAGTTTTTTTAATTTAACATGTGGAAGTCGTAAGCAATGAATATAGTATCCAGCATTTCTTTCATATCAACAATGCAGAATCGTATCAATAATAATTATAATAAGAAACAACTTGAGAATATGACAGAAGTGTGTGATTCCTTTAATTGTTTCTTTATATGTGCAATTTTAAGCCCCTAAATAATATTGCATAATTTTAAACCCCTATGGCAAATAACACTTTCTTCAGAAGGTGAAAGCCGTGAAAAACAATGTCCCATTATTTGGGGTAGGCAATCCTATTCCTATTTCACCAAGACTGTCTGAGAAGTCTGAATATTTCTTTTTTTTTTAATTTACATTTAATATCCTAATTACCTATTATATTTTTATAATATTTTTGTCACTATCAATCTATATTTGAAATAAAAATACAAAAATATGTGCTTCATATACCTACAAATAGGAACAGTGGGGCTAGTACGAGTTTCATCGAAAGCTAGTTGCACGCTAATAAGCGTGCAAATAGTGTTCTAAAATCAAACGATCGAATCATTCGATCATTTTTGTATGAGAATTTTTCGAAACTCTTTTGATGATCGTTTCAATATTCGATCATCGAAAACTTATACTAGGGCTACAGCCCGCGAACTTTTACCATACTTATTTTTCTTACTTGACAAACATTGTCCTGTTAGAATCCCATAACTCTGATAACTTTTATTCCACCAAATGACGTCATTTGAAAGCAATTGTTATATTGCTGGATATGAATAAAAATGAAATAAGTGATAGGTATTTTGTACTTTTTTAAAAATACTCACTTCTATCTGCTTTGGGCATTTTTCAAGCTACAAACGTTTTTAAATCATTTCAATTGATATCTTTAATTTGCTGTTGTTGATCTGGATTCTGGATGTAAGTTTGGTTGTCTAGTGTAGTTATCTATTATATTACTAAGAAGGTTATCTACTTTCGTTAATTTTATAATTTTACGGGAAACTTTCTTATTTTTTCATAAATACCTTCTCCTGACAAAAGAAAACAATACAAAAAAGAATTAGCGAAATCAGTCTAGCCGTTCAATAGCCGTAGTCATGTTTGTTTTTGTCAGAAGGTTCTTATGAATGACAAGAGTTGAGCGGAATAAAAATAAAACTTAAAGTAGGTAACTTTCTTAGTACATTCATAATACATTTTTTACAATTTTGAAATAAAATCAGGCGTTTGACAGAATGCGGATACAAAATATAATAATATGGTTTCATACAGATGCATCGGTTCGAATAACCTAATATAGTTAATAGGTATTTAATTTATCATTATACAAATAAAAATTCAATATTCATAGATTATTGTTAAGACTTTGTATAGGTCTTACGTAAGAAGTGTTCTTGAGTATTGTTCATCTGTGTGGTGTCCCAACTTTGGGGTTCATAAAGACAGAATTGAAAGAATGCAACACAGGACTTTACGGGTGCTAAACTTTTTAAGTTTTAAAAAATTTGATAATTATAGTGATGCTGAACGATATCATGGCCTGCAGTCTCTGTCTGTTAGACGTAGAATTGCTGACCAGGTATTATTATATAAAATTGTTACTTCATCAGTCGATTGCCCGGCTCTAAATCAACTGGTGCACTATCATGTGCCCAGAGTTACAGCACGACATCCCCGGACGTTCCATATTGCAAGATTTGAAACGAGTTACGCCAGAAATAAATTCATTCGGCGTTCTTGCGAGGATTACAATTGCTTGTTTCAGTCGGTTGACTTATTTAATCTTACTCTTACACGATTTAAGACTGGAATTGCATCGATGGCGGTAGATTTGTAGTGGGATGAATATTTGCATCCTTGGAGAGATTTTCTTCCTTCTTTCCTTTTTCCTTCCCCCAATAAGCCACTAATATTTGTTGTTATTGATTAGCTTTAAGTGATATTATTTTTAATGCATATTTCATTTTGATATTAGAGCACAAATGTGCCATCTGTAATTGGGTTAATTATAAATATATATATATTAATTGTACAAATTTGTAATAAAACCTGTAGATGAGCCAATAAATAAAATAAATAAAAAAAAAATAGTATGGACCACGTCTGTCGAGTAGGTTACTTTTTGGTACGGCCCATTTTGGTACTGTCTATACTAATATATAAAGAGGAAAGATTTGATTTTTTGTTTGTTTGTTTGTTTGCATCGAAAAGGCTCCAAAACTACTGAACCGATTTGAAAAATTCTTTCACTTTTGGGAAGCAACAATATCGGCGGTGAACATAAGCTATATTTAATTTCCAAAAAAAATTGGGTAACCTACGAAAACTTCAATAATGTATCCCAAGGTGTAAAAAATTTACCTAAAATATTCTTTTTATCGCGAACGCTGTGAAAACTAATGATGATAGAATAAAACAATGTACGGCAATTTTGTAGAAGATATCATTATTTACAAAAAGTATCGCGACAGCATATTATGTCTAACTATTATAGTTATGCCACAATAAGTGTTTTTTTATTTTAAAAAAATCAATAAAATGTCATATTCAAGTCTGCTTCAATATGTGTGTATAACTTTTTGAATTATTCAATTCGGACATTCCATTCGAAAGTTATCACGAGTTTAAAAATGTGAGTATTGGAAAAAAAGCATAGTCTCTTATTATCTCAACTTAGGAGCGAAGTAGATTAGGTAGGTACCTACCTATATTTTTCTAACCCCGCGGCGCGAAGTGTGACCTCGATAAATATGATGTTTAATCATAATATTTATCTTCGCGTATCTCCTCTTAAACTATATCTTTCAATCTTGAAATTCGTATTTTATTTTTATGTTAAAATTAGAATCTATATATTAATTTACAGCTTTCTAAATTCATTAATCTAAGAGATATGGTTGTTCAATAAAAAGCGCCCCCCCACCCCTTTCCCATTAATTAATATTATATTTTGAAAACGAAATAGAATAATTTGACTCTTTCTGAAGAAATAATTTTCTTGAAATTTCGATAAAACCAGTTTTAAACTTATTAGGAGGCACTTAAAAATCATCCCTTTTTATATGTGCCCTTTTTCGTCCCTTTTAGTGAAAATTTGGAAAAACTGTCCAAGAAAACTACTACTTATTTCTATAGGAGAATTCATATGCCAAATCTCAAGTTCGTACCATGTCTAGTTCCCGAGATATTCACATACTTTGAAAAACATTCAACCCTATTTTTCACCCCCTTAGGGGTGGAATTTCCAAAAAATCCTTTCTTAGTGGAAGGTTTTGTATTAAAACCTACCTGCTTTCCAAATTTCACTTCTCTACGATTAGCCGTTTGGGCTGTGCGTTGATGAGTGAGTATGTCAGTAAGTCAGTCAATCAGTCAGTCAGGCACTTTCCTTTATTATTATAGATAAAGGCGATCTACTTAAATATAATATTGTAGGATGTTTCAGTAAGAGTGCAGTTTTTAAACATAGTATACATGTAATTAATTTTTCGTTTTTTTACACTTTTTTTTGTTTAGGGGGCGGGGGGGGATCTTCATAGACACCCATCCTTTCTGGCTGGGTAGTGCTGACTTGAACCAGCTAAAACCCCCCCCCCCCTCTTCTTTCACAGCCCGGTTCCCACCTTTCGGTCTTGGACTGCGAATTTGTCAGCTTCTCCTATCACATCCCTTGGGCACGTCTTTCATCCTCTTCTTTCTGCCGGATCACACTCTCCATACATCTGCGGACGTAATCTCATCCCTCCTTACTATCAATCATCTTCTCGATTATATTTTCCACTGATATGTGGTTTCTTTTCTGTAGTTCAAGCCTTAGTGTTTCTCGCTCTAGTTGCCACCTCTGGCACTCGAACAAGGTGTGTTCCGCGTCGTCTTTAGGATTGCTGCAGTAAATGCATGCGCCACTCTCTGCCCTGTTAATTTCTTTTAAATAATTTTAGAATACTCCGTGGCCACTAAGGCATTGTGTCATTCTGAATGTGATCATTCCATGCTTTCTGTTTATCCAGGCTTTTACGTCTTTTATTAATCGATATGTCCATCTTCCTTTCGTGGAAGCGTTCCACTCCTCTTGCCACCTGTCCATAGTGCTTTCTCTTTCTGTTTTTCTTCTTTCCGTGGTGCAGGGTCTTTCGCCTTCGAATGGTTTCCCACTTTCTTCTGCCAACAGATTGGCCAGCTATCACCAGAGCTGCATCGGTAGAGACATTCTTATATGCACAACATGTTCTTAGGGCCATGGTTCTCTGCCCCTTGAGCAAGATTCCTTTTTGATAGCTTTTCTGTAGTGCGTGTTTCCATACAGGGGCTCCATATAATATAATTATTGACTGTGAAGTGAAGTGAAGATTGCAACTTTCTTTTAGATTGTTTGGGGCCCTTCGTGTTTGGCATCAGGCTGCACATGGCCTTTGTAGTTTTAAGAGCCTTGTCACAGACGTGTCTCAGGTGGCTGCTGAAGGTAAGACCCCTGTCTAGAGTCACACCCAAATACACCGCTTCTTTAGATAATTCTATATTTTGTCCTTCGAATTGGAAATGTATATTTTTCGCCATCCTGTATCTGCTCAGTATAATCGCCACAGTTTTTGTGGAGCAACCTTTAGGTTATTTCGTTTCATCCACTGTCCAACGCTATGGAGGGCTGCGTTTGTTTTAATAATTAGGTCAGTTTTTGTCGCGGCTGTTATGGAGACTGCCAGATCATCTGCATAGCAGATGAAATGCGCTTGTTCCGGTACTTCGACTTCCATAACATCGTCGTAAAGTATATTCCAGAGCGTTGGTTCCAACACGGATCCCTGGGGTACTCTTCCTCCTACCTCCATTTCGGTTTTTCCTTCCAATATGATTGTTCTTTCTGTTAAGTAGTCTTCTATAACATTATGTATTTTACTGTTGATGTTACGTCTTTTCAACTTATCCATCAGGATTCCCCATGAGGCCGTGTTAATGGCGTTTTTCACGTCTACCAGCACAAGCGCATTCAGGTGCTTTCTTTCTCTGGCTGCGTTTGCCAGTTCCAAAACTCTGTTCACCGCATGTACCGTTGTTCTGCCTTTTCTGAAACCAAACTGTGATTTATTCAGACCTCCGTTTATTTCTATGTCCCTAATGAGCTTTTCATTTATTATATATATTATATATTATACATATATTCTCGAATAATTTTGCCAAAACATTTATTAGACATATCGGCCTGTATTTTAATTCCTCATCTGCGTTCTTTCTGGGTTTCTCTATGAGTACTAGTCTTGCTTTTTTCCACTCTTTCGGAAATATTCCGTCTCTGTAAAGATCGTCAAATAACCCACTGAAATAAGCTGGGCTGTGTTGAACTAATTCCTTGACTACTCCCGGGAGGATACGGTCAGGGCCCGGGGCCTTGCCGAGCTTTATTCTTTTCGCAGCATTCTTTACATCTTCCTCTGTAATTTCCGCGCCTTCGCTTCTCTTTGAGACGATACGATGTTTTATTAAGGTATTGCTTTCTGGACCGATGAATATTTCCTCAAATATTTCCTTCTTTCGCTCTGAAAGCACTGAAGCGAAAACACCGAAATTCGACAGTGGTCATCTATGTTTATTGGGATTATTGATTGGCTTTACGAAAAAACAACTCGTAATAATTAATTGTGAAAACTTGGAAAATGGAAATAATTACGCTGACGGTATCTCCAAAACATTGATGATGTGATGTAAACGAGAGTGTCCGAAAATCCGAAATCATAAACTCGGATTCGTTCTCAACAACCTCAAATTTCACTATGAAAAAAGTTATAGAAAATATTATACAAGGTATAATGTCCTGTCATCAGAGCCGTTGTTTTAATTCATAGTTAATCTGAACAAGTCTTCTTTACTATATATTTTACTAATAAAAAAGACGTGTTTTTATTTTAAAATTTAAAGGTAGACTCTTACTGATGAGACATCCCTTAAACAGGTATTCATTAGTTGCGAATAACGTGTTTAGATGTGTTGAAAATAACGATTTCCGATTTGAATTATTAAGGAAATACTTACCAGAAAAACTAGTTTATTTACATAGCAGTCAAGGACAATTAAACCATTTATTTTCTTAAGACAAAAATAAGACTTACATAGCCGAATGGATATTTCTGATTTCCGGAGAAATTGGATCACGATTTTTGAATATTTCAGGAGCATAATGTCGCATGGTGAAGAACGAGTCTATAAACTGTTTGGCCTGGTTCATGCTGGTGCATCTTGTTAGAAATTTGCGGATTATCAGACCATCTGCAAGATAACATACTGCTTTAAATATCTACCTGCTTTGTCTTTAATAAGGGTTCCTCCAAATTTTCGGCCATGAATGAAAATATTGGCATTTGTTCGGCATGCAGGTGAATTTATGTCATCTGGAATTTCTATAATTAGGTAATTTATGTAGAGATAGAGAGAGAAATAGAAAATATGAAATCAAATAAACTCATCAGTTCTTATATTGCTTACTCCGGCATTTTTTTATTTTTTGATTCGGTTACCCTTTCCACAGCTCCCATTCTGTCATAATCGTATCGTTATTTTCTTCAGTTAAATTATATTCTGCTAATCAATCAAGTCAGTTCGATAGTTCTGCATTAAGCAAACAAAAGGAAAATGAAATTTGTATTACCTACTAGTTTGATTAATCAAAGAAAATTTAACTAGGTAGTATTCATAAAGTTTTTGAGAGACATGGTTATTTTTTTTTATTTTATCGCCAAATACATCATTCAGGATGCTTTGTGCCAAAACGATATTAATTTAATTTTAAATTCAATTTAACAATTTAATTCAACAATCGTTACAAAACGACAAAATTCTTATTTATTACTCTAATTATAACAGTTTTAATAACCCTCTCTAATATTAACGGAATGAAATCATTAAAAACTATTGAATACTTTGAAAAATTAAAAGTAACACGTTCAAAATTTTCATATCTGGCGGTCTGGCACGCATTGGTTACGCACGAGAATTAAAATAAAAAATAAGTCTGGGTTCTAATCCGATCACCCCAGTCTATTCTGAACATAAAACTTCGTTACCTACATACCTTAATTAATTCCATGACCTGAACCAAGCCATGATTGATGGTAAAATACTTCGACAAGGATAAAACTTAAGAATATTTTCCAATGCATTTTATAGAGGACTTATCTAGAGTACAATACTAAAATCCTGTACTTATATGGCATTAACGTAAGAGTTTATAGATTTAGTAAAAAATATGTTTTTACCAAGAAAATCCGGTAAATGAGGCTGCTGCTTTAACCAAGTTCGTATGATTTCCACATCTTCTTCAGGCACTTGTAATTCTTTATATTTCGACCACATTTTATACTATTTAAATTAAACTATTGGTTGGTGTAATTTACAATAGAACGTGTTCTAGTTCTACGTGACAGCCAACTCACCCGTGAACAACTATCATCTTACAATCAAATTATTCAATTATTCGCACTACATAAATAATAGGTCCAAAGACTATGCCTTCGATTTTTTTATTCGTTTTTTTTTCTTATTAATTTCCATCTCCGGTGTTAATGATTTTTTTTTTAAATTTAATTATGCGTTTTTCCTCTTAGAAACTGTAGCGTGTAGATTAGAGATGAAACGGATATCCGGCAACTATCCGAAACTGGCCTATCCGGCTGGGTAAATGCTATCCGGCCGAATACCGGATAATTAATATCGATTTTCTGAAATCTGGCGAACTAGCCATAAACCTTCGAAAGAATAGCAATTGAGAGACAATAGCAGGTAGTGCTATTGTCTTGTGACACGTGTTATTCACCAATAGCGTACCGGGTAAATATCAATCGAATTTGCACGGTAGTTTCCCTTACTTCTAAGGGCTATCGGCAATATACAAAATTATCATGAATGCATATAAAAATATATTAACGCTTGTTCAATAATTCATTTCTTTGAAAAAAAAATAACATAAATAAATAAAATATAATATAGGCATATAAAATAGTATTCGTTAAAATCACTACCTCATTAATTATTATTAAAAAAACATATTTTATTTTTAAATCTGTAACACACCTTCATACTTGACAAATACAATTTCCAAAACGTTTAAGTAAACCACATACATACATGAATGAAAAGCCACATTTTTATGGAAATAATTCAAAGCCCACTTTTAAGTGAACTTCAAACCCTTCCGACATCCTCCACAGAAAGCAAGGATAGTGTTTGAAATTGGAAATGGTTAAATATTCTTGTCGCATATCTACATATATTTTTGTACAAAAAATGAGCGAGAATTATCCTGTCAGTTATATTCATATTTATATAGACAGGTTGGCGTAGTAAATTTCCGGTCAATGCTTCTCCAATAACAATAATATAAGGGTGCAGCCGTCATAAACATAATCCTACACTTTTCTATTGTGTTATACTTTGAATAGATTTAGCCAGTGCTCAGATTTCGTCGAATGGACTATAGCACCTATCCGGCCGGATACCGGATAGTTAAAAAATATATGTTTGGATAACTAATTGATTTATTTAGTAAGAATCACTTAAGAAATACACCTTGTAATCACAAGAAAAATTCTACAACTAAGAAAATTGATTAGCAAAGATACTGCAATAAGGGTAAATTATGGAGAATTAGCTGGAGCTGGAGTGGACAGAGAGTTGCTGTCAACTATCAAGGTTCGCAAGATCTCATACTTGGGTCATGTACTGCGAGGGGAAAAATACCATCTCCTGCACCTGATATTGAAGGGCAAAATTGAGGGACGCCGAGGACCTGGCCGGAGACAGACATCATGGCTGCGCAACATCAGAGACTGGACCGGCATCCGAAGTGTGGAGAAGCTGTTCCAGACGGAGCAGGATAGAGAAAGATTCGCCGAAGTGATCGCCAACGTTGGGGAGACCCGACAGGGCACTTGAAGAAGAAGAAGATGGAGAATTAATACTTATTTCTTTATATAGAGGTAGTAAACGGCTTCGCTTATCTCCGTAAATAAGGAAAGTATAATAAAAATGTTTCGTCATTAGGTACTGGTATTCTGAAACTCACGCTCCGACTCAACGCAATTAATGATTTAAACTGACTCCATGGCAATCAAAATCCAATAGTTGATAAAATGTTTATTATGGACGAGCTAATGATATGTTATTGTATTTCTATGGAAAAATCATAACAGTTCTGTCAAAAAATGTATAGCCGGTGCAATCCTTTTTGGCTCGCGGTGGCCAATTTCGGAACTACATACAACGTTATATATGTACAGACAAGGGCGGATCCAGCCATGGCACCAGGGGGGGGGTCACAAAGTAAAAAATTTGGTATCTGGAAATTACACTTTTCCTAAAAAAAAAAAAGGTCATTTTCAAAATTTGGCATCTGGAAACTACACTTTTCCTAAAAAAAAAAAAAATTTCCTAAATTTGTTATATGGTACTTTTGCTCCAGGGGGGGTCATGGCCCACATGAAATTATAATTATGCTAGCAAAATAAAGATTTTATTAATAAATATCACTGCCCTACTTGAGATTACATAGCCTAGGGGGGGGTCATGACCCCCCTAACCCCCCCCCCTGGATCCGCGCTTGTGTACAGAAGATCACCACGCTATTCCCAAATGACAAATAGAATGGTGATTTATTGGTGTTTGACAATCACAATAGGGTAAGAACACGTAGAAAGCGGATTCCGACCCGCGCCGGCCGGCACAAAGAATGTTTCTATGCATTTGAATGGGGATACACACAGCAAAAGCAGGAACCCGCTTTCCGGCATCCCCATTTAAATGCATTGAAACCATAGACAACAATCTTTGAGCTGGTCGGCGCGGGTCGGAATCGGCTTTCTACGTGTTCTTACCCATAGGGTATTTGACTAATTTCCAGAAACCGTTTTAAATTATTCTACGATACATTATAAGCACATTCTCTTTATATTTTCTGAAGATATGCCATATTTTATATGAAAATCATGTTTAAAGTTTAAATATCCAAAAACGCGCGTAAAACGCTGTCTTGTATAATGGCGCTGGTTACGTGGTGCATTTTACGTCACACCATAGTATTGGTATGAGTTTGCTAACGTGTTGATGACTGTCATTTACTATAGTGTGACGTCACAGGGAACACAACTAATCACAAGGCGTTTTCATCGGTGACTATAGTTCCATAGAAATATTTGAATTTTTATTACGTGTTTTTATAAAAAAATAAGCCTATTTAAGTTGTAAAATAAAAGAAATAAGCTTTCTTGGGCCATTTTCAAACAGGATGACCACAATCTGTAGCTTATTTTTCATAGTGTCAAATACCCTATTCAATAAGCAATGAAATGGTTATTCTGTACCCCTATTCTGTAGCAAGTGTAGGGTAGTCACTTGAAAAAAGTGACTATTGGGCGATACATTTTGTATGAAAAACGTCTATACGTATCGAATGCGAGAATCGCATATAGACGTTTTTCATACAAAATGTATCGCCTAATAGTACCTTTTTTTCAAGTGACTACCCTACACTTGCTACAGAATAGGGGTCAAAGAGCATTGAGTTCGTTATGGTATTTCTATGGAAAAACACAACAGTGATTATGAACAGTCCTGTCAAATGCGCTGTCAAAAATTGTATATCCCGCGCAATAATTATTGGCTCGCGGTGGCCAATTTCGGAACTATAACGTTTTCTATGTACAATAGATCACTGCGCCATTCCCGCGTGATTTTTGCGAGTACAATGCCCGCCTTCCTTTCCCATATTTGTAGCATACCTGCGCGCACCCTGTTCGCAGTACTGCCCCGGTGGAAAGAAAAGAAAATAAAGAACATATTGAAATGGGCAGAGCAACTTTGGATTCGCACCAACTCTCACTTCACAGAAGTGGATATGCATTCACTTATCTCCTGCAATTTTACTGCGCAACTCGCACTCGCACATACACTTGCTACTTGACAATGTGTGTGTGAGCCCTTAATTGAAACAACACCAAAAAAGCTCTTGCGTAGAACTCAGTTGGTTGCCAGTAGTTACACAATTGTTTTGTTGGATTAAATGCATTCAGAATAGCTAGAACTGTCAAAATACGTAACAACTATTGGATACGAGGAATTTTGTTATCGCAGAACAAAGAGTTCTGTCGCAGAATAGAAGTTTTGGCTTAGAACTTAATCGGCTGCCATCAGTTACGCAATTAATGTGTTAATTAAATATTTTCAGAATAGATAAATGTATAGTGGAAATAAAATACGCACTAAAAGCCAAAAACTTCATTTTGAGATAATCTAATAAAACTGATTTTTCCCCCATATAGACATAGTACTATGATGATTTTTGGATCTGTTTTTTTACGCCTTTAGATCATCGATTTGGACTTAGTGAAATATTTAGGCTATAGACAATGGTTTATAGAACATTTCCTCATACTTAACTCATTTTTTTTTCATTTTTGGCGTTTAGTGCGTATTTTATTTCCACTATACAAATGTCAAAAGTCTCAATAGAAATTGGATACGACGCAACTCAATCATCTGTTTTTCATTTCAGAATAATAGTCATGCCGCCTACGTAAGCGTAATTCATGCGTTGTACCCTCGGTAATTCACTCACTGCCCGGGCTCTACTAAAGACTTCTTTAGCATTCAGGGAATTTTATATTTTGAAAAAAAAAAAACACTGATATTTTAAGTGGAGCGCTGATCTTCCTCCCATCAGGGTCCCGAAGACAAGGAAGACCCTCTCGGTATGAGAGAATCTTCTCGTGTTCCGCTTCTTCGAAGCAGAGCTGAGGAATCTGGACATGGTGTGTGAGGAGGTCATAAACATTGCGAAAGATCGAGCGCAATGGAGAGGTCTTATTGCCTCCCTATGCTCCTAAGTGGGGCGTAAAGGGAGAGTGGATTGGATATTAAGGGAGCCGTAAACCTAAACAGATTGGGAACCTCTGCACTAATGCTATTTTGGCTACGACCTTCGTTCTGAGGGTAAAAGTTAAAAATCTAAACGCTCTAATCATAGGAAAAAATATTATAATACCATACTATAATCCAGACTAACTAATGCGGTTGATGGTTTTTTCGACACTGTTTCCAATAATCCCATATAGATGCACCAACTAACCAGAAACATACGCCGAATATCCGGTATTCGGCTGCTTAGTTGGCCGAATATCCGGCACCGGCAAAAATGCTATCCGTTTCATCTCTAGTATGCTACTGATGGTGTATGCTACTGAAGAATGCGGTCCCACAACAAGAGGGACGGATGTCGCTGCGTGGACACCAAGGGTGGATGTCACCAGAGCGCTGTCCTGCGCCAAGGTAATCCAATAACGGTAGCCAGAGAAGTCAGGTAGAAGAGCCAGTGGTCGAGAGTGTCCAAGAGTAGGTAGCCAGAGAAGTTCAAATCCAAAGTTGATCAAAGCCAGAGTCCAGTGAGAGAGCAGGTAGCCAAGTAAAACTCAGGAGAAGTTCAGAGCAGAGAATGTTTATTCATTTGCCCATACCCCCACTTGATCACACAGTGATCGGACCAAAACAATACTACGCGGACATTGCAGCCGTACACAGTACGCGCTGCTTTGCCCCATACATTAGCCTATTACAATTTATTTCCTTAATCTAATATCAGTCACGTAATGTCACACATCAGTTCACATATGTATTATTCACAGTTATGTCTCAAATATGAGCCTATAATACATACATCCCGACGCATTCTATCCGTTACATCCTCTCCCCGTGAGGGTATCACCCTCACTCCGTGGGAGGAAAGGATGCCTCTTCTTCCTTCGCCGCCTTGAGCCGCCAGTGACCTTCACCGGGGTCGTGATGCGCTGTAGTCTGCACCAGGATGAGACCCTCCCAGGGTCGCGCCGACCACCGTCCCGTGTAGAAATTGCTCGTGGATCCTTCCACTTTCAATAGGACCGGGTACCCTGTCAACCATGTGTTCGTTACAGTCTCCGTAACACTCGCGTCATCGTCATTCGCCGCTTCCTTGAGTCCTGTGGTGCAAACTGATACACCCACCGCGGTCGCACTTTTTTGCCTTCCGGCATTTACCGGTGAAGTGTACGGCAGTGACACAACTAAAACACAATTTCAGATCCCTGACCAGGGCCTGTCTATCCGAGACAGACTTCTTGAGATAATCGGCACACTTGCTAAATTCGTGATGTCCCTCATACAACCCGCAAAATTTCTCACTTTTTTGATCTGGACCGTAAGGAGTGGTGGGAGTAAGCTGCATTAGAACAACAGGCTAAACCTACGGTAGAAGCAGCGGAACGCCACAAATGGGGCTAAATTGCAAACCCTCGGTGCTAACATTGTGCCATCTTCAAGTCGCGGAATCTATCTGCATCTTCCAGAAGGATGATATATGACGAAACGTATTTTTATTAAACTTTCCTTATTTACGGAGACAAGCGAAGCGGCTTGCTACCTGTATATAAAGAAATACGTATTCATTCTCCATAATTTAACCTTATTGCAGTATGTTTGCCAATCAATTTTCTAAGTTGTAGACATTTTTCTTGTGAATTTGTTATCCAAAAATACATTTTTTTTACTATCCGGTATCCGGGCGGATAGGAGCAAGTTATCCGGTATTCGGCCGGATAGCATTTACGCCACCGGATATCCGTTTCATCTCTAATACCCACTAATACCGAGACACACATTCTTGATTTTAGTTTCCGGTTATAAAGAAAACATTTACACCATGGAGGAGAAAGAAGAAAATAACGACTATTATAATGCAGATGTGGCCAATCCAAATAGCCCGCGAGACCATTTGGGTTGGCCACGCCTGCCTTATAGATTAGGGATGTTGCGGATATTCGCATCCGCATCAATTGTCACATCCGTATCTGCATCCGCATTAATTAATGCGAATGCTGATGCGGATGTACCGTTAGAGCAAGTCGCGACATGAAATTAAGATATGCAATTGTGTTCTTATCTCAAAAAGGTAGTTTGAAGTTTGAGAGAGAAAGAATATGCATGCCACGTGCAAGGAAAAGGCTGAGCTTTGTTGTCAAGAAATATTAGAAAGTGTCTGGAGTCTGGACTTACCAAGACAAACTTTGAAATTAAGTGCACTTTCAAAAAATACATTTTATTTCTTACGTGTAGGTGTAGAGTAAGATCATCGTATTGTTATTGATTTTTTAATATAAACTTACGTGGAGTGGCACTCAAGTGGCAGCCTAGACAAGGCAGAAGGAATGTCGGCAGACCCCAAGCCATATGGGCGGATGAAATCGCAAAGATTGCAGGCCGCACATGGATGAGAGAGGCTCAGGACAGGAATGAATGGAAGGAGAGGGAAGAGGCCTATGTTCAGCAATGGACGGAGACAGGCTGACGAAGAAAAAGAAGAAACCGTACAAAATTATTTTATTCTGTGAAAAGGCGGCCTTTCGTTAAAAAGGTCCTTTTATTTCTTAGGTTTTACACTCCTATTATACAGTATCATTCTTTATTCTGAGCTCCGCATCCGCGGATGTCCGACTTGAACGATCCGCATCTGCGGATGTCTAAAACCCTGCATCCGCAACATCACCAATACATACTTAAACCCAAATCTATTACTTACCTAAATAGCCGGAATCTTCCAATCCAAATCCAAACTCCCTTTAGACCCCACTTAGGGGCATAGGGAGGCAACAAGAGCTCTCTATTGCGCTCGATCTCGCGCAACGTTAATGACCTCCTCCCATACCATGTCCAGATTCCTCAGCTCTGCTTCGAAGGAGCGGAACACAGTATGAGAGGGTCTTCCTCGTCTCCGGGACTCTGATGGGAGGAAGAACAGCGCTCTCCCCGGCCAACTGTCATTCGGCATCCTTAACACATGTCCCAGCCAAGTCCATCTCCTCCACATAATAGTAGAGGTGATGGGCTCGCGCCGGCGTATAGCGTCGTTCGTGATGCGGTGGTACCATCTTATACCCAAAATTCTCCTGAGGCACTTCGTTTCGAATGCAGATACTTTTTGTGCCTGGGCCAAAGTCAGGTGCCAGGACTCACACCCATACAGAAGAATGGGCAACACACACGCATCAAACAGTTTACATTTCGTCTCGACACTAAACGCCGACGCCTTCCATATCTTGGTCATGTTGTTGAAGGCGCCACTTGCCATACCGACACGTATCGGGAGCTCAGCCCCGAGGTCACCAGCGGTGGTAATGGCTGCTCCCAGGTACTTAAATTTATCCACCCGGGAGACCTGGTGACCATCGATGGTTATCGGTAGCTGTTTATCGGGGCAGGCATTATTCGCCATGAGCTCCGTCTTACTGGCATTGACTCGAAGGCCGAGGCGTGCTGTTTCGCTGCAGAGTCTTGAAACACTGCGCTGTAATTCCTCCACTGTCGTACTGAACAACGCTAGGTCGTCCGCGTACTCCAGGACCCCTATTCTGTAGCAAGTGTAGGGTAGTCACTTGAAAAAAGTGACTATTAGGCGATACATTTTGTATGAAAAACGTCTATATGCGATTCTCGCATTCGATACGTATAGGCCAGCGGTCGTCACACTTTTCTGTTCAATGTCCGCATTGGACAATGTGAGCTCTTACCGCGGGCCGCATCCACGGCGCCCCCCCCCCCCCCCCTCCCATACACACACTGGATTTATTGAAAATAATCAAGTAATGTTACTTTTACAGTAAAATTTTAAATCACTTTGGGTTACCATAAAGAAAGTGTAAAAAAATATTTTGAAAAAAATTTAGCAGGCGCACACAGACCGCATACTTGTAAATTAGGTACGAAGGCGTACAAAAACGCGAATGGAATTGCGCTCGGGAAGGGAGATTGGGGAAAACTACTGTTTGATCCGGTGCCCATTGCAGACATGTCTTGTGAGTTCACGTGCACAAAGCTAGTGGACAATGTTTTGTTACTTTGAGTACATCAGTTTGTCTGTGAAGTTTTTTTAGTGAAACAACTATTTCCACTTCTGGGAAAAACGTGATGAAATTAGCTTTGGGCGAGGAAACTGAGAAATAATTATGAAGATGCTTTGCCCTGAATTAAAAAATGGTTTCAATTTTGAAAAACTAAGAAAATTCAATTGAAGACCCACCCCGTTCACCACATCTTTCAAAAGAAGTAACGAAAAACGTTGTCAAATCGGTGCTCTCTTTTGTAAATACCGTCGCCGACGCATTAAAATACTCGAAAGTTTATGACTTTTTGGAACTCGTAAAAGTCTGGTGAAGATGTCTACCACAAACACTCGCAGTACCGCAGTAACACACGCGAATCCAATTTTCTATGGAGCTCTGTGGTGAAAATTCTAGAAGATTTTTTTTTGTTCGCATTATTACTTGGAACCAAAAACTGATATTGTCATTATGCCCCTGAGAGAAACGTGAACAGTGCGTAAAGAAACCCTCCGAAGTAGTTCAAAGTCATGAAACCAGGCGAAATTCTCCTTACGACATTATTCTAGGACTCAAAAGAATTTGTGCTTATACACAATTTCAAAATAGCCGAAGAATTTTTTTTTTGAAACAAAATGAATCTGTGCTCACTCGAAGTGAACACAAATACACTTTTGACATCTTTCACACTAAGCAAATGCTTGTGTCGTGAAAGTGGAAAATGGTCGGCACGGCCGGGATTTGAACACACGACCTCCGCACGAAACCGTGCGAAAGCCGGCGGCGTAACCTCTGGTCTACCAACCACCTCATTACCGCAGTAGTATTCGTAAGAACAATGCCTGGTTTTGTTGGAAGCAATTGAAAATCATAAAGCAATCGAAATTGACCGCCAATGCCTTTCTCCTCGACGACAACGCGCCGATTCGATATTAAGGCTGGTATTCGATACTATGGTTTCAAAAATTTCAATCAACTACCTTAAAGCCTAGCTCTGGTACCTACTGACAATTTTCATTCCCGAAACCGAGTAATAAATATTAAAGGAAAGAGGAAAGCTATTTTCCAACAATAAGGGTTAAATAAAAAAAATAAAAGTCCAAGGTGGCGAAAACAATCAATTTTCAGAGTAAGGTAAAAAATATTTTTGAAGGCTGTTGAAAAGATAAATAAATTGACGGTGGACTGGCTGATGGCGCTGGAGCCAAGCCTGTAGAAGAGGATGGCACTCAGCCCACTACGAGTGAAGATTTTCCGGAAACGCTATAGCATTCGTATACGAAAAGTAAAGAAACTAATTGGCGTTTTATAAAGCGCATTAGGGGTTGAATATGTGTATTGTAGTAAAATTATTTCAGATATTTCTGCATTTTCCTTCCATATTTCTGTCTTTTCTTTCATCCATACCGAGAATACTTTGAAATCTCCTCGTATGTACATTGAAAAAAATTGTATACCTACGTTATATTAAAGATTTTTTATTAGAAATACAAACGTTTTTCATGTAACTTCATTTAATATGAGGCATTTCCGTGTTTTCGACACCCATTTTCTATTTAATTAACTTTGTACGAAAAATCGATTTTGGCAAGATTTGTCTTTAGAAATCGCTCGCCGCGTCGCGGGCCGCACAAAAATTGCAACGGGCCGCATTGCGCCCGCGTGCCGCAGTTTGACGACCACGGGTATAGGCGATATATACGGCGTAGCCGTGACATGGCTTGGTGTAACCCATTAGCAAAGATGACCAAACCATACATCATGGTTTTGCAAGGCGTAAAAGCATTAAAAACTTTAATGGCAACACCGATGTATTATTAACCTATATCATTGTTAATGTCATTTTGGCCTGTCTTGTTGTATTCTGGTATTGTTGCAAAATATCGAGAATAGTATTTTAATTTGCTATTATTCGTGCATATACATTTATGTAATTTAATGAATTTGTTTCTTGATTTCATGTGATTAATAATTTATTGTTAATACCATTCAATACCATATTAAAGCCATGGGAGGCGGGCGTGACATCTTTCTAGTTGTCAAATTATATAAATAAACGGTTTAATTTTTTTATTTATCTTTTGTACAATCATCCAGTTATTCAATTTAAATTAAGGTTGCTAAATTTAAAATATAATGACAATGTACTTTAAAAGTCGAAGTACGAAGCTAATGAGATTTTAAAGATTAGTGTGCAGTGGGAGTTTTAACGCTAAAATGAATGAAAAGAAATTGGTTCATAATTTTAAGAGTTATTTGGGGCTCGATGATTCTACCTTAAAGGTAATTAAGTTTTTTATTCTTATAGTTTTACAAATTCTGTATTATGCTATATTATTGTGCCATATCTTGCCTTACCTTGGTGTTTGCTGAAACTCTAAATGATTTTTTTTTCAGATAAACGATGATCAATCTGTTCCGATTGAAGAGCTTAAACCATATTTGTTACCAGGTAAATGTAAATCCAATTGCATCAGTAATTAAACGTATAATAAACTCATCAGACCTCCCACATGGTTCAGTTGCTTTACTTTATCTATAAATAAACAATCATTCCATATTGTATTGATATGTTATATTCTATTTAGTTTATGTTATTAAGGGTGGGTAACATTCTTTACAGGAGAGTTGGTGATTGGTACAGCGCATAATGTTTTGATGTACACCGCAGTAAGTGAGCAACAAAATGGACGATTTGGCTCATTATTTGTTACCAATTATAAGTTGTCTTTCGTTTTATCCAATGATCAGGTGATTTTAACTACTTTTTATTTACTTATTGAGTATACACAGAGGTTTGGCAGAACTCAATGCCTAACATGCAATAACATACTTTGACCCCAGGTAGATTTTTCAAGTGAAAGACAAACATTTATTGTAAATTTTTTTGTGACACCAAATAGAAACATTGCAATAACTGATGCACAGGCTCTATATTGCAAGATTGAACATCCAAACTCAGATATGGAGAATCTTCGATATGTTTATAGAGGATAGAAAATTTTAGTATGATGATTGTAAAGCCCATATTAGTCGGAATATAAATTCAAATGAAAAAGTGCTTTTAGATATCTTCTTTATTAATAAGAGTTTGATTTTTAGTCAACGGGAGGTTGCAGACAGAAAAATCGTTTTTTGGGTCCATACGATGTTCCATTGAGTCTCGTGTCTAATGTAATTGAATTAAACGAAGCGGATGAGTGTGGACCTGGTACTCGGAGTAGACGGCGAAGTCTTGGACCAGACCAGGCCCTCCCCAGTAGGGTTAGAGGGTTGCAGGTGATTTGCAAGGTAACAACTCCAGCTTTATTTAAAACTTTATCTATTTTTCTTGTATAACATATTTCAGATTTTAATTCCTTTTTTATTACAGAACATGAGAGTAATGTCCTTCGGTTTTAAATTTTCCGCTCAAGGCCAAGGTCGTGGAATAGCCGCTTCATTACTTCATCACGCCTTTCCTCGCAGACATGATTTACTGTTTGCTTTTGAATATACTGAACTGTATACTCCATCACAAGATTTAACTGACATAAATTTCTTTAATAAAGCAACTGATTGGCAAAAGGAATTGGATAGAACTAACTGTCAAAAGTGAGTGTCTGTAGAAATTATTTTCTGTTGTTAATACTTGCATTTTCTGCATTTTGTTCATTTATTGCTATTTTATTGATAGTTGGAGAATATCAAGAGCAAATCGAGTTGAAGATTCATTTTTTGACGGAGCGGGTGATGCTTTAGTTGTACCAAATACAGTGCTGGATTATCAACTGGCTGAAGCCGCAAGACATTTTCGTAAAGGAAGAGTTCCCATTTGGGTTGGTGAAATATAATCTCACTAAAATGCAAACATGTCACCTTTCTGTTACAAGATGCTGTGACACACATCGAAAATTACATCCCAGTTTCACATTTATTAAAAATTCATATGGCGTAAGCCATTTATATGGTCAAAATAAGACAGACAAAACAAAGCAGCAACATTCGTATTACATATTGTAAAGTAATAAATAAATTCACTCTAACTACACAGGCATAAAGATAATATCTTAAAATCAATAATCAGTATTAGTAAAATAGTAGTCAATAAAGATAGAATGTCACCATATAAAAATTAGTATCACATTTTGTCTTAAAATTTAAGGTATGGAGTAGTCCGGAGGGTGCTGCTCTAGCCAGATCTGGTGAATTGTACTCGTCCTCTAGTTCCAATAGTAATAATGCGGGTCATGCACCGGAATCTACCCTTTTGGAAGCTGCTAGAGGAGCGCATCCGACTAAGAAGCCTCCTCGCATAATTTCCTTACCTTCTCAGTCACGTCCTGTGCAATCTTCTTTTAACAAGCTATTATCGCTTTGTACTCCCACAACTTTGAGATCTTTTTGGGTGAGTTTTAATTTTTATTATTTTGTTATTAATGTTAATTTTCTGACGAATGAATGATTATTTTCTGTTATCACCTTTGCAGGAACAGGACAATAAGTTTTTCTCTGGCTTAGACAACACAAAATGGTTGAAGCATGTGTCTGAATGTCTCGTGTTAGCTGCTCAAGCGGCTGAAAGTCTGTCTGAAAACGTAACTGTTGTTTTACAAGAAGGTAATATTGTGTCATTTTTAAAGCTGGGGTTGCCGTAACACTTGTATTGCAATATAAGTAATTCATGTTATAAAAAATGCCAAAATATATGAAAAAAAGGTATATTATAAAAAGTATAAAAAAGTAAAGCATAAAAATAGGCGTTTCAGAATCTGCAAATGAATACCAATGTTGTGAATGCTACGCTTATAAAAGATTCACCCCTAAACACAGCCCCTTTCTCAAAATCATATTGAAGGGTAGAAGGCAAAAATATGCTCATTGACTTTTTTCAGTTTTTAATGCTGTTTTATTCACCTCTTCAAGTATAGTGTTAATAAAACATGCAAAAGCTTTCTCTTATTCTTTGGTAAATTATGCTTGAGAAGCATCTCAGTCAGCATGAAGCATTTAGTTTTGTCTTTGCTCTGCTGTAAAGTGAATGTGTTAATATGCCTTGATATTCAAATAGAAACAAAGCTATAAACACTTGATTGGTTAAGTAATCGAAATGTCAATTAACATTTGTAATGAAATCAAACATCTATAAATCTTAAAGTTCTTTTATGAGTTTGGGTCTCAAACAAAAATGTTCATTAATAAATATGTTAACGTGAATAAAGTGAGTGCTTTTTTTTTATTGGATGCAGACAGCTTTTTACAAATTTACAACATTTAATATAATAATAACATTTTTACATCACCATTTATGAGTGCTAAATCAATATTGTTTTTATTTCTAGGAGACGGCATGGATTATTGTCCAGTTGTTTCTTCATTAACACAGTTACTGCTGGATTCACACTACCGCTCTATCAAAGGGTTTCAATCACTTATTCAAAAAGAATGGGTTTCATTAGGTCATCCTTTTTGTGACAGGTAATTATTTATGTATGATTTTACTTTTTTTAAGTCAAAGTTTATATTCAAAGGAACAGTTGTTGAATTTGCACTAATATACAAATTTGTTCTTAACATGTTTTTAATAAAATTCTAGGTTAGGACATATCACTTTGCCCGAGTCTGAATTGAGTGATGGGCGTCGAGCGACGTCTCCAATGTTTTTGATGTTCTTGGATTGCACATGGCAGCTCACTCAACAGTTCCCAGCGGCTTTTCAATTTACGGATGTTTATTTGACAACTCTGTGGGACTCTACTCACAATCAAATATTTGAAACATTCATTTTCAATAGTTTAAGGGACAGAGAGTTACTTGCTTCCAAGGTTAGTTGAACTGAGAAATCACTCACCAAGAATATTCAATATTACTCAAGTCAAACTGTTTATAAATGTTTGTAATTATTTCAGTTTGGCAATTTGCGCTCTGTATGGGATTGGCATGAACAATTTCAAGACTCGGAAATACAATACTTTTATAATCCATTGTATTATCCACCAAAAAACCCCACACATCCAACTAAAACCTGTAAGTATATCAATATGTAATTATCGTGATATTCTGAGTAGAATTTTAATAAACTCACAATTTTCCCTTTTCTTCTTCCTCTGGTGTCATCTTAAGGATTATTTTGTTTTAGTGCTACCAACAGGAGCCATTCGTTTACCAGGACTGGCTTCACCTCTTCGATCATCTACATTCGCACCTTCATCTACTCTCGCTCCCTCACCTCAGAGGTTAATACCATTCACAGCGATATCCTCCTTGCAGTTGTGGGTGACAAATTATTTAAGATGGCTGCCTCCACTGCATTTGCCAGCTTCCGGTGACATACAGATGTTATTGTTTAATATTCGACTATTTAGAGAGGTACGTAACTTAGACAACATTTTTATCACTATTACGTTATAACGCAAGTTATCAATATTATATGCTATGTTGCAGATACAACAGTTGCAGTCAACAATTGCTATGTATAGTTCACACAGAAAAATAGGTGAAGTAAAAGAATCCCGTGAGCCACCATGTCCTGATCCTTCGTCCATTGGAGCGTTCTTCCCATTCATTGGCGAACCCAGAGAAGAGCATCTCACTCCTCCACCTGATTCCATTTCCACTGATGGATTAGATGATGAGCAGCAGGTGGATACTAAGAGTCCATCAAATGGCCCGTTGGTTTCTTCTAAGAAGTAGATTAATATGTTCTCTAACACTTTCAACAAGTGAATAAATCATATGACCTAGTGACTAACCTGATCAATAACTTAAAAAAACATATTTATTTAATATTTTTTGTGTAAAACTTTATTATTGTTATCAAAGAATATAATAAATCTAGTACTCTTTTTATAGTAGGAATGTTTATCTAATGAATTGAAATTTTATGTTATAGTGTAGGTAAGTATAATTTATTTATTATCTATTAGTTTATATTATTCCAATTAAAAGTTATGTTTGATTCTAATAATCAAAATAAGTGTAGCCATTACCCATTGATGATAGACAAGGGAATGTTAGTATTATGTTATTCCAAAATGATTTAAAATGTGTTATATATATATTTTGTAAATAAAAAATGTGATTTTCATGTGAATTCTAAAGTATTCACTAAATAAGTGTTAGTTGATGTGCTCGTAATCTTCCTACTAGATGCTCATATTGTTAATTTCCAGTAAAGGTTAATATGGGGAAGTTTGATTTAATTCAAATTTATTTAATCAGTATGTATGATTAGTAAGTCCTTGATTCAGATAAGCACAGGCGACATTTGGTTTCTAAAATGTGTAAAAATGTAAAATCTTGTAGCAAATACCCACCATAATGACATATATTGTGAATTTGTATGCATTTAAGGATCATCTTTGTCGGGTTGGTACGGGTCTGTTACAGGTTTTCCTCCTGTTACTGTTGAGGAGTGGGGGACTTTCTCATAAAGGTGGTATGGTTATTCTACCAATGCTATGTTGCCGTTTCTTGTATGGGGTGCCACGTACAAGTGAGGTTGATGTTTGCTGGCTTATCACCTCTTACTCCCCGTTTTTAAATCATACTTATCCAAAATTAAATGATAAAGCCCATAGAACTCTGGAATCCCCTACTTTTTTTATTGAGGTTAATCCATGAACGCCTAAATTATCAAGATTAACTCTTGGTTTTTTACGTAAAATTCTCAATGACGTCTGCCTATTTCTCATCTTTGTTTTCTACCTCATTTATGCAAATGGTGTATTCCTATACTGTCGGCTTTCAGTTCTAAGAATCGTGGGCATCATGGGATAGTTCCTACCTATCTCTATTTTAGGTTTTTTATTTCCCGGTGTAGTGTTGTCCTCAAAGCTTCCAGTATGAAGTGTGTTGTATGTTAACTGAAAAAGGAAGAGAAACAAGTAGAGGAGAACGTTGAGATCGACTGTACAGACTTTGGAAAAGTGTTGTCAGCAACAATCAATGAACTCCAAGCATTTCTATTCTTTATAGTTTGTTATATGTTAACATTCCAAAATACAGGTCTAAACTTGGTTAACGAGTAGGTACCAAATATAAGATGTATTATTAATCCTGAATTTCAATACGAATGGATTTTACCTGCATATTACGCAATGTGATTTTTTATATAATTGTAGACAGACCTAAAATTATTCTGTAACAGTCACATAATAGCTAATTTGTTAAGTAGGTAATAAATATAACATTACTGTTTGTAAAAAAAAAATATAAACATAAATCCACACAAATCTCAAGCCACTAAAGAAAAAGGTTTTTGTTTCCATTACATTCTAATTCATTATGTTTTTTTTTTAACCCTTTGCACTCATTGTCGAGTGATTTGAGTATTCATTGTCTTCCAGTTCACAATTTCAAATACAGCTTACAGTAATTTTCTGTAGATATTGGCAGCTGCATTGTTAATTTGTATTAAAATAGTATATACTTACTTAAAACATTCAATTTTCTATTACTACATGTGTTATAAGATAAAATTAACACAAAATGTATGTGTATTATGTTGTACATTACGTTTCCATGTTAAGTATTAAATAAGAATACAATTTTGTTGCTCCTGTAGATTTTTTGAAAGTGATGATTCTTGTTAATGGGTAATTTGTTAACAACAATGACGATATATAATTAATTAATAAAGATTCTTTATAATTTTGTTGTGGATTTGAATGACGAGTACAAAATAAATATATTTGTTGATAATTTAATAATAATTAGTGGGATCGTATCGATCTGTATTATGATCACAATGATTTCTTTAAAATGTAGTGTTCTATAGAAAAATTCACAAAAGTAGACCCAGTTGGATAAAAGTATTTGTTAATTTTTAACTAAAACCTAGTTTAACTGTAATTAAACATAAAAAATATTTCCTATGTTGTTTCCCATATTGAAAATAAATGCCTTAATATTATTAGTGAGTCATTTTTATGTAAATTATATTTGAGTTTTATTAGTGCCTTGATTATCATGATACCAAGGCTGTGTAGATTTCATTTTGATTGTTTTTAACCCCAAAGATAAATGACATTAAAATAATAATAATTTACAATATTATGTTTTATCTTCATAAAAGTTCTTATAAAAAATATATGTTAAGCTGTATTTATTACATATTATCATCACACAGTAAATAGTTTTATTTAAAAAGATTAAATAATGAAAAAAAAAACATGGAATCTAGTTTAAAAAGAATACTGAACATTCAAGCATATCCCAATTTTCGAAATTTCCATTCTATATTAAAAACTAAATAGGTACAATGTACAATGTTTTTTTTTAAATTTACTGTTAGTAGATCAGTGATCAATAATTTTAAACCTAAACCTTTTAACTCTCAAATATAGTACAAAATTTGAATTTGGAACCATAAAAATAATGCCAGATAATTTGAGTTTTAAGTTGCCAGTGTGAAGAATCGACAATTTCATAGATAAAAAAAGCCTGGGTAGTGAGTACGTAACTTTTGCTATAGCACGACTAACCACACATCAATCTAACTACTCATAACCACGACTTAACTACATAATAACCACGTTGAAACGCACATCTAACTACATTTCGGACGTTACGTACTCGCGCTAACTACAATAGGCAGTAGTTAGTTGTGCTATAGCCCTTACGTACTCACCCCCCTGATTACAAAGAAATCATTTCAAAACTTGTAAGTCATATCGATAGATGGTTTTAATTATTTAAATACATTGAAATCTTGTATATTTACTGAATCATCAAACATAATATATTGTTGTAAAATATAATGAGGCAAATTACAGATCTAAAGAATAGATGTGTCTTTATTGATTTTTTTATAAATTTAAGTAAGTATATAATTTTAATATAATGTTTCATCTTAGTAGTATTTTTTCACATTTAAATCTTAACAAGATAGGCTAGTTCTGTCATATATTTTGTGTTATTATTATCGAAATGCTACCAAAGACACCCAAGATAATACATAGATTCCGTTTCTTACCAAAGACATCATTAAAATGCTTATGTTTCAATACTAAATTTCATTTGTGCTATTAGCTTTGTAATCTCAATAATGTATAACAAATATAATTTAGTAAAATAACATAACATGATACATTAGATATTTACCATAACTATCCCCAAGATCCGTATTATGATTTTACTTTCAGCCCTTGTAAATGTCATCCAAACAAAACTATTCACAAGTTTTCATGATTAGATTTCTTTTTTTTTTCATTTACAATTTACGCATAGGTTAAAAAAGACATTTGACTAGCAGACACACTATTTGTTGCACATCTTATTTTCACTCTCAAGCAAGTTTTTTCTTTAAAACTTGGCCGCAGTACCAAGTACTTTTTTTAGCATACTTTAAGGCAGCTTTGCAATTTAACTAAATCAACTCTCTTTCATATTAAGATGTCTTTGTGCATAAGGAATCGTCGTGAATCATTTATAAAATATAATCATTATTTGATTATAAAATCATATCTTTCAGTGTTAAGATTAAATATATTATATTTTTAACATATTTCTAGACATCTATTACCTAGTGTTATTTAAAATTATGTTAACCCAATTGATAGTCATTTAAGAATTTTGTACATATGAAAAAGAATATAATTTTTAAATTGATTAACCTGTATCAAACTGAATAATAAATATATTGGTACACAATAAAATATATTTATATTTAAAAAATAAACCGCCTATTCTAAACAATTCTCCTGGCCTTGGTTAAACTTATGAATTATCAGATTTATTCCTTCAAATTAATTCCAAATCTATAATTTAACTACTTTTAAGCTAATGAAAGCATGTCTCATGAAACATGTTACTGGAACTCAAACCTGCAACTTTCAGAAGAAGTCTAACATTGTGCTAACTAACTTTTATCAACCATCACAACCATGAAATCTTTTTCAAAAGTATTTCAAGCTATTTTGACTATTTTATGTATTCACACTACTTGCGGATGAGTTTAAAATGATTTGAAATCCTTAATTAGTCGTTTAAAATGTTCTTGAATGTTGTTTAAAACCCCTCAGCCTAATTATGCCACAATTTTGATATTGTTTGAAATTTAATAATCAACAAGAATATAAATTTAATCAAATCTCTATACCTATATTGTAGCTGTAAAATAAGTCAATCTAAAAATTTACTTACATATCTTGGAAATAAAATGCAGCAATAACAGAATAAGAAAAGGTATAATTATTATTTTAAATATATTATGAACAGAATAAGAAAAGGTATAATTATTTTAAATATTATTATGTATTTTACACTAAGTGTACCAAATAGTTTTTTGTGTTGTATGATATTCTTTTCAATCTTAAAATTTTTATAAAGATTAGAATACCCTCAAATAGCCATGTTTATTATTAGGGACCGTTCAAGTATTACGTAACGCATTTTTTTAACATTATTGACTCCCCCTCTCCCCCGAGATGCATTGTAACCCCTCTTCCTATTCTCTAAACATTGCCTAACGCACATATTACAACTATGTATGTCTCAAATCACAATTATTACTGGAAAGTCACTAAATACCTTTATTACGCCGCCGGTAATACAATAGTAACGTTTTACAAGAATACCCTCCCCCCCATATTGCGTTACGTAATACTTGAACGCTCCCTTACCACCTGGAAAATAGCTGAGTTACTTTTTTTTAAAGTAATTATGGTAAGAGCTATGCACATTTTGATGTACAAAAATGGAATTACCAAACTGTTATAAAATGTAATCTTATTAGTGCAAGGGGGTTGAAAAAGAAATGTAATGTTATGCGCATGATGAAGAAACACAAGACATTTTCAAATAAATTAATAAAACAATTCGAACAATTATTAATTATCTTTTCATTTAAAGTATTCAATATTCATCCTTGTAGTGACCAGAGACATGTTATAAATATTTTATCACATGTCTCTGGTATATCTGTTGCCCTAGAAATTCAATACAATCCATGTAGGAGTTTGAATGTTCCTATACATAGGCATAGGATAGGCCGATCGGAAGATTCAAAGAAGGGAACTGAGTATTAATAGGTACCTATAATTTGGGAAAAAACATTCAATATGCTGGATTAGTGGACTGCTATACATAATATTCGCTAACATAGGGGGGCCTGCACACGAAAAAGAAGCTTATGATACGGCACACGAAGAAGAAGACACTTAATATTATTAAGATGTGGAAGTCCCTCAAAAGCCACAAAAATTATTTTAATGGGAAGTTTTCTGGGGAGCTTCCGACAATACACACTAGGTGGCAGAACTTCTAATGGACAACCTAGATTTCACAACATTATTGGCCATGCAACATGGCGGATACCATATTTGCACCAAGGAACATGGTCGCCGGAAACTGCCGAACCATCCCGAAGTGTTACGAGACGACTGTATGGATGTATTAGTGACAATGATAATTTGATGGTATTTCTATTACTTTAAATAAATTCGGGGGCAAACGTGATGGGGTATGGGGGGCTCCGCCCCCCAAACTCCCCCCTTATAATTATATCCTAACCTAACTCAATCATATAAATAGTAGAAAGCTTGCTAAACGCTAACGTAAAATAAAATTGAACACAAGGCTGTTAGCACACCTCCGCCGCGAATCACGGAACACGAAACTGCAGAAAGCGAAATCGCAGGTAGTGTTAGTACACTAGCGGGTAAACGAGTAGCGAAAGAGAAAAATACACATAAGTAAGTATTCTATGGTTATGTTTTGTTGGGAAATATAAATAATTAAAACCACAATATTATTTCACATTTCATATATATTTTTAAATATTACAACATCAACAACGTTTTTACTTACAATTTAGAAAATATGCACATCCAACTTCTGCAAACCATCCCATAACAAAACGCAATTAACGTTTCCATCTTTGATTTCTATGGAAAACATGACGTTCGCTTCAATTTCGCTCCAAAATTCTGTCGATTTTGACAACTTCAAAAGCGGGCGGAATGCGAAACACACGGATCCGCGAAATATCAGGCGGAGATGTGAATACAATTTGAAGTAATCTATGGCGAAACACCGCAAGAGAGAGATGAATGTATAGAAAACAGTACGGGATCTTACGGGATTGAGCATGCTGTCTCACTCTCAACATGGCGCGCAGAAACTGACAGATGTGACCGTCGTCGCTTCGGCTAATCCGCAGCGGAGGTGTGCTAACGGGGTACAATCATATAGTCGTTCTTCGTTACACTTCGGGACCATGTTCCTTGGTGAAAATAGGAGCTCGTCGTATCCGCCATGTTGGATGGCCAATAATGTTGTGAAATCTAGGATGTTCGCCGGAAAACGGGTTCCTGCTTTTTCTGTGGGTATCCCCATTCAAATGCATAGTAACATTCTTTGCGCCGGTCGGCGCGGGTCAGAATCGGCTTTCTACGTGTTCTATTAACCTAACACCAAGCCATCTGTAAAACAAAATAATTCTGTGATTTTTTAATAAAATATTACTATACTCTATGGTGATTTGGCTAGGTTCCATAGGTTCACACCCTGCCAAGATAATAGATCATTAAAGGATGACGTTATCTGACATTAGGCTGGATGCAAAATGGCGGCCATGGCGACACACCACACATACACAAACCATAGTGATGGGTTTATGTATAAACACACTCATACCAACTCTTAAACTTTATGTTTATGCCTCCCGGCTAATGTCAAAATCCACTCGGCCGTTAATGGTCTATATCAGGGGCTCCCAAAGTGTGCGCCCTGGTGCGCCGTAGAGAGTGAAGAGGGGCGCCGCGAGTCGATATTCTTTCATAATCCGAAACCACCGATCTTCATCGGTCAAATCACAAATATTCGCGTTGCATATTAGTTGGAAGATTCATTACGTTTGCCCCCGAATTTATTTAAAGTAATAACCCCCCTTATAATTATATCCTAACCTAAAACCCCCCTTATAATTATAACCTAACCTAACTCAATCATATAAATAGTAGAAAGCTTGCTAAACGCTAACGTAAAATAAAATTGAACACTAATACAATCATACAGTCGTTCTTCGTTACACTTCGGGACCATGTTCCCTGGTGAAAATAGGAGCTCGTCGTATCCGCCATGTTGGATGGCCAATAATGTTGTGAAATCTAGGATGTTCTTTTCCGGCATGCCCATAAATGCATTGAAACCATAGACAACAATCTTTGAGCCGGTCGGCGCGGGTCGGAATCGGCTTTCTACGTGTTCTTAATTTTAGCCCATGGACGTATTGAGAGTAAGTTGGAGTAAGCCAAATTACAGTAATTTTTTTTAGTGACATATGGCTTGGTGCATCCCTTTAGCCAAATCACAGTATTTTAAACGGTTGTGTTAGGCCATTCTCCCACGAGGATACTCACAAGCGACTTGAGTATCCTACGCGTATGATACGCGTCTCTTGTTAGTCGCTTGCATACATATTTGATCGGTTTCGCACACGACAAAACGCGTCTACGACGCGTTTGATACCAGTTGCATGTGACTGGTCATGCTGTAGCCCTAGTATAAGTTTTCGATGATCGAATATCGAAACGATCATCGAAAGAGTTTCGAAAAATTTTCATACTAAAATGATCGAATGATTCAATCGTTTGATTTTCGAACACTATTTTCACGCTAATAAGCGCTTATTTCCGTGCAATTAGCTTTCGATAAAACTCGTACTAGCCCCACTGGTCGCAAGAGACTGCAACGCGACTGCGACGCTACTTTAATCGTAATAAAATGGCGTCAGATCAAGCGGAAAACATTAAATTTGTTCAGGAGGTTGAAAATTATCCATGTTTATATAATTATGGACTGCCAGATTATGTAAGGAATATACGTACGAGATAAGGCGTGGGCTGAGATAGGAAAAAAACTCAACTCGCACACGCGCTCTCTCATTGCTGTATTTTTTTTATGAATATGTGTAGCTAATAACTGCATCAAATTAGAAAAAGACTCTTTTGACTTTCAATAAAAATGAAGAAACTTATTATCATCATTCTCATGTAGTTATGTATGGGTGCACCCAAAATCTACTTTTTTTCGATTATTCCTTTCATAAATTAAGAGAAGAACATTATCTTCATCGCTAAAATCACTGGACATTTTATGAACGAGCGTGTATTCTCAAGAGTTACAACAAATAAATGATGAATGTAGTCATAGTTTGGGTAGCGTCGTGTGCGGAACCTAGCTTGATAGAGTAGCATACGCGTCAACGACCAACGGATTGCGTCTCAGTCGCGTAGCCCGTGAGTATCCTCGTGGGAGAATGGCCTTATGGTTGAGTTGCTATAACTGTGTTCGGTCAAGACCGAATAGGTCAAGAGAGTATATGTGTTCTGTGGTCATAGACAAAATACGAGGGAGACAGGGAGATTGGCTGTCGTGAATCGTGATGCTGTCACAAATTATGTTTGCGTTTGGGTAGCGTCTTTGCGCAAATTGCATTCGGTTGTTTGTTTTTTTTCCGCTAGTAAAAGGCTTTCAGCATAATTTAGTTCATGAGACAGTTTTGTGAGCTTTTTTGAAAGTTAAACAAATAAACCTATTATCAATACTGGTTTTATAAATAAAAATACAATGGCACCGAAATTAAAATTTAGCGATGGTAAATTATCTCAAAACTGCATAACTTTTTGAAATTTTGTTTATTTACACTATAAAATGAATTAATTGAAAATTAAACCATTTACCTTATTTTAATTCAAAATATAGCAATTTTACCATTCACAGCTGTAACGTTTACTAATAGTTAGATGAGGCTTAACTCCATAAATCTAAAACTTGGTCTAGAAATCGTTGCCTGTCAAATAGCTTTTCCCCCTTTCTTTCAATCACAATGTGCACACAACGGATACTATGATAAATACCCATTTTCTAATCAAATTGAATTTTCAATTATTTAATCATAAATATTATTTGCAAGGTATATTTATTGGATTAAGGGAAAGTTGTACGTTTCTTCAAAAATATAAATCATGATGTGATGGCAGGCTTGAACTAAGTGTTTGCTTTGTGATTTTTAGGAGAGAAGGTGCTTTGTTTTCATGGACCACTTATATATGAAGCTAAGTGTCTTAAAAGTTCAGTAAGCAAAGAAAAACACGTGAAATATCTCATTCATTATGCTGGTTGGAACAAAAAGTATGTTCATTTCATTTTTATTTCTCTTATACTGTATTCCGTTGGTTTAAGCTGATTTACATGTAGATAATTGACATTGCAAGATTGAGCCCAGCGGAGGACTTTGGTTGCCTCTTTATGCACACAAGTTGCACAGTTGCAATGACAAGTATAGCGATGTTGACATATTCGCAGCCACTCCATGAAACTTTAAAAATTATATACCCAATAATTATTGATCTGCTTCAGATCATCATAATTTACCTAATATTATAATTATTATAATCCAACTTTTTCCCAATCACATTCCTTTCCTCCATCCTTCTGTGATTGATTATTAATGTAGTCTTATGCTTAAATCATGAGTGACTCAAAGTTCTATTTAGTTTAAGTTTTAGTTTTAAGTACCTTCTTCTTCAGTAGGTCCCTTGATGCCGAGGATCGTGACCGCCATGCATCCCCACCAACTCCCTCCATCCCTCCCGGTTTTCAGCCATTCTTATGGACCCATGCAAAGTGGTCCCCGTTGCCCTCCTAACAAGGTCGGACCATTTTGTGGCCAATCGTCCTCTTCCCCTCCTGCCCCCGACCATCCCCACCATAATCCTCCTCTCCAGGGAGTCCGGTCCTCTCCGTGTTATGTGCCCAAAAAAGCTAGGGTGCGCCGCTCACATTCTGTGGATAAATGAGAGAGGACGCCGAGTTCTCTGCGTATTGAATCATTAGTCCTGTGTTCCGACCAGTGAACATGGAGCAGACGTCTCCAGCACCACATCTCAAACGCATCAATCCTCCGTCTTTCTTGGGCCCTCAGAGTCCAGGTTTCAGAGGCGTAATGGAGGACGCTGAAAACTACCCAACTAGCAAAATCTGTACTTGTAGCACTCCCAAGAGTAAAATTTTGTAGACTTATAAGATACCTATAGCATACTTTAACCCTGGATTTGGGCGCAGTTATAGGAGCATTTATTTCTATAACGATCCTATAATCTGTTCTTATAAGAGACTTATAGCATTCTTCAATCACAAGATTTGGACGCACTTACAGGAGCATTAATTTCTATATCGATCTTATAACGAGCTTACAGAATGTAAATAATCAAATAATACACTTGACGAAGCGCAATTGGTTCTATAATGATCTTCAGCTATGCATTCACAAGCATAAATACTCCTATAAGTATCTGCCATAAGTATCTTACCAGACCAATCTTGTTTAATGTTTACTGGTAAAGTACTGTATAAAGTAAGTTTTGTTATGCTTTTTGTGCGTCGTGGAAGTTTTTTGTTCTTGTTTTAAATACTAAAAATGTAAGTACATTTTCTATTATTAATATAATACATTTATTAATAAACAGCAAAATATAATTGATAAAGGACACTCATCTATCCACTGTTGGGAACGTGGGAAGTCATTTTTACTGTAAATATGTACCGCAATTTTATTATTTTATTCACGCGCTTCGGAAAAAAGCTCAATTTACAGTTGTTGTAGAATTTTTATTTCATCAGTTTTATATGAAAATTCGCCATTTTTAAAAATACTCTGCATTGAGTACTTTACAGAACCATTATAGGTACATTGTTACTTATAACAGTTTCAATCAAGATAACACATTGCCTCCATTTTAACAAATTAGGGTAGATCAATTTGAACCTCATTATTGTTAGAAGTTTTTTTTACTTATTTCTTGATGTCTTCAGTTAAATATTTCGACTTATTTTCGATAAATTTAGATAACTGACAAATTGTACGGAATATGCAAGTCAGTTGATGACAGTGGAGGCTGTTTTTATATTAAAAACAATAAAATCTCTGGAAATACGAACCAGGTTTGAATTTTTTACATATTACAGTCTACACAAATGTAGTATTTGCAATCAAAATTTCCTTAAGAAAGTAACGCGGGAGGAATTCACGAATTATTTAATGTGAAAACCACGTGAGTGTTATATTTTCTATAAAAACTTTTCTCAATAAAACAAAAAAAAATAGTTTGCGATGTCATAATCGAGAACAATTTTGATTAGATTGATAAGAATTATAATAGGAAAATGTGTATGATGTAATAATACTATAGGTACTATATTCAAATTGATATTTTCGAATTTTTGGCTTTACAACCTATACAAAATATAGTATTTGCAATCAAAATCCCCTCTAGGAATAAACGCGGGAGTAATTCGCTAATTATTTAATGTGAAAACAACATGAGCGTTATATTTGCTATGAAAACTTTTCTCCATAAAACAATAAAATAGTGGTCTGCGATTCATAATCGAGAAAACCCATGTGAATGTAATATTTGTAAATAAAAGTTCACTGTTATCAACCAGTTCAGAAAGGCATTTGGGCTTTTTAATATTGCCTCGTCTCTAAATACATTAATAATTATTGGGTAGACATAAAGGTGCACATAATAGGCAATGTATGCAAAAAAAAATATAGGTACCTAAAAGTTATATTACTAGGAACAATTATTTTGAATAGAATTTATTAGAATTACAATAAGAAAATGTATATGTACTACATATATAAGTAAAATCAAATTGATATTCTCGAATTCTTGATATTACAGTCTACACAAATGTAGTATTTGCAATCAAAATTTCCTTAAGAAAGTAACGCCGGAGGAATTCACGAATTATTTAATGTGAAAACCACATGAGTGTTATATTTTCTATAAAAACTTTTCTCAATAAAACAAAAAAAAATAGTTTGCGATGTCATAATCGAGAACAATTTTGATTAGATTGATAAGAATTATAATAGGAAAATGTGTATGATGTAATAATACTATAGGTACTATATTCAAATTGATATTTTCGAATTTTTGGCTTTACAACCTATACAAAATATAGTATTTGCAATCAAAATCCCCTCTAGGAATAAACGCGGGAGTAATTCGCTAATTATTTAATGTGAAAACAACATGAGCGTTATATTTGCTATGAAAACTTTTCTCCATAAAACAATAAAATAGTGGTCTGCGAATTCATAATCGAGAAAACCCATGTGAATGTAATATTTGTAAATAAAAGTTCACTGTTATCAACCAGTTCAGAAAGGCATTTGGGCTTTTTAATATTTCCTCGTCTCTAAATACATTAATAATTAATGGGTAGACATAAAGGTGCACATAATAGGCAATGTATGCAAAAAAAAAATATAGGTACCTACCTAAAAGTTATATTACTAGGAACAATTATTTTGAATAGAATTTATTAGAATTACAATAAGAAAATGTATATGTACTACATATATAAGTAAATTCAAATTGATATTCTCGAATTCTTGATATTACAGTCTACACAAATGTAGTATTTGCAATCAAAATTTCCTTAAGAAAGTAACGCCGGAGGAATTCACGAATTATTTAATGTGAAAACCACATGAGTGTTATATTTTCTATAAAAACTTTTCTCAATAAAACAAAAAAAAAATAGTTTGCGATGTCATAATCGAGAACAATTTTGATTAGATTGATAAGAATTATAATAGAAAAATGTGTATGATGTAATAATACTATAGCTACTATATTCAAATTGATATTTTCGAATTTTTGGCTTTACAACCTATACAAAATGTAATATTTGCAATCAAAATTTCCTTAAGAAAATAACGCGGGAGGAATTCACGAATTATTTAATGTGAAAACCACATGAGTGTTATATTTTCTATAAAAACTTTTCTCAATAAAACAAAAAAAAATAGTTTTCGATGTCATAATCGAGAACAATTTTGATTAGATTGATAAGAATTATAATAGGAAAATGTGTATGATGTAATAATACTATAGGTACTATATTCAAATTGATATTTTCGAATTTTTGGCTTTACAACCTATACAAAATGTAGTATTTGCAATCAAAATCCCCTCTAGGAATAAACGCGGGAGTAATTCGCTAATTATTTAATGTGAAAACAACATTTTCACGAAGAATAAAAACATTTGAACCACCTCGACAAAATGACTGGCGTTTACCTATAAAGTGACTGAGTTAGTAGTTTTGTGTACATTTGCTCTTATAACGTATTAATTAAGTACTGTTGGTTTTGTAAGAGTCTTACACTAGGCTATAGCAGCGAGAACTTATAATGATCTCAGCCAAGTATGTTAAAGAATCTAGTTTAAAGACTATTTGCACTTATAGTGTTCTTTTGAAGTACTATTTGTTTCATATGAGTCTTGAACAAGACTTTATGACGATTACTTATAATGATCTCGGCGAAGTATTTTATAGGATTCTTTTATCTTACAAAATGCTACTTTAGGATCAGCATTTTTCTCAGGACTATTAAGTCTTAGTGCATGCTCTTATAGGATTAGTCCTCCTATAACTTACCTATAAAATAGTCTTGTAGCTATCTATAAGTCTGAAATACAAAATCAAATGCTCTTGAGATTATCAACGCTTGTAGAATGCCATTATAAGTAAGAGTATCCTATAACTGTCCTGTGCGATAGTTTTGTAGCAAACTATAAGACTGAGATATAAAAACGAATGCTCTTGAGAATATTAAGGCTTGTAAAATGCTATTATAAGTAATACAGTCTACAACAATGCCATTATAAGAGGTTTATAAGTATTGAAAGACTTATAATCTTTCGTTATAGGATTACTTTGCTAGTTGGGTAGTGACTTGATCAGCCTCATTTTGGTAGCCCTTGCAATGTCCCGACTTTTCCAGATCTTGTCTAAGCGTGTCGTTGCTGTTTTCGCCATCTGGATGCGCCATACAACTTCTTGGTCACACGCACCATTGGCATTAATTAGGGAACCCAAATATACAAATTCATTGACCAAGTAAATTCCTGCAGACGGCTGATCTGCACCTCCCAACACGCCCCCACGGTCTATGATCATGGCCTTGGTTTTCGTTAGGTTGATCTTAAGACCAAACCTTTCGCTCGCCAGTTTTACACGCTGCATCAGTTGGTTCAACTCTTGAAGCAATTAGTGTGGTGTCATCGGCAAATCTTAGATTTGCTATCTTTTCTCCACCCATGGAAATTCCACCCCATCCTTCTAGAGCCTCGCGCATGATGCATTCGCCATATACATTAAATAATTTTGGTGATAAGATGCACCCCTGCCGGACACCTCTTTCCGGATGAAATGGCTCAGACAACATATCATCAATTCGAACCCGAGATTTGCCATCCAGATATAGGTTCTGTATGAGAATTATTAGATGATCCGGAACTCCCCACTCGCCCAGTGTTTGCAGTAGATTTTTCCATCCCACACAGTCAAACGCCTTTGAGTAATCGATGAAGCACAAGACAGCAGGTGTGTTGAATTCGCGACATTTTTCTATTATCAAGCGAATGTTCAGAATTTGCTCCCTCGTGCCTCTGCCCGATACGAAACCCGCCTGTTCATCTGGAATCTGCCATTCAACCAGTCAAGATTCTTGTTTCATTTTGATTTATTCCATCAATTGTTATTACAGACTTCAATAACAAGCTTTCTGTGCTCTTTTATATTTATTGTGTATTTTCCTGTTATCATTTAAATTAAATAATTGACATCACATTTCTCATAATTATAAATTGATTTGATTCACAGCTGGGATGAGTGGGTTCCTGAAAGTAGAGTCTTGAAATATAATGAGGCAAATGTTCAAAGACAAAAGGAGGTACAGAAAGCTCATTCTAGTCAACCGGCAAAATCTAAAAAAAGTATGTATCAATGTTGAATTCTGCCGTAATAATAAGTGGAGAGGTTTGTCACTGATTGTTATTTATTTGTCACAGATAGCACTAAAGGGCGCAAATCTGAAACAAGTGGTGCCAGTACACCTACAGCCAGTGGAGCAAGTGGCACTGTGAAGCCAACTGAAGTTGTGAGTACGCCCAAAGACAAGGACAAAGAGAAAGATAAAGAAAAGGGAGATAAAGACACAGAGTCAAGAGCATCCACACCACACCAGGACACTGTGTCTCAGGATTCAGGATCGGACGTACCAAGGTTTGTATATGTAACACGTTGTACATCCTTATTTTATGTTCTTGATATTTTCAATAAGATGAAAACCCTACAATCTGGAGTTAACATTACCATGGGTCTTTGTAAGGAACATAAAAATGGTTACTACCCGTTGGCCAGTTTACTTTGATGATAGCGTAGTACCTGACGTAATATTTTGAATTAGTAATCCCGGCTATATCGTAACAATAAATTACTTATGTGCATCCTTAGCAGTGTCCGTTTGTTTATTTACAGGAAGAAGAGAGGACGCTTAGATTTATCCGTGGAATCTGAGGAACAATTCCTAAATAAAGTTGAAGTCAGAATAAAGGTTCCAGAGGAATTAAAAACATGGCTGGTGGATGACTGGGACATTATAACTAGACAACAAAAGCTGGCCAATTTGCCCGCTAAACTCACTGTGTTTCAAATATTGGACAATTATTTGGCTTACAAGAAAACTAGTAAGGTTCATAACCAGCAGAAAGAAGCCGTGTTGAGCGATTTTGCAGAAGGCATTAAAGAATACTTCAACATCACGCTGGGGTCGCAGTTGCTCTATAAGTTTGAACGGCCACAGTATAGTGAGATATTACAAAACTACCCAAATACTCCCATGTCTAAAATATACGGAGCAATACATCTCCTAAGACTCACGGTTAAATTAGGAACAATGCTGGCCTATACGTGTTTGGACGAAAAATCACTGCAGCACACAGTATCCCACATTCACGACTTACTCAAGTACATGGTCTCCAACCGGGCCACCCTCTTCAGCTTACAGGACTATGGCAATGCAACACCAGAGTATCATAGGAAGGTACAATAATTCTTGCTTTTCTCCCATCCAAATCATTATTGTCCATTGTTTAATGTGAATCACTGATATATGACTATTGTGACAATCTTACAAGGACAACATGAAAAATAGCCTCTCACATACTCAACAAAATCTGTCTTCAAAGTCATAGGTTCTAATTCATTCTTAAAAATCTCTTCATTAACCATCTGTCCTTTTTGTCACCTTCTAACATAGTTTATTTTATCACTTGGAAAGAGGCTAGAGACTATTGGAATCCTTTGTATGTTTAAAACATATTTGCTTTTTTAAACCAATTTTGTTTTTATTCTCTGCAGTTCTTAAAGACGAAGATTGTTTTGTCTTTAAGGACTGGTTATGAATAAAAAAAAAACATTTTTTTACATCAATGTACTGTTGGTAATTACAGTATATACATACTCAAATGTAAAATGCACATAACATTCTTATGATCTATTATATCATTCATTACTCTGTTTTTCCACAGTTCTAAAAGATCTGCTGTGAAAATTTGTAACTCTGTTCTGAATTGAGTTTTTTGGCTCACAAGGAAACTAAGCAGGAAAAAAAGTGCACGGATTATCAATGTTTCAGACTGAGCTGTGAATAAACGTTTATTACATAATATTTCATCACATTTTTTATCATTAGTAACAATTATGTTACTTTGTTTATGATTTTTTTTTCATTGGTTGCTTCAGGCAGCCTCTATTTTAATAGCCAAATAAATTTTAATAAGAACTGTCATTTAAATTGTTCTTTTTTTTGTAAAAAAATCATATAAATTTTGAAGTCTGTGTAAATGATACAAATAATACAAAAAATTAAGAGTATAACTATCTGCATTGAAAAGTAAGAATATGAAAGTAGCTCATTACACTGCAGAATGCGAACACGGTTTTGTGAAAGTATGTTCCCTGGTTCCTGAAGCCCGATGTAATGAAAGTGCAGTGGAAAAGCAGAAACCAAGGAAGTCTAAAGCTTTACCCAATGATAGTTGTTGTGTCGTGGTGGATTATGATACTTCTCAAGTGATAGTTATAGATGGTAAAGAGACTTTCTTAATACCCCACATCAAGACAAGTGGAACATACACAGTCGTGGACACGAGGGATTTTACAAACATACGCATTAACAAATGTGTGAATGAGTAAGAATTGAGGGGGAACATGTAACATAGTGAAATTCTGAAATTTGTGGTAGATCTTTGAGTTTGATAGTACATATTGTGTTATTATTCATATTAATTTGGAGCAATTTTTTGTAATTAGTTTAAAAATATTTTTAATAAAGTTCATCAACTGAAATATTTGTTTTTTCTAAATTTTTATATCTCAAGCTGCCAGTCAATTCCTACACTATTGGGAGGATATTCTCTTTTTTTTTTTAATTTTCGAGTTTCGAACTGACGGTATGCTAAGTACAACGTTTTCGTTATTTGAGGGGCTAAGTGCTGTCGAGATCACCATGGAAATCGGCCATTTTGACAGATCTGATTTAGACCCCATTCTGGAGGAGCTTCAAAGATTTCAAGGGGTCAAGAAGTGTGCAATTTGACAGCAACAATTACATTGTGACCTCTGGGAAAGCTGAAAAAGTCATCATGTGTTCCATTAAAAAGAACAAGATGAAAAGAGACAACTTGACTTTGTCTTATTATATTAGCTTCAAAAAGTGTCACTTGTTTAGCATAGTGGTAATTGCTAATTAAAATTATTTTTTATGTGGTCGCTAGACACTACTATTCATTCCCCTTGCATTCTTACGAAAATTTCATGAGCTTTGTTCTAAATCTCTATCTAGTACGTAGTACTTGAAAGTTCATTAACAGATTCTAAAGAAGGTGATCAGTATAATATTATGTTACTAACATTGTGACACTTATGTGAAACTTGGTTAAGGGATCAAATACTTACGAAAATTTCATGAGTTTTGTTCTAAATCTCTATCTAGTACGTAGTACTTGAAAGTTCATTAACAGATTCTAAAGAAGGTGATAGTGTAATATATGTTACTAACATTGTGACACTAGGTTAAGGGATCAAATACTTACGAAAATTTCAAGTACCTACCTACGAAACATATAGACCATTAACGGCCAAGTAGGTTTTGACATTAGCCGGGAGGCATAAACATAAAGTTTAAGAAATGCTATGAGTGTGTTTATACATAAACCCATCACTATGGTTTGTGTATGTGCGGTGTGTCGCCATGGCCGCCATTTTGCATCCAGCCTAATGTCAGATGACGTCATCCTTTTAATAGTCTATTTAGAGTAGTTGGGATTGGTTTTGTCAATTGTAGAAAAAAAATATTGTGAAAAGTGAAATGCGTGGGGTGTAATATTTCAATGAAAATATCAAGTTACGTAGGGACTTCCCAATTATACCTATATAGATAGGATCTCGAAAGCTTAATCTACAAAGGGGCTAACTCCCCATTTATGAAATTGATTTTGTCTAAACATGTGCTGTAAGTTCCTGTTCACAGTGTTACAAAATAATAAACATCAAAATTTTACTGGAACACGCAAAGATTTCCAACCGGAAAACAATTAATTATTGTTTGCAATTATATAAAACCAACGCTTTTTTTCATTTCAACGTGGTGGAACGGCGTTCCGGCACCTTTTTTCACAATTTATTTAAAAAAGCCCTGTATAAAACAAATTAAAATGTTTTTTGCTTCTCCTGTAAAATTTTGTAATAAGGAGTTAGCCCTTTTGTAGATTAAGCTGTCAATTGGGAAGTGGCGGACACCTCTTATTGGAGCACTGGTGAATTTTGTATGTGTTGTGTGCTTTTGTTGTATTATGTTTATATCAGTGTTTAGTTGGTGTTTCCAAAATTATAAATAAATAAATTTGTAAACAACAATAAATAAGAACCAGATAAATATGCCACATAAAATTTGTATAACATTTTGAATAACATTTCCCATTTCCATGACTTCATTGTTTATTAGAGAAATTAATTGTCATTTTTCAATATCACAAAATTTGTACTGTGCAAGTGAAAATATAATAGAATGAGCCCAAGGAAAATCATTCTTCTGTAAAAATGAATTATTTAAAAAAAGACAGTGATGATGGTAAATTGATAAACATCTCTATTTTTTGTTTAAAGGAATCCATGTCCATTGACAAATTGCTAAGATTTAATAATTTTCTGCCAAATCAACCTTGTATTAAAACCTTTAAATGTTTATAAATAAAAATAACTTTGCAGTATTACAATAGGGTAATACTGCAAAGTTATTTTTATTTATAAACATTTATAATGTCTAAGTATTACAAAGTTGAAAATAATGTGTTTGAAGAATTAAAACCTTTGTCATGTTTTTAGGTAAACCTTTCTACTTATTTTGAAAAATTTAAATTTCTAATATTACCCATATCATCAATAAATGTTAAAAATATAATAGATTTTTACACAATTTAATTTTCATGGACCTTTGGTGTAGACTACTAGTTAAGACCAAAGGAGTGAATAGATTCTACCGAATTCTTCTTGTGTAAATAGCAAAGAGTTAAATAGAAAAAGATCACCTTTTTGTTGCTCTGCCTTCATTTGCAATGTTCTAGGAATGCTCCCTTGTTTGATATAAACGGCGCAAAACTTGCAGTTACCAGTTCAGTCTTAAAATCAAAGAGTGTGCTACTGGTCACAAAAGCTTTAAGAGTGATCAATAATTGGCACTCGCCATCAACATCTCAATAGCATGTGCCCTAAAATTCTATTTCTTACACATAGATATTGTCTTGGTGCATAAGTAACTTAGTTTGTACCATAGACCAAGAACCAATGCTCTAATCTAGCTCCGGCCCTTTCGTTTAATGTAGGATTTTGTAAAATGTTTTGAATTACACTAGTTTTTCTGATAGAAATTTCCACATTATATCTTTGGTAGCCAATATGCAGTCCAGTCAATCATTTCTTACTGCTATAATCTGCATAGCACATCTCTGGAGTTGTGGGAGACACCAATTCAACTACTTACTCCAATTTATCTTTTATGTGTGAATTGGTGAAAACAACATCTGACATCTTTAATTAAAGAAGGTTCAACAAAGACAATAAAAATGTTGGTTGCATATCTTAGTGAATAGCTGCTTCACAACCTTCATTACATATCCATAGAGAGTAACTCCAAGATTCCATTTCATGGTACATATTAAGGTTGTTTTTTCTCATTGCTTGTAGAGAAATAAATAAGCAGAAATGAATGGAGCGCAAAGAGTACGATGCAACCCACCGGCTGCACAAAATCAAACATTTTCAAGAGCTGGTATGCCAAACAGAACTATTACAATACAACAGCAAAATATAGCCGCACCAGCTAATCGAACATTCGACCTGCCACCATCAAGAGCTAACCAAACATTCAACCTGCCACCATCAAGAGCTAACCAAACATTCAACCTACCACCACCAAGAGCTAACCAAACATTCAATGTACCTCGTGGCGATGCCACGTTCCAAGCCAGAGCTCTTGGACAGACATTTGCAAGACCACCCCCACCTGTTGGACCAACATTTGCAAGGGCACCTGCTAATCAAACATATGCAAGACCTGTTGGACAAACTTTTCGAAGACCAGATCGCACATGGCAATCTGGTTCAGATGATTTAGCGGACTTTAATTACGACAATTCATGGTTTAGAAATCGATCAAAAACGGCACCAGTGATAATGGATTCAACATACTCATTGCCAGGTGGCGGGGTCTGCGCATTGGATGGTAATGACATATCAGAAAGTTTGGGAGAAGTGCCACAGCCTGTCTTTGTCACATCTGTCAATCGTAGTCAAATGGCAGCCTCTAACCTTTTGACTTTAGATAATGGCAGCCAAATTGTGATTCCCGATAATTTTAGGAGACGATTTGAATTTTCAAATGATCCTGATGTTATGAGCATCATGATAAAGAAAAAATGTTGTCCAGAGCCTATCCCTCCTCCACCATCCCCGAGAGCACAGCCTCCTGTCAACAACCAACCACCAGCTAGGCAACATAGATCATTATCACCACAGGCTAGTGACGCCACTGGTCGATATCGCGAATTTCAAACCTATCACAGTGAACCTGGGTTAGTATGCAATCGGGCGGGAGCACCCCAACAAAGTGCACTTGCTGGAGAGCCGTCTACCAGACAACATAGATCATTATCACCACAGGCCAATGACACCACTGGTCAATATCGTGAGTTTCAAATGTATCACAGTGAACCTGGGTTTGTTTCCAATCGTGCCGAACCACCCCGTCAATGTGCAGATCAGGGCCAGTGCACACACTGTGGTAAGAAAAAGGCTAAAACTAGGTGTTGTTGTTAGACGCCACCAATGTACCTCAGTGAAACATTACAAGGATGCCCATCAAATTGGTAACTGTTTTTATACCGTGATGTCCTATCTAAAATATCCAGCAAAGTATTTGATCTTGTCACTGTACCATTTTGATTTTGTAGCACTCATTTCTTCTAACCCTATAATGTTGATTTTGTTTTACAAATTGGTTACAAATAAAAGACAAAAGAAATTTAAGAATATTTGTTTTTATTCTACCTTCTATATATGTATATGCATATTAAATATGTAAGATTATTTATTTTAATTTTTCAAGTGAATCCTCTCTAACTGAGAGTAAATAAGTTATCTCATGTGAAAGTTAGGTAATGTTTACCTTATCTAATAAAAAAAAAACTATTGAAAGAAAAAAATAAAACTTAAAAATATCTGTCGTAATGTGAAAGCAATAAAAAGAGAACAAAAAAATATATATACTGTCACTTCAGCCCACAAATTCTTATTGTACCCAAAACACGAGTCACATAATAAGATTAACACGTCATGACTCATGTACACAACTTTTTTATGATACCTACATGGCAAATGGATTTCTTTACAACTTTCTTTTTGTCCTCATAGAGAACATCTCTGTACCCATATATATTTATAAAACTACACATGATTACAAATTGTTAATTAGTTAAAGTGAAATGTTATCTGAATAAAAGGAACGGTTCAGAGATAGTATGGATGGCTAAAATGAATATAGTTAAGAGATTAGCTGGTAAAGAAGGTCTTAAATAGCTTTTATGGTACACCAAGTCTAGTAATATTGTTTTCTTCCCTCTGAGAAAACCATACTAAAGTTGCCTTATTAGTATTACAGATTGTTTAATTTTAAAAGGACATAATATTTTAGTGGTGGTGCTTAGTAGAGATCATAAAATAACGTAGAACTTTACGTGAGAAATCTAAACCACGCTCCCCTCAGATATGTCCATCTTTTCCTGTTCAGTTTTCACCATTTTCCCTTCACTCTCATTTTCAGTATTGGATCGCCTGCGTTTGCGAGACTGCCAATGATTTGGTAGTGGTTCCATATCCAAAACTTTGTGAATTTGTTTGAACGCCACCTGTCTCAGGAATTGTTGGGCCGATGCAGTGAGGTCTTCGCGCATCTGTGGTGACAGCCCAGAGGCGGCATCCTGAAATTACATTCAAAATACCAATGAACAGTTCTTATAAAAATATTGCTATTAGCAAAATAATAAAGGGGATACATACAATTTGCTCTTTCTCACACGGATCCAAAAGTCCAGGGCCGGTCTCTAGCAATACTCCTCCCGCCACAACTTCCAGCAGCCTACGCAGGGCTTCACCCGGGGGCAGGGGCACTCCAGCACTGCTTACACTCTTCTCAACCAAAAGCTCCATTGCCTACAATTTTACGTTCAAATTGGCAATTTAACCACTGATAATTCAGAGCCTTCTTAACTTATAAATTTCATATGACATACCCAGGATGATAATGGTGACCAAGTTGGCACTCTGCGACAGAGGTCTCTCATTATTCTCATGGTCATCACGCAAGACTGTAGGTTGGCAGCTCTAGCCTGTCAGTGTATACATAATGTCAAATATAATATCACATTTGCAACGCCAATATGGACCAAATGTTTAACCACTCTGATGTTTCACGCTAAAGACTAATTCAAAACAAAGTGGTTAAATCATCTCTTCAAAAATATAAGATAGGTATATTGCTACAACAGCAAAGAGATATTATAATGAGACTCAATCAAAATGACTGAAATAATCAAGAGATCTGTTTGCATATTGTGTCTTTCAATTATATTCTCTCTCCTGTTTATCCAGACACTTACATATATAAACAAGGAAACATTTTTAATGTTCCAACCATCAGCTACCAATTATTCCAATACAGTTTTATATCCAGCTCGGAAAATAAATCTTTAAAGCCTTGAACAGCAATCGAGTAATTATTTTACGACAAAATGGTAGCTGGGTTTAGACGATGACAACTTACATGAAATAGAAAAGTGAAATAATCGGTCAACATATAACTAACACTATGCTCCAAATATTGGCAAGTTCTTTCAGAAAGTTCATAATGAGAGGAGTATGTTTCACCAAATTACATCAATCTTCAGTGTTTCAAGATATTATATGACCTCAATACAATGCAGTAATATGAGTTGTATTGAATCTAGGACAATTCTTCCAATATTGCTATCTATTATTAATAATTTCTTTAGCTTAATATTTTGTGGCAAAGAAAACTAGTTTCATTTAGACACAAATGCAAACTTTGTTCTAATTTGAATCATTCAAAATGTATTTCCAGGTCAATATCTCAGTTCAAAATATACCCGAGTGAGAAAATGTTGACTACTTTATAAGACTATAGTCCACTCCAATCAGTAATTGGTTATAATAAACAAAACAATACTTACATACTTTTGGATTTCACAATAGATAATGTGTACATTTAGATATTCAACATATTTTCACAATGTATATTAGAACAGAAGTGTACTGTTAGGCAAGTACTGAGGATAAGTTTAGAGCTACAACAATAATAAAGAAGGATTTATAGATGTGGTAGTATAAAGTACCTGGAACCATTTGGCGTGTCTGAGTGAAGCCAGAGCGTCCAGACACTTCTGTCTTGGCAGAACATCCTTGTCATCACGCTTGGGTGTATCAGCGCTCCCGCCATCTAACATCATACGGAAAAGGGTGTTTGACCATCATGGATTGCAACGGAGCACACATTAGATATTATAGGTATGTAACTGATATGTCTTTCTATATATAAGTACATTGGGAACCAAGTTGGAGGGGCCAATACTACTACAGCCATGACCTAATGTTTGCTCCATTACGAAAAGTATATCACACAAAACAGTGTAGAAGAAAATAAACAAAATGTCTTGTAGGCAATTAGGCAAACTTGTACAAGTGCGATATACATGATCAAAAATCCTTTCCACATTCTCATACTCTGCTCCGTGGCAATGTGTATGTATCATGGAATAATTATTATAATTGTATGCACACCCACAATTATATATAATTGTCCCTTGGTAGCACATCAGGTAAATGATTCTAAATAGGTAATACACTTAGCATAGTTATGTGTAAGACTGGGCTAAATGAAACTAGGAACAAAATATCGCAAGACACACGGACATTAACTAAACTCAGTAACCAAGTAAGAGTCCACTGGACGGTCACCAACTAGGCAGAGCAGATAGTTTGTTCTCTTTCGTGTAGCCTCACCACACATCACACCACAATCCCAATGTTACTTTACCATAAACAAATGGACCCATTTCGAATACCAATTTCAAGATTCATGTGCACCTTCCATCAACAAGTTGTTTTAGTGAATTATTTCAAGAATCCTATCCACATCCACGAAATTGGTGTGTCGAAATGGCAAAGTGACTCATAGTCTTTGTCTACTAACCGCTGGGTTCTCTCATGACTGGGGAGGTGAGCGACACCATGACGGAGATAGTGCTGTCGGTGACATTGACCGCTCCTTCAGCAGGACACATTTCCACCCGGTACTTGTGCTCGTCAGTCACCTAAACACATGTTCAAATTAAATATTGAAAAGTCTTTTGTAAATGATTTACTGGTTGTGGATGTTATCCAACCTTGCTGAGGTGTCCGGGTAGATCTTGCGCTACTCTTTTTAAAAGTGTCATGGTTGGTTTATCAGCACACAGCATCACCAGACGGACATTTTTATCACCTTTCAGGAGAAGGCTTTTAGCTAGCAAGCCCACACGCATCACTCCTTTTAGAACTCGCGTGGCACCTTCGCCTTCTTGTAAAAATGAAAATCTAAAACAAACCACAGGATAATGAAGCGACGTAAAATTATTTTACAGCATCAACAAAGCTTTTGCTGAGAATTACATACAGCTGGTTATCCCTTCCATCTTCTTTGGAAGCCTGATCCTTCTGTTCCTCAGTTTTGTTACCACTCTCCGTCTTTACAGCAGGAGAAGCTGGGGTGGCTGTGGCACTCTTGTTATCTGGAGAAGGTGCGCTTGTTTTAGCTGGAGCTGGAGTGGTTGTTGGTTGAGGATTCTACAAAAACAGAATAGAAAATCAAACAATCAACTACTGTACTGTACTGTGAAGTTTGATATTTAACGCTAGCAACAAAATAGTCAATGTACCTTAACTTGCTGTGCCTTGTTAGCTTGATCTTTCAGGGCGTCGGAGAGGGACTTGAGGGCTCTTTCTGTGTGAGACACAATACGCTGAATGGCCTCTAGCTCTTCATCTGGTGGATATATCTGAGAATGCTTTGTTACCATATGCCTGTCTTCCGGAGATTCTCTACGAGGGAGCAACAGAGGATGTGGAGGCATTGGTCTTCCCCTTCTCCACCAATCGCCGCCCCAATCCATGTCACCACCAAAACCTCTTCTGCGTTCTTCCCAATACATTCTTTCTTCCTCTTCAATTTCATTCTTGTGCATCCTCCTTCTTGCCCACAAATCGTCCATCATTCTTTGCATTTTCTGTCCTCCTGGCATTTTCCTCTGTTTAAGTGAAGGTTTAGAATCAACCACTAAATCAGGTTGAACCTGAAATATGACATTGATAATGTTGTGATACAAATAACTTCACCTATCCTAATTTTACAAATTTAAAATGATCATTAAAATGTTGGATATCACATAACTAATGGAGCTCTGGACAAAACATATACTCCGTTCCGCCCGGCTCTACACTTGAAATCAGACCTTTTACTTGGTAATCATGAGAAAACTAATTACTGTACCATAGTGTACTAGGAATATGAATATATGACATACCTTCTTCTTGTATTGCAGCCTGTGTCTACGCCCTTTCATGTGCATTTCTTTAGCATTGGGGTCATTGAATCTGCAGTCACACAGTTTGCAATTGAAAGATATAACTTTCCCATCCTCCCCTTTCATTTCTTCAATGTACTCTTGTCCCACAGGCTGCACATCAGATTCCATAGACTCCAAGAGTCCACAACCTTCACTGTCATTGCCTGCAGCACCGCTGGAAGCACCTCCGTCATCCTCAGCACTGCCTCCTGCCTTGACAGTGCTCAGTCCTCCTGAAGCCACAAAGCTTATTTTTGCAGTGCCTGTTACTGTTTTGTCTGAAACAGTGTTATATTTGTGTTTGTTGTATTCCATCAAATGACATTTTCAAGATTATGTTGTTCTCCAAACTTGTAGTGAGGTCAATCACAAACTTACATTCATAAAGCACACATCACCTATTGGACTACATAGCTGGAAATTTTGAGAATATAGGATTTGCCACCTACAGAAATGCAACATTCTTCCTCCTAACATAGTACATTTAAATTAAACATTCCTTCTTTGACTTTGTGGCTTGGTTAAGTACTTTTATGTGGAATTGCTCGCAACTGGACTTTTTAGGCAATTTTTTTGTAAATGTAAATATATAATGATATTTAATATAAAAAATGAAACTATATGAAACTAAAATAACAATAATTAATGGTGCAATATTATAGATCTACATAATAATATGAGAATTTAATGCGGTGTTCACACGGGGCGATATAAGGCCAGACGATTTCGCTTGCATAAAAAAAATATCGCTCCGTCGCCCATTGATCGTCTGATGTGTTCACACGAGTCCACCGACATACATTCAATCTGTCAGGTGCGCTGATAGTTTTAAAAATGGCGGACGTCGAGGTAGAAGTCGCGGAGTAATTGGGGTTAGTTGAAAATATTGTTTTAGACGATATAAGGAGACTTCTAATTGAGGAAAAATGAAAAAAAAAAGGCAGATATTGGGTGCGGAATTGGATTCTAAGGAGAAATAAATTTAGAACAGTGCTGTCAACTGTCAAGAATCAGAACATACGGACGCCGCGCATGCGTGAATCGTTCCACCAGATACAAAAGTTGAAAGGCGTTCAACTTGAGGCGATATCGCTTTCAACCATTTTTATCGCTTCAGATTTATCGACAATCTGTTCACAACGGTTCAATTGGCTGGCGATATTTTAGTGTCCTGGCGATATTCGCCTCGTCTGAACACCGCATAAGAGATAAGGGCCATTGGTTATTCCACATTGAAGAAAATGTCATGAAAGTGTAAAATAAAACTGATAGGACCTTCGTACCTCCAACCACTTTGGGTTCTTGCGAGGGTATGGGTTTACCCAGTCTGGTGTGCAGCTTGACCACTTTCTGATGCTTGATTCCCCTCACATGAGCGGCATACGCATCATTACCGGTGCAAGTGACATCGCATAGCTCACAACGGAGACTATTACTGGCACTCCGTCCAGTGTTAGCTGCCGCACTCGCAAGCTTCATGCTGGCTTCCTTCTTCTTATGTTTTTGTCCCTCCAAATGTTCACGATAGGTCTGAAAGTGAATTAGTTAGTTAGCGTGGGATACACAAAAGTAATTTCAGTAATTAAAGATATTGGTCAAAGGCCACCCTCACACCCACATTTTGATTTATTGTTTGTGTACCTTAGACATATTCTGGGAAAAGGATTTAAGCCGCAAACACTAAACTTATTTCCTACATAAAAAACGCAATTATTAAAAAAGGACTTAATCCACAACAATCTCGTCAGAATTGGTTTTATATGGCAGACTTTAAAAGAACAATATTTTAATAATGTTTTTGCTAAATATCTCAATTACTCATTTTTTTGGTCTTAAATTTAGCAAACGGTTGAGAAAGAATATTCACACACAGTGAAAAAAAATACTTTATTTGATTTTTTTTTTTATAGGCATACTAATCCATATTTTTTTGCATCTGGTGTAAAATTTGATAAATGTGAGATAAGATACCTGTGGTCCAGCACAAGAGATCCGGCACACTTCGCAGTAATGCAACTGTTGAGGTTTGGGTGGCTGTTTAGTCCTCAGCTTGTTGTTTGCTTGGGGTTTCTTGTATCCCTGCCAGGGCTGTGAAGGAGCGCCACTGGGGTTGCCGCCTCCAGCTGAAGAAGTGGTGGTGGCAGCATTGACTCCGGCCCCACCAGCTGCAACTTTATTTTGTTGAGCGACATACATAGTGGCGGCACTGTACAGAGCTGCTTCATACCCTGAGTAAGTGCTATTAGTAGTGGTTGTTGCACCTGAGGGAACATTCAACGAGACACTATTCACATTTATTCACAAAATACCTAGCATCATTCAGCCCATTCTACTTTAATCAGCTGAACTTCTTTATAGATGAAAAGTATGCTTATATGTGAAACCAAAGTAGATTGTTAGAGAGTAAAGGTTGTACCTAAATCAATTGAGATGTACAATTAGCAAAGGAGTCTAATATTATGGGATCACAAAACTTGAAAGGACGCACTATAAACAACTTTTGTCTGAATTTGAAAATTCCCTCTCAATATTAGAATACAATATAATTTTGATACAATATGGCAAGAGTTCCCATAAGTACTCTGATACGACTAGAAAGCACTGAGGTACCGCATTAGCCCCAATATAACGCATTATTAATCAACCATTAAATAATTTACGCGAGCTGAATTTGGGGTTTAAGTAATGGAATTTAGCATAAACGAGAAACAAAGAAGAAGTTGGAAAGCAACTGAGCCCCCAACCAATTGATAACTCTAATTATTGAATAAAACAGATGATGACATTTTTTGGATTAATCAAAATACCGACAATACCAATGAGTTTTCATTCTCAAAACAGTTGTGTTTCTGAATAAACATTCTTTTATGAATATTATTTTTTCATAATATCATAATGAAAATATCGGGGTCCCATTATATTTGAGCTAAAACGGTATATACAACAAGACAGTGAATTGGCGAGGATAGGTTTGTAACTTACCTTTAGCAGGAGTGGAGCCGGCATGGTGAGCCTGAGGATTGGCATAGGACTGCGTCACAACAGGATAAGACACAGTGGCCGCAGTGCTTGTTGCAGTTCCTCCATACGTACCCCCGTATTGGGATGTCACATTTTTGGCAGCTTGGGCATTCCGGGCTGCAGTGTTCTGTGGATGCGTAATATTATATAATGACAACAACTATACAATACATGGTCTTAAAAACAGGTTCCTAAATTTGAACAGAAATTATCTTATGTGCAATTTCATCTAAAAGACTAGATTGAGAAAAGCAAATTGCCGAGGTCAAAAGATTAACTGAATTATATTAAGAAGACTTTGGCAAAATGAGTTATATACTCAGTAAAATCCCTATGAACAGGCCGAGAAGTAGGAAAGAGATCTTAAGTGATAGAAAAGGCACATGCATGAGAAAATGATTAGACCAGAGGTTAAAATTCCCACTGGTCGAGCATTACTTATGGAGTTCTGCAAATATTATCTACTATCATACCATTTCTAAAATTATAATAAAAACAAGGTAAGAAAATCCATTTTTATGTGAAAAACATAGGTTTTTAAAGGTGAGTATTGGAAAATGTACCTAAGGATTCAGAAAAAAGTTACATTCCAAATTGTGTAAAATATTTTGTTATACACTGATGATAGATATATTTCATGTACTATAAAATGTGGCAGACAATGAGCATTTCATGCTATCCTAATTATTTATCGGAGAAATTCTCAATTCAAAGAATTATGAAGTAATATAATATGTTTAAAGCAACACCACCTATATAAGAAAGCCTTAGCGCTGAGAGTGTGACGTCACATTGTAAGGCCCAGTATGCACATGCCCTATATCTGTATGTACTTACTCTATGATATGTATCATATAGCACGGGTCGGGTGCGACACTTGAAGAAAAATGGCCGCCAGCGCTAAGGCCTTCTTATGTGGTGTTGTTTAAAGTAATCTATCATAGAAATAATCCATAAAATAAAAATAGAATTAAATGTATTCAGAAACTAAATACAAAATGCCATCTAATGGATATTATTGTAGATTTAAACTAAAAATAAAAAAAATATCCAAGCGATAAAGCATTTTCTTATGATATTTGTCATTATTTTAAGAGCAGTGAAGCAGTGATGTCAATCTTTAGGGAAGCATTACTATGCCATCTTTGCGACAAGACAAGGGATTAGTTCCAAAACATGCAAACAATGATACATCAGTTATTGCACGTTAAAAGGCTTTTTTTTAAGTTATAAGTTTGAGTTAGACGGAAGTTAGTGGAAAAGCCCACAAAAAATATAGTAAAGGATTGAGATCACTGTTCCATGGCTAAAGATAAACAAAGCAACTACAAACTAGAAAATAAAAAAAGTGGGACATACATATGTGTTGTGTACCTGTGCGTAGGTAGGTTGCGTTGTGTAGGCAGGCTTAGCAGGCTGCGGGGGCTCGTATTGTGGAGCCTGGGGCTGAGCTGCAGGTGGATACGCAGTGGCTACAGCAGCAGCCGCAGCCTGCTGGTAATACGCACTTTTGTTTGCATCATACCCTGGCTGAGCAGCTGTTCGCCCATAAGTCAGTTGGTATGTTCCAGGTTGAGCTCCTACAATAACACACATTTCCTATCAATGTAAGACCAGACTGATGGTTTTTCAGCGAGGTATTGCAGCTCGTCATGAAGGGGAAAATACAGGGTCGCAGTCGAAAGGATGCGACTCTCCTGTCTCTAAAAAATTTGTAAATGGACTGGACTGAGAAACGTCATTGAGATTTGTCCCGGGCAGATGAAGGCAGGGAAGCTTTCTATTAAGTGGTTGATGACGTTGGGGGACCCAATAAGCTACCAGAACTAAATTACTTAATTTAACTATTTACTTTGTTGTATTACGGTGTTGCTACCATGAAAAACTCGCCTACATCACAGTAAAGGCATAAGGTTTGTAACAATTAGTTTAGATTATAGTTAATGGAAGAAAGTAATGGTATCATTTTCAAAAGTACCTGTATAAGTTCCTTGGGTGGCAGCAGCTTGGTATGCTGTGTCATATCCTGCAGCAGCTCTTTGAGTCCCATAAGTAGCTGCTGCGGTCGGTGCAACTGCGTATCCAGGCTGACCTCCGGCATAAGCTGCGCCTGCAGTTGCGGTTCTAAAACACAGCATTTAACTTCAAAAGCTTATCTAGTGTAATGTGTGTTTAATAGTCCGTAACTAAACATTGGTTCTCTTAATATACAGTATCATAGGAACAAAAAATATTTGTAACAAAAGCGATTGCTTAATAGGATACGCATTGACGTAAGACACGTATTAGTAACGGGTATAGTGCTGCATATTCATAAGGCAAGAGGTTAAATAAATATTGTGCCCGCAGTCTATTTGTAAGCTATGTTTTCGGTGGACTTCTCGAACAACAAACAAAATTAAATCCTTCAAATGCCGGCCACCATTTTGCAATGCGACGAACAGAAAATTCAACTTCCACGAACCAATAGAGTATCATAGTTGCACACACAATATTATTATAAAAAATCACCTAAATATCTAACTTACCCGTATTGTGTCCCCCCGTGGGTAAAACCAAAGTAATTATTCGCGGCCATCACCTAACAGACAAAATACGCACCCGTCTGGGACGTAGGCTAGGATGAATTCAGGACGGAAACACAACGAAACCAAACGGATATGGATGTTGTAAATATGGCGGATCACCATAGACAAATAATTAAAGTGGCCACAAACGATCACGTTAGTCCCACACGTCCCACAACATTAGAAAAATTACGTTTTTAATACTGGGAGTTTCATCAATCAAGTTTGATTTATTGATTTAAATAATGACTGGTATTCTCAAATTCACGTGCCAACTCAACGCAAGAAGCTCTTGCTTAGAACTTAATCGGTTGCCAGTAGTTACGCATCTAATATATTGGATAAAACATTTTCAGAATAGCTAAAAGTCAAAAGTCTCAATAAAAATTGGATACGACGCAACTCAATCGTCTGTTTTTCATTTCAGAATAACCGTCATTATGTAAATACTCTAAGTCAAGATTGCCAAAAATACTTGATAATTTTATTGTTTTTGAGATGTAAATACCATGTTTTATTATTGATTGGCAGCAATCGAGGCTTTTATGCCAATCACTGTTATTTTTTACGATGTCTACTTTTATGCCTATTATACCTACTTAATAATAGATATAATAATGCAAGGCCGTAGTCAGAAAATAATTGTGAAAGGGGTTTAGCCAAGTTGCGTAGTGGAACAGTAAAAAAACATAAACGAGTCGCATATTTGGTACTTTCTTCTTCTCTATGTGCTTTGTCGAGTCCCTCCAATGTTGGCAATCATTTCGGCTAACTTGCCCCTGTTCTGCGCGTCCGGAACAGCTCCTCTACCAGCCAGGACATCTGTCTCCTGTCAGACCCTCGGCGTCTCTTTATTTTTTCCTTCAGTATACGGCGAATAAGGTGATACTTTTAAGTACATGACAAAAGTATAATATTTTCCGTACATTGATAATTATTTATTATTGACAATGCGTCGGTGAGCTGACAATAGATACCTGTTATGTCCACTTTGGCAAATTTTTCAGGAGAGACAAAACACTTCCTGGAATTCGCATTTCTCAACTTTTCGAAAATTTAATGATGCAAATATTCTTAAATTAGTGTAATTGAACATCTTAATATGCTATTTTGTTATAAATATTACTGTAAAATATTGAATACTCCACATAGCTGATATTGCTTTCTGAAAAAGGTCACTTAGCATATTATGTATATTGTTATAAACAAAATGTGCTTATCTCTCCTATATAAAACTTCAATTTTCTTTCAATTTAACTCTCTTAATTCACATTACTTTTTAAATACATAGATTTTATGCAAGATAGCAAAATTAAGAAATTATTTTTTCATTATATTATTCAATGAGTTGTACAATCATTTGAGTTTAAATCTAAAGGAAGTTTTTTTTGCAATATAATAGTGCTCCAAGTAATCGATCAAGCTGGACACAAATGTAGACCCTGTGATATAAGTTAGTTTCTGTAAACCTAACACGTACATTATTGGATGAGAGGTCTTTCTATTACAAGTTTTTTTTAATAGGTAACTAGTCTTAAATTTTACAGTAGATTTGCTTTATTTTATTCTTAAACTTGCTTTCCCGACAGACGTTGTCCTGTAGTCCTTACTATGAGCATTGATTTCGAATTTGTAATTTATACAAAATAATACGTTTAAAATATATTTGAATGTTAAAAAATATATCTGAAAGTTTGAAAGAAATTCTATCAGAAATCTTCGTACCAATATTTTGAAACTCACTGTCAAGTAGGTAAATAAAATTTTTGATGTGGAAAGTTTCACAGATGGCGTTGTTGTCAGTAAATCCGTTCCATACTAACTTTAATATTATATTTTATATTATTTCCTATCCATTTTTCGAATAGTTAATGATTATTCTGTTATGTGGAGCGGAGAAGAATCCAATAAACCAAGCATCGTTAAAATGTACCCACAGTGGCGTACCGTGGGTTTTCACCGCCCGGGGCGGGATTAAAATTGGGCGCCCCCCCCCCCAATAAAATATGGCGCCCTCCCCCCTTTATAAATTGAAAAAAAAATCATAATAAATAAGTTTGCATATTTATTATAATTTACATACTTACAGCACGACAATATAGTACAAAATTCAATTTAAGGATAGAATGGGACAGAGCTAACATCTGTCAGATTTTGCTATCTGCGGAACGGAATGTTTGCAAATGTTTTTAAAGACCTTAAACCGAAATTAAATACAAAAATAAAATTTACAATTTTATCAATCTGGTCGTGTTTATACACAATTTTATAGCACAAGCAGATTTTTTTCGTCCTCTCAATAGAGGCGCCCGCGGGCGGTCCACCCCTCCGCCCCCCCTCGGTACCCCACTGAGTACCCACTTACTAGGTATTCTTGGCTATTATAGGCTGAACACTGAACAGAGTCTAACAGGAACAACAAAAACCAAGATCAAATTTATATTTACTCTAGTCCTAATTAAGTCCTAGCTATTCAATGAATGCCGATCAGATCTATGACTAGATATTTAGAAAAGTTTAAGTCTAAGTTTAGTTCTAAGTTTAGTTCGAAGTTCGATTCAAACTTTTTCGTGAATAGGGCTGCTACAACTACACCCCTACACGACGTCACTACAGAACAGTATAGTACAATATGACAAAGGTACACAATTCAGAATACGGACTAGGAACACTTCTCGGTTTAATAAACGACGTTAAAATGGATTGACCCGGTCTCGAGACTAAATTGTACAATGATCGACTCCATTATGTAGGTAGGGTACCTATGTAATGACAATTATTTGCATCAGTGACGTGCGGTGGTTTTACAATTTCAAAAAAAGAACGTACATAGGTAATTATGTGACAAAAACTTACTTTTTGTAAGCATTTAATTAGAAAAAATAACTTTACCAGTTTGATTGCGATTGTGATAAATGATTTTTGTATGAAATTTAAAAAATACTTTTTTAAACTCGATACAAAAATATTTATGAAAGAAATACTGAGAACTATTTGGTAGCCCAGCGGTTCTGTTGACGGCTTTCATGCGCATAGCGTAATAAAGGTTCCAGTCCTGGTACCTGCCATTTTCCACTATCGTAATACAAGTTTTGTTTTCTGTGAAATAGGTAGATATGTCAAAAATATGTGTTCACTATTGAGAGCCAAGATTCATTTTTATGAAAAAAAAAAAATAAAACTTTTCATCAAGCAGCATGATATTATTTTATTTCAAATGTCATTTTCAGCCATGATTATTTATAAACTAAAAATTTCTTATAGAGGTCATAAGCATTGCGCAAGATCGAGCGCAATCGATAGCTTTTGTTGCCTCCCTATGCCCCTAAGCGGGATTGATTGATTATAAATTCAATAAACTTGGATTTAAAAGTAAAGATAATTGTAATTAAATGAACGAATTGAACGTGCATTCTTGGTGGAATTATTTAAATACAGTAATTTAAATAAAACAATTTATTTGTTATTCCACAAATTAAATAACCTGACCAGTTTCGCAGGACTTGTGCCTGCGAAACAGAGTAAGAAGGTACCTAAGTCAGGCTTTTTGGCTTTCAGCTTTGACTCGCATGCCACTGGAAGAGTGGGAGAGCGGTTGCCTGATGAGGATTAAATGGCTAAGTACATGATTAGTTATTAATTTACTTTCATTTTCTTCTAAAAAAAATCAGCCACCCAGTTATAGTGTTTTTAAGCGGGTATCCTTCCATCTTATAAGTTAGGTACATAATATAAAATGAAAAAAGGTAGGTACATAATATAAAATGAAAAAAAAAAAACTCTACTTTTAACTTACTATACCTAATAGGTATGTAGGTACCCACATACAATTATTATAAAATGGCTGTAAGACGTTTTCTTTGACTAGAGACACATGTCCAGGTAGTTTAGTAGATTCCTACCTTATTATGTGGTTCACGAATCATTCGCTCCGGGACTATCGGTGTATAAACTGTTGTAGCGATAATAAATTTATTTTCACATTAATATTCACTCAAAATACACCTTTACAAATAAATAAATTTGTGAATTATCTATGGTAACGAAATAATATTGGAAGAAGATAATGAAATTTGACAAAAGAATGAATATTTCAACTATAAAAACATCATTTTCCCGCGTTCTTTTAAATGTCAGAACATTCTTAAAGAAATTCCCAACAATTTTCATAGTATTGTGTTTAATATTAATGCAGTGTAATGTTGCAACTTCGTATCCACACTATAGGAAAAAAGTTGAAGAAATAGGTGAGTTATTTATTGACAGTAATAATTATTATGTAATTGAAGCTATTTTTATTGTTAACATATAGATAGGATAGGAACATACCTACCTTCCTACAAATTTATATCTATTAGATACATATTGTTTTTTTTTATTGCGGCAACTATATTAGGCATAATTATTATTTACAAACATAATTAATTATCTATTTTTTGTTTAAGTTTTCACAGCAGATAATGTTTTTAACCTGTGCTTATTACCTATATATACCAGTATGTTTTCATTTTAAATATAATTTGGTACCTACCTACAAGTTGATTTTATTTGAAATTAATTTAACCAATATTCTTATTTAAAAGTGTTGTTAATGGCTTTTTTTGTCTTTGGTCTATGTTTTTTTTGTGGAAAAGTTTTCTGAAGGAGTTTGACTCTTATACCATTAGATTGACAATGTAATCTTTTTAGATCCTTTCCCAGTAGCTTTGTTATGATAATATGTCTTTTTTTTAATTTCATCTATTTGTTCCTTCCAATTCCCCAAACCTCCTAAGATTTATCTATTTGTGTGCTTTCACTTTTTCTGTTAGGTCCATTGTTTTTTGGGATTTTTTCCATATGGCTAAATTTTCTCTTCAATGTGTTTTGTACTTTCATATTTCGATAATCGACTTTGACGGGTCTCTAACAATGATAAATAAAATAAATAAATAACACTCTTCTATACATAGATGTCAGTATAGCCGGCGGAACTTTTCGGTTGAATAAGCATTCTCTACCAGTCACCCGGTCCCGTCCTGGATTCAAATCCCGTGTAGAAATTTCATGTGAAAAAACACATAGAAAATATCTTACCCGACTGGGAATCGAACCCGGGATCTCTTGATACCTTTTGATGAGACGATTCTGAAAGTCGGTTCTTCTTTATCTATTGCAGAGTCGCGCGTCTTAGGACATTTTCACATTGAGTTTGAGTTAAAATACAATAGAGTTTTACCTTGGATATCGTCTACGTGATGTGATCTAAGGAACTCCATATTATCTATTAGCACCAATTCAAATGCCATCACAAAACAGTTATTTGTCAATGTTATCTTTCGCTATGTCGGTTTGACCCTGATGGTGCTATTTGACAGCAAAATCAGACTGTAGTTCATATTTTGTACCGATTCAATGACTTGGTTTGGCAGCCTTCTTCATCTTATAATGTTCTCAATCTCGCTAATTTATCCGCCCCTCGCGTTTCTAATCCTATCCTGAGGATCTTTCCAGCTATATGCTTCTGAGAGTATTCGTTTCTGAAACTCTTTTTTGAATTTATTAATTTATCTATGGATACTTATCCACTTGTTGTGGAATACCTACAACCCATCTAAACTTCAACTATCTCATGGGAGGCAGTAGACGAAGAAGGTGATTCTTATTAAAACGTGAGAAAAGAAAGAACAATATTTAGAGTCATTTTTAATAAATTCTTCTTTTTCTTAGGCCTTGTGTATAAAAACTTTTTTTGTACCTATGCACCGTTTTTATTTATTCAATCTTTTGCTTTTTGTTCATCTGAGGAGGGGAGCAGCCACTCCCGAAAACTAGTCGATGGATGGCTCAGGTTTTACTGTTAAGCAGGTACCTACTACCTTCAGTTTACATTTTTCATCTCGACACTAAACGCTGACGCTTTCCATATTTTGGTCATGCTATTAGAGGCGCCACTCCATACTCCACTTCCATACCTACGTATCGGAAGCTCAGTCCCGAGGTTACCAGTGGTGATAATGGTTGCTCCCAGGTATTAGAAGGATAGGTATCACAATATACTTATTTTGGTCGCTATGACGAAATTGTAGCTGAAAAGTATATCTTGTGAGAATAAGGGTGTGATAAGTGAGTTTTGATAAATTGATTTAGGTAAGTGTTACAATAGCTACTCAGTTACAGCTGACGGGGATCGCTTGTTGCTTGTTGACCAACTTAATGCAACAACAAAATGCATGCACTACCGTGATGCAATACGACGATCTATTTAACACCAGCAATCAAGTTATCAATCGTTAGTGATTGCCCGTTATTCTCCGTAGTGATAACCCAAAGCGGATATTCTCGTGCACCCGACTGGTACTTGCAGGACGTAATTCCTTTTCTTCAAAGTTGCGTACAACTTAATGATGTAGGTACAAAAATCGTACTGATATGTCTACACAAACATACCTACCTACAGACACACAGAGAATTTTCCAAAATCATTAAATTACTAGCTGACCCGTCGAACTTCTTGTCGTCTCGGAATCAAAATTGTCGTGGTAACATATTAGCTAAATTAGATTAAATTCTTTGTTGTGATAGAAATGACAGGTAGGACACTTTATGTGGGATGGGAAATACGTATGGGAAAACAAAATTGTCGTTTTTTTCTATTGTCCTCGCAATTATTCAACAGTTTCTCACCGTTTAAAACTACCGTATATATATAGACTTCCGAATCCAAAATTAGCCAAATGATTGGTGCATAGTCGTTCTTGATTTAAAACAATCCATTGTTATATGTAAGAAGAAAGGTTATAGATACAAACTGTGATATGGGTACAAAAATAAAGTACCTACAATAATTTCATTAGTTTGAGTTCGTAATGAAATAATATAACATGTAGGTACTGGGTATCTTGTATAGTGGGTACGATCCATTCAAACACGTGTTGCTGAAGAGGTCATTTCACATCAGGCCGTTGAATGACCTAACAATAGTGTTGTATTAGCCATTAGGTAAACCGAATAAAATTCTTAAACTCCTAAGTAATTATTGCAAAGTTAACATTTTTTTGACCAATTATTTTTACTTACTCGCGGTTTTTACTTACTGTTTACATTTCACTGATCATTTTTCATACCTTTCACGTATTTCTCATTTGGCTAAACATAATATTGTCGTAGACTGCTAAGGTCAATAGCTGAACTCAACGCGCGCAGTTAATATCTCGATCTCTGAAATAAGGGGCAAGAAATCCAATCATAATTAGTTTTATTTGAAGTGACGTGCGCGAATTTGGTGGCAGTGACGCACGCCCAGACATTTAGCGTTGACATTGATTATTTTGTATGATTACATTTGGTCATAGACCCTGGCTGTCCAGTTACATTGTTATTTATTACTACTGTCAGATGGAATCATTCTAGGCGGGGGACATAATGTGAGGATAATAATATTATTAACAGAAAAATCTCAGGAAACAATTACATGACGTCGAACTCAGACGTCAGAGGGAATATAGGTACCTACTATTTTTATTGTACCTTATTTAAAATTATGTCTTCACCTACCCTTGAAATGTATAAGAAGCAGGTCATATTTGCAATGGTTCTAACATCGTGAAATCGTGAAACATGTAGATAGATATTAGATATTGATCAAAATAAATCATGGTAGGTACAAACATTGATTTTAAAAAGAGGTTTATACATATTATGTAGTATGTATGTGTATGGAGGATTGTCATACGCCCGGAATCACCAATATCTATAAAATAGAATAATACAAAAAATATTTCTATGTCGGTTATAGATTCGGAAACCATCCAATCAATGTGCTCCAAATTAAGGTCATTAGAAAGGTAAGAAAGCCAAGATGGTTTGAGACCACTATTCATATAATATGTAAATCACAAAAAAATATTTCTATGTCGGTTATAGATTCGGAAACCATCCAATCAATGTGCTCCAAATTAAGTTCATTAGAAAGGTAACAAAGCCAAGATGGTTTGAGACAACTATTCATATAGGTAATATGTAAATCACAAAAAAATATTTCTATGTCGGTTATAGATTCGGAAACCATCTAATCAATGTGCTCCAAATTAAGGTCATTAGAAAGGTAAGAAAGCCAAGATGGTTTGAGACCACTATTCATATAATATGTAAATCACAAAAAAATATTTCTATGTCGGTTATAGATTCGGAAACCATCCAATCAATGTGCTCCAAATTAAGTTCATTAGAAAGGTAACAAAGCCAAGATGGTTTGAGACAACTATTCATATAGGTAATATGTAAATCACAAAAAAATATTTCTATGTCGGTTATAGATTCGGAAACCATCTAATCAATGTGCTCCAAATTAAGGTCATTAGAAAGGTAAGAAAGCCAAGATGGTTTGAGACCACTATTCATATAATATGTAAATCACAAAAAAATATTTCTATGTCGGTTATAGATTCGGAAACCATCCAATCAATGTGCTCCAAATTAAGGTCATTAGAAAGGTAACAAAGCCAAGATGGTTTGAGACCACTATTCATATAATATGTAAATCATAAAAAAATATTTCTATGTCGGTTATAGATTCGGAAACCATCCAATCAATGTGCTCCAAATTAAGGTCATTAGAAAGGTAACAAAGCCAAGATGGTTTGAGACCACTATTCATATAATATGTAAATCATAAAAAAATATTTCTATGTCGGTTATAGATTCGGAAACCATCCAATCAATGTGCTCCAAATTAAGGTCATTAGAAAGGTAACAAAGCCAAGATGGTTTGAGACCACTATTCATATATGTAAACCACAAAAAAATATTTCTACCTAAGTCCAACTTTGACACCATCAAACCGGCGACGTACCCTAAACCGGGCTCACTTGAAAGATAACTATACGAAAACAGTCTTCAACTACTAAAACTTAGTTTCACCGCATTATTTTGTCTTTTTACACAAAAATACTGATTCGTCCTTCAAAAAGATATCATTATATGTGGTTATTGCGTCGATCATGTCGTAGTAGCACAGTCGGGTATTCGCTTGTATTAAATAAAGAAGTCCATTCGTATGTAGGTACATAATATGTTTGTAAATATATCTCTTATATAGCAGCTTAATTTGAAAAGTCAGAGGTTAAGTAATAAACTCTATATCAAGTTTTAGATATTTTTCAGAAACTTCCCAAATTAAGAAAATAAGTATAGGTAGGTATGTCATTTTGTCAGAATTAGGTAATTATCTTGAAAAGTTATTAGAATCTCCACTAGTTTCTGATAAAGGTTAGGATTAAGAAAACTTCAAGTGCAATGAATTTTTCTTTGAATCTCAGAAAAAATCATCAGTAGCGAGAAATCGTGGAGTGCTTGGATCTGCGATGAGCTATTTATTATAATCATCCAGTAGTGAGTCGTTGGTGTTACTAGATATCCGTTCTGCACGCTGTGTATTGCAAGTGCAACCGAGAATTTCCGCATCGCGTACTATTTTTATCATGAAGATTTATATTTAAGGTGACATTGACACGATAGTGGTCACGCTTTATCATTAAGTACTTCTTCGTCTTTTACCTCTCCCAAAAGACATAGGTAATATTAGTTGGAATTCCAACGCTCGTTTGTCAAGCGGATTGGCGAGAAACTTCCTTGTAAGTTGGCATATGCTCTAAAAATCCCTTCTCTATTTAATCAGTTTCTCAGACTAAAGCATCCTAAGACTCTGTCCTGTTCTCAGTACAATGTTCCCAGTTTGAACGGTCCGTCCGCGTTTGAGCATAATATGACGCTCGACGCGAGGGCGCTTTCCAATTAGGACACACACTAATTCTCTGATCAGAGAGAATACACGAATTGCGATTACCATTCTCGAAAAGCCTTTAGTTTGCTTAGAAGTATGTTGTGTATATTTTTAAACAACAAACTTATGCACCGCTACATATTATATTTGTGTACGAGTGTGATTTACGGGAAATAGCTGGGTAGGCGGCGTTAGTCGGTCATTCAGTGTTTTAGGCTCTTCTAATCAATGAGAGAAGTTCTAAGATAGACCAACACTTTGGATTCTGGCTGCATTTTTGAGAACGTTGTTTAACAATGACTATTATTCTGAAATGAAAAACAGACGATTGAGTTGCGTCGTATCCAATTTTTATTGAGACTTTTGACATTTCTGTATTCTGAAAATGTTTTATCCAATACATTAGTTACGTAACTACTGGTAACCGATTAAGTTCTAAGCAAGAGTTTCTTGCGTTGAGTTGGAACGTGAATTTGAGAATACCAGTCATTGTTGGATAAAGGCAAATTACCTTTACTTAGCGAGTTAAAGGATTCCGGGTGGTATTTTTGATAATCAGCCTGTTTAGTTTTTTATATTTACTGTGGTTTGGTAGATAACAACAAACTATTCTAACTATTTTTTTTTCTGCTCTTCAGGGCCTCCAGCAAACAAGGACGAAGTTCTAGTGCGTAAAATTAATGTCCCGGTCTTTTACATTCCTACAAGTCTTTTTCCACTGCCCAAAAAGAAAATGCAAAACGCTCCGATTCTCGCCTGGGATGGAGAAAGGTACGTCTGGGTAAGTGTGAACACAGCTTATTCAGTTACTTGCTTGATTATTTATTTAATTGAACGTAAGATACATACTTATTCAGTTACTTGCTTAATTATTTATTTAATTGAACGTAAGATACATACTTATTCAGTTACTTGCTTGATTATTTATTTAATTGAACGTAAGATACATACTTATTCAGTTACTTGCTTAATTATTTATTTAATTGAACGTAAGATACATACTTATTTTAAAGTGGTTGGTAGCCTAGCGGTTACGACGACGACTTTCATACTGGAAGTGGTTAGTTCTATTCCATTTGCCGACCATCTTCTTCTTTCACAAAAATCAAACTTTTAGTAGATTAGTGCAAACGAGTCAAATACTGCATTTGTGTTCACATTGAGTGAGCACAGATTCATTGAAAAAAAACTCATCTTTTTATTAATTTTAATAATTCAATGATAAACAATTTGTTATAATTTTTTTTGCCGAAATATGTGTAATGATCTTGAGCGAATGTAGTCCTTTTGGACTGTTTGTACGAACATTCACACCTTATCCTATTCTTTATTATGAAACAGTGATACTTTAGGCAAAATTAAAATAGCCCAAACATATCTTTTAATTTAATGAACTCAACATTTTATAATTTAATTTTTTTATTTTGGTTTCCTTTCAGGCTCGCGTGGGTGGAGTAAGAAGATTCCCCTATAACATATAGAACTTTTGGTCAAATAGAAAAAATTAATCCCTGGATAGACGAAACAAAAAAATCGAGATCTGTAATGTAAAAATGGGTGTAAATATTAATTGTAAATAAATTAACTATAAGTAGCTGATAAGAAATATTGTGATTATAAAAAGAGTGTAATTTAAAGTAAAATAGATAGGTCTAATTAATTTATTACTTTTACTTACATTAAACCGTGTTCATTTGTCAAAATGTTTGAAGTAGAAATATTTATGCGAATTCATGAATGTTCAAATATTTATGCGAATATTTAAAATTTATTCAGATAGATAATTATGTAAATGATTGCATTTGAAATTGTTCGATATCATAAAATTAATTGAAAATGTTTGTAATATTATAAAGAAAAATTAAATATAAATCTGAACCTTCACTTTATTTATTTATTTACTTCTTCATCCATAGGTCCATACAGACACTTGGAGTGTCACAACAGTATTACAATTAAAGTATGCATTTACACATCAAGAATATTTAGAACTAGCTAATACCCGTCTTGCTTTACGTTGTTGATTCGGATTTTCAGGCTTGATCGGCAGGTAACTAAACAGGTTCTAGTCTAGCTGCCCATTGCTTAACAGGCCTCTATCTAACTGTCATACGCACAGAAAAAAAAGAATCACACTTTCACAATTCATAAAAATGAGAGAAGAAAGATTATAGTCTACCACTCACATGGAAAAAAAAACTGTCTGTGTATGTTATATCTTACACTTAATTCAATTTCACTGTTATAATAAAGGGAAAAATACTTCAAATTTTGTTTTTGTTTGTGCAAATTTTGTTGAAATTTTTTACATTGTTTGAGTCTTGGCTTAACTACATTAGCACCCTTTGTGTATGGTACAAATTCTATGTGAAATGCTAATCAATTGAGAAAGGGAGCTGTTTTACCGACGACGAAACGTCAGTCTCCGAAAATGCACTACTCAATATTTTCATTCAAATGTTTATAAAATGTTTAATATAGTTTGAATTACATTTATCAATCTTTAATCTTTTCAATATGTTTTCATTGAGTAATACTTCGGTTCCATGCAACATTTACATGAGTAATTTTGTTTTCAAAACATAGCTATCTGTGTTTACTGGGATGTTATTGCGAAGATTCTACAAAAGAAGAAGAAGATGAATTTGAGGTTATGTTTCAGTTCTTTGAGTTCAATGGTGGCGCCAAATACAAAACTTTTACGAAGTTCCGAAAATCCGAAGGAGCATGCGTACAGAGGTCCTTTTCAGCCTTATATTGATCGCTGTGCGGAAAGAGCGCGCCTCCTCGCACTAGTGTCGCCTCTGTTATCTCCAACACAACATTCCTCCGAGACTTCGTCACCGCCCACTTCCTGCAGACATAACCTTAAAATATAATATAAATAAATAACATGCATTAATAATTTACTAAAAAAAATGGGAAGTTTTGCCAAAGCTCTGCTGTTTTTGCTGATCGCTAGAGGAATAGATTCATGTAAGTATCCGGAAATATTATATTTTTGGTATATTTTAACTGAAGACAATTTAACCCCAAAAAATTTGAAACTGATTAAAAAAAAAAAAAAATTATATATCTACCTAAGTGAAATTACAATTTTTTAGATTTTTTAATATTTTATTTATGATTAAATAAAATAAATTAAAGATACAGTTTTTACATTTTCCTATTTTGAATATGTGTATAAAAAATAAAATAAATTATTTTATCCAGACCAAAACGGGTAAATGCAGTAGTAAATCCCTTCTTCTTGCGATCTGTTTTGGTCGGGTGATCGCTCTACGCAACAATATTTTACAATAGGAAGAATTTTTATTTATATCTATTTCATAATATTCTTTTATAAAAAAGCATATTTGAAGATTTTATTTAGACCTTTGAACATGTAATGAGCATTTTTAAAGAATTTTTTCTAATTAAAAATTATGATAAGTATATCGTAATATCTTTCAAATTTTGTTGATATTTTTTTTTTGAAAATTCTTATTGTTTTGATAAAATAACATATTAAATAATATAACGGCATACATTATTCAAATTATTCAGTTCCTACTTACATGTTCTACTTAAAGACCCTACTTATAATTCTTACAATTAATTGTTTGTAAGGTTTGTATTTATTTTTATCCTGTTCAGTTTTGTCAAATGAAGCCCATTGGTACAGCGCCGCATCTCAATCTTAGAATGTTATGATACGAGAATTTCAATGATATTCTGAGATTCCTCTTCTTTTGTATATTTTGAGAAGACGATTCAGAAAGATTAAAATTAGAAGTTTAACTCTGCAAGGACAAACTTGTGAGGATATAAAAAAGTATTTCAGTTTGTTTGATATCGTGATTTTTTCAGCTACCGTCAAAGTAGCCCAACACATCGAGGCCAACCCTGATGCCAAGAGGCTTTACGATGATCTTCTCAGTAATTACAACAGACTCATCAGACCTGTTGTCAACAATACGGAGACGTTGACAGTCTGGTTAGGACTGAAACTAAGTCAGTTGATGGAAGTCAATCTAAAGAATCAGGTCATGACGACTAATTTATGGGTTGAACAGGTAATAGTAAATACAATTTCTCTTTTTGTTACATCATATCAAATTCAGCAAGTATAGTAGTATAAAGTTGTGCTGATGTGTTCAGAGAAACACACCACTATGTATAATTTCTTCTTCTTTGAACAATATTTTTCAGAACGGGTAATGAATTTCGTCTGTAGGCATAAAAAAATTACGTTTTTTTTATTTATTTATTTATTGTCTACGCAACCAGTGGTTGCTTTTACAAACATTTATAAAATAATACAATAATAGGTGATGCCAAGAAGCAAACGCCAAAAGAAAATAAATCAAACACAAACAAGAGACACAAAACAAACAGTGAGGAATACATAAACATAATATACAAATTCATCGAATGCAATATTGTAACATGGGGCCAAAATCAATATTATAGAAGGAAACATCATTGCATCACATCGTCATTGAATATGAACATTGTAGACAACATTTTGTTTTATAGTGTGAAAGTTTTGAATGTGATAGAAACGCCTAGTTTTAATGTGCCTGAATTCATTTGATTGTAATAATATGCGGATTATAAAACTTAAAAATATCGTCTTTGAAAGGAAAAACTAGCTAACTAACTCTCCTTTTTACACCCCACTCAGGGGCATAGGGAGGCAACAAGAGCTCTCCATTGCGCTCGATCGATCGAAAGGAAAAACAGGATGAAGTAAAAGATAAACATTATTAAACTTGGTATAAAGATTATATTAAATATTATGAAGTGATATTGTACCTGGTTAGGTATATTTGTTAGTCAACTTTTTGTATATAGATAGATATATTTTTTTTTTACATATCATGTCCATATGGATAACCCTTGGTGGAGGGCAACAAAATAAAGAGCGCTTTACGGTATAAGCATTGCTTACTTTGTTCCTTACGGATTTTGGACGGTTTATGCTCAATACACAGCCAAAAATATATTATAAATAAAAAAACGTAATTGAAAAATATGTGTTAGGATACTTTTAATCGTATCGTAAATATGACTTTTTTTTTAATTTCAGAAATGGACCGACTATAAACTACGTTGGGATCCAGAGGAGTATGGAGGAGTCGAGATGCTGTACGTACCGTCAGAACATATTTGGCTTCCTGACATCGTTCTTTACAATAATTGGGATGGAAATTATGAAGTAAGTTCAGACAACTTCACGATAATGGTTGCTATAGCGAAAAAAATCTGAAAAACAGTGAGAATCTATCCCGCAAACTCTTAATCAGAGATGTCGGCTTCTAGGTATATCCTTTCTTCCTCCTTAGCCCGTATTAGTCCACTCCTGGACATACGGTTCCTCCAAATTCTTTCATGTCCCGACTCTTTGAGATCTGCATCAACTACGAGACAACGGTTTCTACTCTTCTAATTTCAGCAATAGGGCGCCAGAAGGCGTTTTGTTATCATAATTATCCAATCGCCATTTTAATCACAAGTCTTAATATCAAGATTGGTTGAAAGCAATGTAAAAACTCTTTCTCTCTATTCATAGGAACAACGCATGTTCAGATGTGTATCTTATATGTATTTTTGACATGGACGTCCCCTCAATGGTGGTATGCAGGAGACCTTTAGTTCATATCACGTGCCCTTTTCATTTTATAAAAGCGTTTAGACAGTTGATTCAATTCTTTGGCGAATCTCTACATTTGTTATGTGTTTACTCCAGAATACACCTAAATTTTCCGTAGCCTTCTGGAAATATTAATATGACATAATATATAACACACAGAGAAGTATAATGCCTAAAGGTTGGCTATAACTAAGCCAAATTCTGTTGGGGACATGGTTTTTTTTGTCCTATTATACACACGATGGGTCGGAAACTTGAATTTCCCGATTGAAAATCTCCTTTCTTCTTGATTTAGGGCATGCTGGCCCGTTCTTCAGAGTTATTACCTTCTGTGATGTTGATCCCCGACTGACTTCTCATCTTTCAGGAGCTCTACCGCGAGGTCGTGTTTGTAAGGGAGTCCGGAATTGTCCATTCTTTGTACTATTTCCTTCTTAACTTTATGTACCAAATTCTTACAAAGTAAAAAAAGCAAAAAATGTTAACTTCCATTAGTATTTCATACATAAACTGTAGGATAATAAACGAATTCTAGGTAACTCTGATGACTAAAGCAACTCTCAAGTACACTGGAGAAGTGTTCTGGAAGCCGCCAGCTATCTACAAATCTTCCTGCGAAATCAACGTGGAATATTTCCCATTCGATGAGCAGACTTGCTTCATGAAGTTTGGCAGTTGGACGTACAATGGAATTCAGGTGATATATCTGCTTATTATCAATGAAACCGTTCTACAAATCTGAGGACGTGAGGTCCATACTCCGACATGACACAATAAATACGAATAGTGACTTACTCCTGATTTTAGGCTAAATCCATAGCACCAAGTGGGAGTGCATTACAAATTACAATGTAGGTACCACTCATGTCTTGACCCAAAATCACTTTACTCAAAAGAAGGTCTGAAAATGAATTAAAAAAAATGTACCCAATTCAATATTGTTTTATTGTACATATATTCTTATTTATTATTTTATATCTTTTTACATTTTTTCTTCTTATTCTGTACCTATTTATAAGGATACAAGTCTGGATTTTGTGGATTTTGTATGGAAATTTTCACAAATTCATTTAGTCTGAGACAAGATTCCCACACTGGATAGAAAATTCATGTAAAAACCGATCAAACTGCCACCAATCATAATATTTATCTTTCAATAAATACCTACACTTGCCGCATTAGCTGGCTATCACCTCTATAGCCTATAGTGGTGCAAGCTTGGACATCAGATCAAGAGGTCCCGGCTTCGTTTCCCGGTCGGGTTGGAGTTTTTCAAAGTGTTTTTTTTTCACTTGAAGTTTCTACTCGGGGTTGTCCTGGCTTGATCGGACAGCAACTGCTGGATATACTGACACCTTTGTTTAGAGAAGCGTCAATTAATTAATTTATTTATCAATATTTTTAGAATGTATGTTTTTTCACTTTGTCATGTTTTGTTTTAGGTTGATTTGAAGCATATGGGACAAGTTCCCGGAAGCAATCTCGTTCATGTCGGCATTGATCTGAGTGAGTTCTATTTGTCTGTGGAATGGGATATTCTGGAAGTGCCAGCTACAAGAAATGAAGAGTTCTATCCATGCTGCAAGGAGCCATTTTCAGGTATATCAGGTTCATGACATTATTTCTGCACAATTTGGTTAAACTTGATAAGAATATTCCCAAAAAATTTATTTGATTTGGGTTATTGATTGATATACCTACCTACATTTAATATCAATATAACAATACGAAAACGAAATTCCAAATATGAAATAGGTATAGGCCTATTATGTACAAATTAAAAATAGACATGCAGAAATAAAAACAACAGTTATTAAAAAAGTTACAGAAATAAGAGTAAAATGTTCAGCTACTTCTTAATACCAAAGATTTGACGTAAACATTTTTTTCCTAATTCAATTTAAAGATTGGACTACATTGATTAATCATTTAACACATTAAAGTATCATATGACATAAATTAAAAATATACTTTTATCTGCTTTTCAAATTTGGCAGAAGACTGTGATTTGTTAAGAGTTTCTTAAGTGTTTCCAGCAATTAGCTCTAAATATAGTAGTACCAATTTTGTATCAAAACAAGATTGATTCTCAAATGAGCTGGCTAATATTTTTTATGTTATAGACATTACCTTTAAGCTAACGATGCGCCGAAAGACTCTGTTTTACACAGTGAACCTCATCATCCCTTGTGTTGGCATCACCTTCCTCACTGTCCTGGTCTTCTATTTGCCATCAGACTCTGGAGAGAAGGTATCAAAGTATATGGGAAAATTCTTTTTCGAAAGAATTTCTCTTTGTGTGTTTGCATTTAATGTTGACATTAAACATTCGCCTGTACCTACTTAATGACATATTTTCAGTGGTATAACATTTATTGAAAACAATTAATAATGTCAACGTTAAATCTTAACACATTGCTATGTTTGTTTTTTAAACGATGACCATTGACAAAAATGACAGTTCTGTGACAAAATTGTTTAAGGCATGTTCTGTCGTGGCTGCTTCCCAAAAAAATTGGGGTTTATGTTAAAAAAAAAACAATCGTAATAAATGCTATCTATATATATATTTTATAATATTGGAGAGTGGTTCTAAAAAATGTATGGTCAATTGAAGCAACTGCATCTTTAGGGCATTTGCGTCAAAAAATCCCTTCATCGTTCCTACGAATAATATACTATATTATAGCGCCATCAATTTATAGTTTTATAATATGTTCAACAACATTATCAATATACGTTATTCATAAGAACGTTGTAGGAATTGTTTGACGCATTTGCCCCACAGACGTAATTGCCTCAGTGACCTTATACTTACGTTGTTTTGATATGTGTTCGCTTTTTTAGGATTGTTGAAGATTTTGAAATGTAAAATACATTAAGACAGGGATCATTTTAATGATTATTATTGGAGTTAATTTCCGTATTGTCGACTGAGATTATACTTAATAGGTACAACCTATTAATTCCACATAGCCACTGCGTATTTTAAGACCCCTTTTGTATAGTGACCCCACATACTTTAGAATATTGTGTTTGTCCTCACTGATTAGATAAAACATTAAGTAAATTGGTTCAAGTTAGAATGTCCTTTGTCTAGTATTTGTAATGTGTGCCTTAGTATCTCAATTTGTTACATTTTGTACCTGTATTTTAAAGGTAGGTTACACTAAGAATTACAGTATTCTTGAAAAGTATATTTAATCTTGCTTTTTATACTAAAGATATAAATCTTTATTAATTAAAAGAAATTACTATTTACTTACATTACATAATAAAGTGTTTATGAAGATCTTTGTGCATAAATTAATACGATTACTTTGAACTTTAATATTTATTTTGATGATCGCGTCTTTGAAAATTATTTATGATTACCTAATGATTATAGACATTCCGATATTTTTAATGTTCAAATATAAACTGCCTTATCTTTTTCGATTATATGAGTGGTATATTATTAACATTATTTTGTTGTGGTTTTGAAAACTAACAAGTTTTGAATAAAAATAGTTGGTAGATTTTTCACTACATTAAAAAAAGTAATAGTCTAATAATACAAGTTTCTTTAACACAAAAAATGATTCAAATAATACAATTTCGTTTAATTTAAAATTAAGCAGCTGAACATTTTCATACTAATTTCAAAATCTATACAAAATGATGAAAATTTTATGAACAACAAAGAAATGAATGTCGAAAATAGATCACGTTGTTGAAAAATATTGTTATTTATAGAATTCTAAGCGTAAATAAAAACCATAGGTTCAAATGACGTTTATTTCTTTGTACGTAAATTACAATGATGTTTTGTGACGTAAATAATTACACAGTTATCCTTTCAGTGTTAAATGTTTAGCATCTAGACACCCTGTCGCTCTGTTTCACCTCGTAACACCATTCATCCCTCATCCTCTCTATCCTTCTCTGTATGTATCTTACAGCTCTTCGACAACTCATTTTACCTTCCCTAATAAGGCCACGTGGAAAGTGATCGCGCGATCATGCAATCAACTATGTTCGTTTAAATCGCGCGATGGATGAATGATATGTCCTATTTGGGACAGTTCCATTGCGCGATTGGACGACTATCGCCCATCGCACAATCGTGCAATTACGTTCAATCAAAAGGGGCCTAAGAAAATGTGGAAATCATTTTGTCTCATTTGAAGTTCTTTCTACTTAAGAATACTTGAACTTGAACCATACCGATGAATGTCTTTGAAAATGATTTGGATGTATGAACAAGAGTAAAAACAAATCTGAAGATTTAGATACATATTCACAGACTCTATCGATTTTAGCAATATTGTACTCTGAAAAATATTTTGATGTGGAGTCTACAATACTAGATCGATAGATAAATTATTTAACTTCAATATTTATTAAAAATTTGGTTGTCAAGAATTCTCACTTATCTAGGTGTTTTTTAAAAAAAAATTAACTTTTAGATGCAAAAACTATTTATTTATTACATTGCAAAACGGCTGTAATATAATATAAAGATTTACCAAAACAAAAAATCTATATTACAAATATCAAGTTATTTTTAACAGCTACTCTTAAAAGATTATAAAAAAAATATGAAAACTTGTGTTAGATTTTTGTCATTTTTTAACTGTAACGCTTGACGACAAAATTTGGAGTACAAAATACCTTTATGAAGACTTAGTAAAGCCATGAATAATAGTTCACAAAAAGATGATTTGCATGAACGAAAATATGATAATTTTTCTTAGTTATTATTTTCGCGTTGTATGAAGCTTGATATCAAGAATGATTGCTATATGAATTTAAATAAATGTTACAAAATGAAAATTTTTCAAAAAATTGGTAATTTAATTTGTCGATAGCTGTACATAGAGTTGTCTGCTACTCCTCTGTCACCATCATGGACCACCATTACAAACCTTTTTTGAAACACATTTTGTGTTTTCACAAAGATGACAGACCGTAATCAATGTTTGATATTAAAAAAATAATACCAGATTAACTAATAAAAAAAAAATTGTGTTGAATGTGCTTAGTCATAGATGCTTGTAAGTAAATGTTGTCAAGCTTAGTTATTACTTAAGTGTTAATCCGAGGCTAACAGTAGGTACTATTGATCATTTTCATTATACAAATCAAAATCAATGCAACGGCAGGTTTTTAGATCTAGGTGAAGATAATGACTTACGTACCTGTTAACTATGAATACCATCAGGTTACTTCCTACTGGGCTTTCAAAAACTTTTATAAAAGCCAGTCAAATCAGAAGTTTTTATACTTCCAAAACGTGGTAGATCAAATCATTTTCTACGACCTTTTTTTGGTTGTTTGCCTTGTTTTACGTACACTTGGATAAAAAATGTGTTAATTTATTAAGAATGACTTGAAATAAGAAAAAAATAATCATATTATCATTTGCTTCTCTTAAAAATAAATTTCTTGTCAACCTATTTACCTATACACGATAGAAATGTAATAATAGTTATCGTATGAAGATACGTACATAATATTTTTTATAATTATTATAGGGAAACCTTTGTTAGAAGGACCTTTAAATGAACTTAAATATGAGTATTATTTTTTATAACGTGCAGGCAGGTTATCAAATGAAATATTTTCATACCATGCGGTTCCACTTTAGTTGGTGAATCTTTTCAATGCAAAACAATATTATTTTAGTCAACTGAGAATAAAAGTCCATTCGATTTTATTAAATTAATAAAAATAGATGCCTAAATAATGAGCGGAAGGCTAATAAATAAAAAAAAAAATACAAATAGATGTAGGTACTAATTGATTTAATTTAGGTAATACAAGAGTAGGTAACCGAACAAAACATTATCTTCTCCATTTAATCACCAATTCATATCAGCTCTTTTTCTATTCATTGATATTATTTCAATGCAACATTGTAGTTCACTTCATAGAAAATGTAGTGAGAATAGTTCGATTAGTTTTGGAAATACTCCTGTACCCCTATTCCGAATATAACTCACTAACGTATGTGAGAAATTCACTGGAATTTTGTATGGGCTGCGGAGTTTTTCAAAGTATTCTGTAAAGGCGCTATACATGTTTCCATACAAAATTTTGTTACTTAACGCCAGCGTAAATATCACGGAAACTAAGAATAGGGGTACTGGTATTTTAGTAACCATGGAATCCATCTAGCGATTTGGAATTTTCTACGCAAATATAATATTACTAGAAAGCTTATAAGTAGGCTAAACTTACATATGCGATTCACTTATTCATTTTACTAATCACTTAGATTTACTACATTTCCAACTGTTTGAAGTAAAACTGAATAGACATTTTTCTTTACCATTTGCGCTGCCAACAATTAATTAGTTTCATTAAAAATGCAAAATTAGCCGTACCTATTTACTTTTAAACCTTGTAGAACACCAACTAAATCGACACTTATAACATAACTTAGAAGTAATATAGATGGTAGCTAGTGAGTTTTTAATGATAAAACCAGTTGACAATATCGATCTTCTGAAAATTATATATCTATCTTTGGATTTTAAGTGAGCAAATTCTCGAATATTTTACGACATATTATTTTTAATTCGATGACAGACTCGCTTCATCTTATGACGACATGTAGAAATAATATGTTCTCAAAAGATAAATTGAATCTGTCTTTTATTTAAAAGTGCCGTAATTTATTGAATTTCTTATATTAGGTATTGCTCTACATTGTATTTTATGCAATGCATTTTTATTACCAAGATTTTTTTTAAATATTTAATACAACTCTAAATAAACTGTTTCACGGCGTAGTGTAACTTATGTAAATTGTGCTAGTATGAAATAATATCGAATTTCAGAACTTGAGCTGTATATACGCGTCATTCACGTTCATATTTGTTTGGAAGTTACATGTTTTTTTTGTTGCATTGGGGCTTGAATAATTTGCATAATTCAACAGCGAAAGCTTGCCATAATGCAGGTCAAATTTCAGAATTGCGAAGTCCAGAAAAATATATGTCAGATCGAAGAATGTTTAAACATGTTACCATTTTGAATAAGTTAGATATGTGAACTTAGTCCAGAGGTCCAAGAATTGTTGAGGTTTGTAATTGAAACTACCATAGAATTCTATAAAAAACCTAGAACCCCGATTGGAATTAAAAAAAAAAGGTAAAGCCCAAATATTCAAACGGTTGACAGTTTGGTCGGCTGAAAAATGGTTATGTTTTTAAGCGGAGTCTAGTCTAAAGATGTTAATTATAGCTTTCTAAATAATTTGATTTAAATATAACCCATTTTCTATAAATAAAAATCGAAATGTCAAAATATACTAACAAATCTCTACTACAGCAATACTCCTTTTTGTCAACCAATCGAAATAGGACATACTATCCAATGTTACCTGCACCAAAACACCAGTATCGCTTATTATGACATTTGGCTGTCGTTTGGCAGATCTTCATCTCTTTCTCTTAACCTTATGACAGGTTATTTTAGTAAATTATTTTAGTATTTTAGTAAAAGGGGCGCTATACACGTTTCTATAAAAAATGTTATTACTTTACGTCAGCGTAAATGACACGGAAACTTAGAATATGGGTACCGAATTTGACAAAATGATATAATCACATCGGTGCGGTGTATTTTGGAATAATGAGAACGAATTTCAGATTCGTCAAAATGCCACTTTAGTTTTTTTTTTATATAAAAATATCTATTTAAACAATCATGGTTACTTCGCTATAGTGAAATTTGACTTGTATTGTGAAATAAAAATTGAGACTAAGTATATTATGTTAGAAGCTTTTAAATGTTTAGTCAAAATTATCAATAGGTAGTGATAGTAATACATCTAGTATAAAACTAATATATATTATGCAGATTCTAGTGGGCTCATTAAAATATTAGTCTTATATTATAAGAATATTATTAGTAAAAATATAAAAAAAAATCAAGTAGGTATTCATTTTGGTTTTCTTTGTTTATTGAATGTCTTAGCTGAACTTTACCTCTCTATTTTTACATAATAAATAAATAAATAAAAATAGATTATGACTGAAAAAAAAAATTAGGCTAAATTAACATCGCAATAAAGAATGATGAATAATAAAATTCAGCAAGAGAAATTTTCCCAAAGCTTGTGCCCTAACGAAGTGAGAGGATTGCGAGGGTGTTGCTAGTGTTGGTCTAGTGGTGGAACTAACCAATCGCTTGGCTAAGTGTAGCGAGGGGTTTCAGGTCACTCTGTGCATTTCTATCCTCCTCTCCTTGACCGTGTTCTTCCTGCTGCTGGCTGAGATCATCCCGCCCACTTCGCTGGCTATCCCGTTGCTTGGGAAGTATCTACTCTTTACTATGATCCTGGTGTCGCTCAGCGTTTGGATGACCGTTTGTGTGCTCAATGTGCACTTTAGGTCAGTATTTCGATAAAGGAGCACCAAAATAAGTACAATAATAATTCATAAAGGTGCGTTTATACCAAATAAAAATATAGCCAGACCTGGAAAATATTGGGTATATTATTATCTTGATCGTTGATATGGTCACCAAGGAAATAACAACGAGAAAGAACTATCATCGCCCATTAATTAATTTTTGTTTCCATGGAGTCCAATACAACGATAAATAAGGTATACTCTTTGAGAAGAAAATACTTGTGCTACTGTACATGGTTCCAACAAGTACCTCGTGACTGCTGTTAAACTCATACAAACTGTGACGTTTGTCGGTAGCGGTTTGTGACATGCGATTTTTTATATTTTAGCGTTAACACAGATGAATTTTATGTTTTAATCATATAATTAGTCAAAGGAAGTACCTATGGGTTTTGTTGTGTTGTCTTGAGCTTGTGGATGAATAATTTATCTTCAATCACGTGACTGTTGAATAAAGGAAACAATTTTCGGTTCTGCGCTTCCAAAAAAGTTCTCTAATTTATACTCAGTGAGTATACCCTACTTCCAGCTCTAGAACTATCTTCGTTTGGTTTAAATGCACCCTAATAATATCTTGTGATTTGTCCTAAATGTCATATTTGTTACTTTATTGTATGTCATATTAAAAAGATAATATAAAATATTTAATTGATTTAACACTATAAAAAAACAAACTAAAAAAACACATTTATAAATTATAAAACCAATTCTTTAAAATAATTATTAAATAAACAAAATATAGCTAAATAAGTATGAATAAGATTAATAAATTAAATCGCCGCGTAGGTCTCCGTCCACCCACAATATGTCCGGATGGGTAAAGACCCTGTTTCTCCACTTCATGCCGAAGATCCTGATGATGCGTCGTACCAAGTACACTTTGCCAGATTACGACGATACCTTTGTCTCCAACGGCTACACCAATGAGATCGATCTGAGGTAAGCACCCACAAAATTTGTGATCTTATATTTCTTGACCATAGGGAACTTGCAGTGAGGAAATCATTCATTCTGTAAAGCGCTAAATTATACTGAAGCGATTATATTTTGGTAAAAACTCCAAAAATATTATTTTTAATATAGGCACTTTTTTTTAAATATAAAATCATATTATGATTGCAACAACCTATATAAACGCCGAGTTTTATGTAAGTTACCTTTATTTTACTCGGGCAGACAATCAAAGGGATGTCCACCATTTTCAATCGGCGTATTTGTAGTAACCAGTGCACTGGGTTCCTATCGAGCGGTCCGTCATCCGACATTTTTTTTTTTTTGGCGGCTCATCCATATTGACAATGTTCCAAACTGAACAGACCATAACAGTTAGTATGTATTATTTATTGGAAAAATTTGGGGCCGCACAATTAACCATAATATTAGGTTGGTTGGAAGAAATTGCCCCAGGCAATAAGCCCGCCAATTTTGGTTTATTATTTTACCAATAAAGTGTTTATTATTATTATTATTATTATTATTAGTTTAAATTGAGAAAACACAATTCAAATATATGCAGCACAAAACGTTTTTCTGTATAAACAACCATTGAAAATGGCAAAGATTAGGGGTCACGTGACAGAACCTCAAACCAATTTAATGAACTCCGTATTTTGTTATAATTCGCAGCCATTGTTTCTTCAGTGTTGGGTTGCTTACTATGAAGTTACCTTAAAGTAACCAAATAGAGAGTTATCCTTTTCCCTAGCTCTATTATTTCTCTTAAGATAGAACTCTTGTGAACTGTTCACACATTGCTCATAGAAAAAATCTAGAACCTATATTATGAGACGTCATCTAAATAGCGTGTCTGGAAATAAAGCCTTAGCGGCAATTCAAAATGTGAAATATTAAAACGCTGTTAAAAAATAATAAAATATCGCAAAAAGCTCTGATATTTAATTCTAAAGAATCCGTTTATTTGTGCAAGTTCCCTATTGTTTTTAGCTACTCTTAATGAATTTGCTTTGTATACTGCATCTAAGTATGATAATTAGTTTTAAAACCTTCTTTAGTAGAGAGAGCCTAACTGACCCATTCACACCGGACTACAAGAGTGGACAGGAAGGGTTTGATGCGATTGGAGCTGCCTTCGGCCGAGGAGATGATGATGGTAGACCTATAATGCCACACGGATCAGGTAAAGCTTTTCAAATAATTAATTTGTTGTGGAAAAATATGCGAAAATGAAACAGTTTGCATAATCAAAGGCTCGCCGTTGTAATTTCGTCCAATAAAAACGCTTGTCAGTCAATGAAGGACGCGTAATAAGCTGGCGTGATACGCCTTGAATTGCTAGGAAAAGTTTCGAACGCCTATACTTCTTTGGCCATCCTCTCCACAATAGTTTCGCAGGCACAGATCCTGCACGATCACAGGAGAAAAAGTAAATTTTTTAGATTTCTTTCTTTTTTTCCAGTTCCCTCTTCTCTTATCCTAAGAAATTGCATTTTGTTCAATAAATTTTCTTTAAAAAAGTGCCAGTAAGTATAATCGACAGAACTTTTTGCCTGAGATTTTTTTTTCTAGTCACGCGGTCCCGTCCAATCTGCCAACTCCGGGTAGTAATTTCATGTTAAAAACACTTCAAAATCTGACACGGCCGGGAATCGAACCCGGGACCTCTTGGCAGAAGTTAGCGCCTATACCACTAGGTTACCGAGTTATAACGCTCACATTTATCAATACCTTTTGGTCTAGGTACCTTCACTTCCATAATAGATTACTACTTAGATTATTTCCACGGATCAAACTCATTATTTCTTATACTTTTATTTCTATGTCTTATTTGAATAATTTTCGAAACAATATTATTATTTATTGGTTTATTCAAATTTTCAGGTAGAAATTAATATTTGTGAGTAATAATATTTCTTAGAAGTCTATTTACATAATTCTCGATGCGGCATGAATCTACCTTCACTTCAGACAAATAGCTTTATGATAAAAAGAAGGAATTTCTCCTTTGTTTTAAACGATTCATTCCAAATCAAAAACATTTCAAAGAGAGATATTATTATTGATTCGAAGCATCAAATTAAAAAAAAAAAAGCCAAAATTTTAGCTCACCTGCCCTTATTTTAACCGCGATATTTTATTTGAAAATTCCTTGAATATTTTCGAAACTCTTTTAATAATACCCACTTATCAAGTAATACTTGGGCGTGCCTGTACATATAAATAACATTGGTATTTTATCAATGAACCTTAAAATTTACTACAAAAGTATACATTTTTGCTTTATGCTGGTTATTACCGACCTCGGTAGCCTAGTTGTACTAGCGTGGACTTCAGATCCGAGGTCCCGGGTTAGATTACCGGTCGGGTCAGAGTTTTTCCAAGTGTTTTTTCACTTGAAATTTCTACCCGGGGTTGGCCTGTCTCAGATTGGACGGGACCGGTTGACTGGAAAAAATTGCCTCAGGCAATAAGTTCCGCTGGCTATACTGACACCTTTGTATAGAAAAGTGTTATATTATATTATTCCCAATCTGTGAACCGCGACAAAGGTACTCCAACTTTTCAAGCAGGTTTAATATTTTGAAACAAAAAAAATATTGTTCTAAGGGAGCTGTAAACCTAAAAATATTGGGAGCCCTATTTCATGATTTGAAATACAGGTTCGCCCAGAATATAAGTAAATAGGAACCTACCTACTCAGAATTCGGTCTTGCTCTCGACACTCATGACTCAACCTTCTCAGATAAACCAGTTTTTTGTTTGATTGCTGAAGATTTGAATATATGAAACAAATAATTACGAATAATAATTAGTACACTGAGTAATGACAGAATAACTTACGCAATGATTTTTACATAAAATTAATCAAAGATACTTACTTATTTTTTAAATACCTATATTTTTACCTATGTCCAATTTGTTTCACACCGCCTTCCTCAACCAATATGTAGCACCTATTTTTATATATGTACACGTTTTTACGCTATTGTAGTTTTTTTTTAATAATTGAAAGAACATAAAAAAAACTTTATCAATATAACCAATGTAGGACGTATGCTTACGAAAGCAGTCAGGATAATAAAATATGAAAAAAAAAACAAATCAAGACATATTATAATATTATTACGAACGCAGTATTTTTTGACACAAGGACAAAGCATTATAATATGTTTATCTCTTTTACTGCCTGTAGTTAAAATAAGCTAAAACGCGAAAGAGACAGTGTAAGATGTTTGTGAAGTGGCACAAAGCGTAGATTGGATACTGCAGTAAACAAAACGTGCACGGAAATAAAAATACACGAACTAAGTAAAAATGTTAAACTAGAAAACTTTTGCAATATTAGTTAGTAGTACTGAATAATTAGATTATTCTATCTTTTACGGCCGTTAATTGTGGGTCCGGTAATGTTCTAGGAAACCAGAGCATTAGTAGTAGCTATGTAAATGAAAAAATATATTATTTTGTCCACAGTGGATGCTGACAACATTCTACCAAAACATTTGTCTCCTGAAGTGCAGGCTGCGTTGAAGGGAGTGCGGTTCATAGCTCAACACATTAAAAATGCCGACAAGGATAATGAGGTGAGTGTCCTTGATCACTATTTTATTCTTCGCATCACTGTTCTTTGAAAACGTTGTTACTAACATTTTTAACAAATACGAGTTTTAAATGTTGACCTTTACAAAGTAAGGTAAGTATCAATAATTTATTTTTATTTATTTATTCATACATGATAATACAATGGATAACAAATTTAACTGCTGTCCAAATAGGCCAATCCTGTACTAGGGCAAACATTATTATAATACATGTTATACAGGGTGACTGGTAATTTATTAGTATAACCCTTTTCATGGAATGTATCGAATTACCAGTCACCCTGTATTGTATTCTACCATTCTGGGACGAATGTCAGCTTTAAAATGCACTATGCTTCAGTCCATTCATGGAGCGCTGCTTCTTACTGTGCCTCGTCCAGAGGCCTCTTGCAGAGTGACAGTGTGTCTATTCCCGGCCCCTTCCCTCCGCAAGAAGTCTTCGTCGTCTTTTTGATACACCCGAAAGATAGGTCCTAACAGGATTCTCATCTCCTGTTTACAACAATTGTCATATGATCTTATGTCCTCTTTAACAGCTGATGTAGAAGTAGGTATCTGTCACATCAAGTCGTCTCTACAGAAATTACACGTGCATCCTCCATAGCCAAAGCTAGTGAAATAAAAGTCCGCCCCGACAGAGCCTCGCATGCAGGGGTAAGGCAATAAGGCGTAGATACCTACAATTTCTAGCTTTGTAGCACTCATGATCACCTGAGCATCATATTTTCAGTAGCATTCACTTTTTGATAACGCTTTTTGTGCATGGTCAAGCATTCTGAACCAAAAATGCTGATATGACTAGAGGCACACAATTTCATAAAAGTATTAAAATAAATAAAAGGTATTTGGAATTAGAAAAAAAATAGCACGGGAAGGTATTCATGAAGAAGTGGTTGATAGTCTAGAATCAGCTGAATTATTTCATTAAAGTTCATTCTATACTATTAACCTTCATTTTAGTTTCGTGTGTTAACGACTCGTGGAATCATTAAGTAAAAGTGCGAAAAAACGGTTGTATAGGTTCAAAGTATTCTTGAGTCTCCATTATTTGACTAGTTCTAAATTTAAACTTTTTCGTGAAAAAACCCTGCTCCTTCGTTCGTTTTATGATGTAAAAATATCACGTGAGAATAATATATCTGTATTGTATTAAGTAAGGTTCTCACAAAAATGAACGCTGACAGGAAGCTGTATAAATACCTCTCCAGTAGATACCTACAGTATTTACCTGTCTTAATATTTGTGTCTTAGCACGTAATGCGAGAAATAGAAAAGAAGTCTAGCTGTTTCATCGCGTATTACTACCTACCCCTGCTAGCCGCCATATGTGTCTTTCTGGTAGGTGGGTATATTATAACATACGCCCTAATACTAGAAATGCTTTTATTTATATCTCTTTCGCATCGATGGCCAACCTTGATTCTTATTTTATTTTATTAAAATGCATAGGTACTTGCATATTCCCTTTTTGACGCCACCTAGGGGCAAAGGAAGGCAACGAGAGCCATCCACAGCTATCGATCTTGCGCGACCAATACACTTTTGACAACTTTCACTGAAAGCAAATTTAGTGTTGTAAAAGTAAAAGATCGAACCTACGACCTCCGCTACGAAAGTCGGCAACTAAACCGCTAGGTTATATAAACCACTGTTTTTATAAGTATGCTTTATGTATAAAATATAAAAATAATTGCGTACCTACAAAAAAACTCATTGTGACTACATTAACAATATTTTAAATCAAATATAATAATTGGTTTTATTCGTCCGTAACTCGATATTTTCGTTGAAACACTTAAACCCCGCGTGAAAGATTGTTCGCTATGTCCGCGGGAAACATTATATCGGAGGAATGTAATACTTGATCAGAGGTTTCTACATAAACTGTTGTTACGGGAAAATTGAACAATTATCCGCAGTTTTCAACGCGGGAATGTAAATTTGCTTCACTTTAAGGGACGATATAACTGATTTAGAAAATAATGAAACAAGTCCCAAAACAGGGGTTGCCTAGTGGGGTATCCATTCTCACTGTCATGATAAAATTGTAATCATCTAGAGAGGCTAAAATCAACACCACCTATATACGAAAGCCTTAGCGCTGAGAGTGTGACGTCACATTGTCAGACCCAGTATGCACATTCCTTATATCTATTCTGTATGTACTTACATGTACTCTGATATCTATCATATAGCACGGGTCGGGTGTGACGTTAGTGGAAAATAGGTCTTCTTATTTATTTATTTATTTATTTATTTATTTATTTATTTATATAGGTGGTGTTGCCTTTGTGCTGGGACTGTGACGTTACATTGTAAGGCCCGGTATGCACTTGCCTATATCTGTATGTACTTACCTGTACCCTATGATATCTGTCATATAGCGCCGGCGCGGCGGCCTGGCCCTCGGGTGTGACGTTAGAGGCAAAATGACCGCCAGCGCTTAGGTCTTATTATATAGGTGGTGTTGGCTAAAATATGTTCGATAGTGTTTTAATTTATTTTTGACTGACTGTTGCATTTTTGTAGAAATTATACTCATTAAAAAAAAATCGAGTGACTAAAAACTTTTTTTTAAAGGAATCAAAGAACAAGGCTTTTTATTATCTTGTGACCATGTTAGAGTTGTGCGTCTACGAATTTATTTTTAGGTAGTTGATAAAGAGAACATGTAGTTTTTTTCCAAAGTGAGAAACAGTGAGATTTCAATCGGTACTGATAACTTACTTGAATGTTCCAAATTGAATTTGGTAAGAGTTAAGTGATGATTTTGTTGTATGATAAATAGATAAAAAAAATACTGTCAATCTTATACAGCTAATCAAAAAAATACGACTAAGCTACATAAAGTTTTAACATACGAAATATTTCTAGATAAATTTGACTGAATACCTATGTAGAGTGTTATAAGAACACCAAAACGTTTCTTCCGAAATTCCTGCCAAATTTTATTTCCAGGTATGTAACATTCCAGGATATCTGTGTACATTCTTACATGCATTCCTATTCCGAGAGCTCTCTACACGGAATAGATTCGACGCAATTTTACAGCTGGTAAATAAAATATAACATTCGGGTTAGAAATAAACCGGGTGTAGCAAAAAGGTTGCACATTGCTTTCGCCATAGGTTCGTTTTTGGCATTATTTGCTGAACTGAGTGAATATAAAAAAAAAGTAAAGGAAAATCGCACAAACTTTTAGAATATATTAAGTAGATGGCTTTAGTTTGGTCGTGACTTTTTCGTAATTGGATTCGCCATCTTCTCTCCTGCTTTATCTAAAGCGTAGAATATTCTATTTGTCCTACTTCAACGGAATTTCATGTGAACCAAGAAAGAAACCTTTAACTACATTTTGTGTCATTCATTTCTCCCTACAAAATTGGCCCAATGTGATAGTTTCAGATGGAAAATTGTTCAAAATGAAAATGATATTCCCAGAAATCGAATCAATGTAGAGTCAATATTTGATGGAGTTGTCAGAGTCCATAGATATTGGAATATTATTATTCTTGTTTGATTATTAAATAAACAACGAAATTTGCGAGTTGGTCAACAGACAAACCGCGGCATCCTTTGGGAAACGTGACCACACGAATAGACATGGTGCATTCATTCCTACAAGTAGGTACTTTCGTATGTCGCTACTGCAGCGGAACTTCCAACTTATGGAATATAATATTTCGAATATATCTAACGTTCTGTTTGTAAAGTAAATTTAGACTTTCCAAAATATAAAAGTATCTTTTCGCTATTTTATTCTAATTAAATAAGGTAAAAAGCAATTTGGTAATATGTACATTGAACTAAAACTTGATTGCTTTTACTTGTTTGCTTGCTGATGTTTAGCGGCTCGACACATCACATCTAGGGTCGTAGATTCGAATACTACCGGGTATATGAAATTTTTCAGCATGTTTGCCAAGTTGAAAACACAAATGATGGGCTTGCGAACGTTATTACCGCAGATAACATTTCATTTAAACAATCAATATGACAAAAATACTAAAATATCCTCAGCTAGGCATGCTGCTCTGACATAGGTAATTAGAACCTATACTGATTCAAATATTCCATCCATCCATTCATGGCGCTACAACCCATTGCCTCCTCAAGCAGTCGTCGCATTCCGCCCTACCAGCTGCCCTGCGACGCGAGTTTCTTATTCCCAGAGATTGCAGATCTCTACTAACGCAATTGAACCATTTCAGCCTCGGTCTGCCAACACTCATTCTTCCAATCGGGATGTCAGTGCGAGGTTTGTTTTATTGTAGTGTTCGTCCATTCTCTCCATGTGCCCAGCCAGTGGAGACGGCATATTTTTATGAATTTACTGATGTTAATGTCATCATATAATCGGTACTTCAAACATTAATAATAGGATGTATTATTTAGATTTTTATTATTATTCAATGCCAAGAAATGGATTGCCTCTCTATACCAGTTGTCCTCTATAAAGAGGATTCATAACGCTGTGATATGTTGTTTACAAATACTTTTATCATATAATCGGTACTTCAAACATTAATAATAGGATGTATTATTTAGATTTTTATTATTATTCAATGCCAAGAAATGGATTGCCTCTCTATACCAGTTGTCCTCTATAAAGAGGATTCATAACGCTGTGATATGTTGTTTACAAATACTTTTAGAATGAATGTTATTGTAGAAAAAAAAACAATTATTAATGTGAAGAGGAAATCCGAAAGATATTAAGAGGAGAAATGAAAAAAAATAGCGAGAAAAACACAATATTATAATTTAGACAAGCAACATTTAAAATAATCGCGGCTGGGGGAATCTTTTGCGTGGTGTATTTACTTACGTCTCTTTCTCTCTCTCTCTCAGTATTTTAATCGTTTTTTCAAACACAAAATTGTTGGAATAATCAGCGGTTTGAAACGGTCTTTGAAGTTGAAACAGCGGGCTTCAAGGGAAAATGTAACGTTTTTTTATATACTTACTTCCTTGAAAAAAATTCGTTTATCATTTCATAAACTACAAATTAAATCATATCTCAACATCTATTTTGTTTAAATGTTTTTGTTATAGAGTAACCAGGGGGTGCGGATAATTGTTTAAAATCAGTAAAATGGCAATGAACTATTATTTACTACGTACTAGAAGCGACATCTCTTCATAAATGGGGCAATGAAACAAAATTGACTAACCGTCACCTTTTCAATAGTCTTCGTTTGATAAAAGAGCGTATTATTTTAAAATTTACCGACTCTTTCGCTTACATTCAAATTAAAGACGTTAATTTAATTATTATTGTATCGCTATCTCGTTTCATAATCATTCAAAACAACAACAATATGGAAAGAGATAGACGAAATCTAAAGAAACCAGTGTTTTTTTTATTTGAAATTTCTACCCGTCGTTGGCCTGTTGGCGGGACCGGTTGACTGGAAAAAAAAATTGCTCCAGGAAATAAGTTACGCAGGTTGTATTAGCGCGTTGGTATAAAGAAGTGCAATTTTTTTATAACGTCAAAGTCTTTAATATTCTCAAATTTCATATAGTTTTTCAAATAAACGGTTTCAAAGGACACTTTCAGCATTCAGCAGTTTCTAACATAAACTTAGACAAGCATAATATTATATGTGACATTTTATATGCTTTCAGCAAATTTATTCATGATATTTTTACATTCGCCGTGAATAGGACCACATAGTGGATGCATTCCTTGGTATTTCCTCTCACAAAACATCTGCAACGACCATAAAGGAGAGAGAGACCACCGACTATGTATCCATATTCCACATGAAGTTATTCCTTAGAAACACAGAGGATCCATAGACACATAAAACCTAATGAAATATTTCCTCGCAATTTGACACGCTTCACTGATTTTACTCTCTACACTAAATATTATTTCACTAAGATACCTATTGTTTGTTTTATTTGGTCGCATTTACTTTTACACTGATTACAGCTGATCTCTTTTAGCTGTCGAAATATTGATATTTTAAGAGAGACAATGGATAGATATTACGTAGAATTTGTTATATCCAAGATATTTTTTTCTCATATCAACTACCCATCTAATTTTGTAACATATATCTCCTAAGATTTCGGAAAAATATGTAAATTTTACTTAATAAAATGGCTATGGGCTCACCTCACATAAAAGAAAGCTTGTGTTGCGAAAGAGGAAGATGGTCGGCACCTGGGATCTAATCGACGACCATCAGAACTAAAGTCGATGACTGAACTGCATTGCTGCCAACCATCATTGTCGCCTTGAATTTTTAACATCTCAAGATGCTTCAGATCACCGGATTCGGCTAGCACTCTGGCGTAGGCTCCTTCCAGTCCATTGTCATATAAGTATGTCAGGAGATCTACTGGATACCAACGCTAAATTGAATGAAAATTATAATTTTTGCAGTGGATCTGAATCTCAATCGTTTTGGCTTCTTAATGTCTATACACCGTTTCATTTGATAAGCCGTTGATGAAATCCGGTTGTATGAATTGTATTTCCATAGCAATTTGACCTGTAACTTATAACAAACTTCTTATCGTAAAAGCGATATATTTTTGGGTAACAAGCCAGTCTCCAAAAGTGTATGTATTAAGTCCCTAGAATTTACAACATACATATACAAATATTTACCATAAAAAGATAATTTATCTAGTGAATGAAATATTATTATCCAATTATAGGATCAACGTACTTTCGTCTCCGTAGCAATTACCTAAGGCTCTATTCATCATGAAAGTTAGGGATAATAAGTGAGTGGTGTGTTGTGGTTAAGTTATCGGAGCCACCAATGGAACGTGTTAACTGAGTTAAACTCCGGAGTTAGCGGCTTAACTAACTGTCAACACGCCATAATGTGCATATTTCATATGTCAATCATGGCAGTGATCATTAGTGTTTGCCAACTAGTTACTTGATAATATCGTCGACGAACCAGGATCATCTCATTCGTCTTAATAATATTTTATAGATGTAAACCTGTGTGGTACTTTGACCTACATGTACCGTCGGGGCTTACACGCCTAAAGAACTATGACCTTACTTGTACCTACGCTCCCACCTTTTCTGACAGTTGTATCCAATTTTTTGTAAAACAGGACTATGTAGGTACCTACCTCCTCAAATTGTATTATATACAATACATATCAAATACTTACTGCTTTGTCGTTCAAAATATTTCGTGTGTATGCAAAATTTAGCACCCGTTTTTGCTAAAAAATTACTTTTCTTTTCAATATTGGTAATCCAACCCCCCTGGGCTGAAAAAATTACTTATGAAAAAAAAAACTCGGGCCTCTGGTATGCTCAATCCTATTTTAAGTCAGCACCAGACTGGTATATTAGTCTGTGTGTTTGAATATTCAATTATATTCCTTTAATGGGATAGAATATTTCAATTAAGAATTGAATGAGAAGTTAAAGATATGAAAAAATAAATCTTCTTCTTCTTAAGGCTAAAACCTTGAACCGTCCACTCCTGAACGTAGGCCTCCTCCATGTTCTTCCACTCCTGTCTATCTTGCGCCTTCTGCATCCATGTCCCACCCGCAAACCTCACCAGGTCATCCCTCCATCGAAGTTAAGGTCGTCCGGGGTTTCTTTGGGATGTTCTACAGCGCCAGCACCAGAGACGTTTCATCCAATAAAAAAAAGATTGTTCAACATCAAAATTTTGTAGACCACGTTATTATGCTTAAATGTGTACAGTACAAAATTCTACTAGATTATTTTGTCTAGTATAACATGTCAATCAATTCATCAAGTCTAAATGACCGCTTTATTCACAACTCTAAATCAACCCATAACGTTTGACGAAGTAGATATTGCTGAAGTTTTTTTTTACAAAAATGAATCTGTGGTCACTCAAAGTGAACACAAATACACTCATTTATTAGGTATGTCACAGTGAGCTATTTAAAGCTTGTGTCGTGAAAGAGGAAGATGGTCGGCACCTGGGATAAAACCCACGACTTCCGAACGATACAGTACGAAAGCCGGCGTCGTAGCCACTAGTCTACCAACCACTTCATCATATTTTCATTACATCATTATTCAGATTAGACAATTTCTTATGAAGGTTAAATAATTTCTTTCAAATGGGCAAATTGATTAAATATTATTTTTTAAAATGAATAAGCAAGGTCGGCAAAAGAATGAGGCTTTATAAGCTAGTGCTTTCAGGAGTTTTCCCTTGCGAAATAGAGTTTATTAGTAGGAAGTTGTGTGGTATTAAGTATTTAGAAAGTTTCCATTGTCGATAACAAGATGCTGGAAGCCACGCTGTGCACTTCAACGTTATTTTTGAATTTTTGAAATATCATTTAGTTCCAAGTCATGAATAATATGGTGCTCTGTGAAAGGAATCGAAAAGAGGAATGGAAGCTTCGTAAAAGGCTCGTATGTAGACACGGTATACCCAGCTAACTAAATTGGGGATGTTTGGAAATGGGAAAATACGACGTATTAGGTACTGAGAGCATTCGGCCGGACGACCAGCCAAGAAAGAATGAACATAATGTACCTATGTAAAATATTCTAAATACGTAGGTACCTATTAGAGAAGCGTTTATACCAAATGAACAAATAAGAGTATAATATCTTGATCGTCGATACGGTCACCAAGAAAATAACAACGAGAATGAACTGTCATTGCCCAATAATTATTATTAGGTACTTAGTTGTTGTTTCCACTGTGTCCAGAATAACGATAAAAGAAAGTATGCTCTACTTCCAGCTCTGGCCTTATGTTCGTTTGATTTAAACGCACTCTGAAGGTGCATTTATACAAAACGAACAAAGACCGAGAGCTTGAAAAGAGAGTATATTATTTTCCCATTTTAATTAAAAATATTTTCAAATTGAATTATAAACGTGATCTATCATAATAGTTTTAATGAAAAAAAAAACAAAATATATAATCAATAGCAAACATTTCGATTGTATGAATTACACAACAAACTTGCCGATTTCACGTATTCCATAAGAAGCTTGTCGTTTACACGTCTTCAACAATATTCTTGCAGATAACTAGCTATCTATTGTACGTATTCCCCGAAAACTATTACTGTTTTGTTTTAATCAATCAATCTGAGCTCACGCAAAGTGAACACCCAATCATATTAAGCAACGACTAGTGTCGTGAAGGAGGAAGACTTTCGCCACCAGGAATCAAATATGACCTTTAGAAGTCCTCGACTTTACATTTATTTAACAATAATTTGATTGATGATAATGCGCATTTGATAACATGATGATTGATTGTCGATTTCATGTAGGTAATCGAAAATTTTATTTTATATTTGTTTGGTTCTTTAGTTAACAAAAATGCAAGCAATCTAAGCAACAATGCAAAAAAAATATGTGGTTGGTTTATGGTTACCCAGCGGTTAAGTCGATGGCTTCGTACGTACAGCGTACTTAAGGTCTTGGGCTCGAATCCCGGTGTGACTGCAAGTAAGCCTTTATTGAAAGTAAAATATGTATTTGAACACAGATTCATTTATTAAAACAAAAAAAAAAAAATTTTGCTCATTTCACGTATTCTGTATTTCACCAATTCGACATACAATGTAAAGTGTGTGAAAGTATGTAAGTTTTATCACTCACATTGACGACATCCAGCTTCTCTATTCGCAAAGACGGGCTAACTCGCTTTATTGCCTTCCCTCTATTAAATGTACTCGTAAGTCGAGTAGTGCGAGTGGCGCACAACAGCACTCCCTCGCATTCACGAATCAATAAAAAAGATATCAACCTTAAACCAAAGGTTAGCTTGGGTTGCAGTTTCCTACATTATTGGTTGGGAGTCAGTTTTTATATTATTTTGGATATAGCGGGTGTTTGAGCGAGACGTTACATCGTAAAATATTTATTTCTTCTCTCCACGCCAGACAAGCTCTCTTCAAAGCCAACCGCCTTGGCTTTTTTGTTTTAATACCTCTAACTGGTTCGAGAGATATTAATTATTATTATTCTTGGAAAAAAAATCAAATAAATCAACAGCAATTTTTCTTTTAAGGAAAAGTAATATTTTATACTTATAGAGAATGACACTGGAACAATTTTTTTAAGACTTAAATGAGTCAAGATCATAAAATGAAAAAAGGTAAAAAAACTCATTTTTAACTCTTTCTCAGTAATTCATTTTCGGTAACATTTTAAAACAAAAATACCTAATGTTCTGGCATTTAGACTTTTGTATTCTGTCGTGCCAGAAGTATATCAGTTTCATACATCAGCCATAACGTAACGCTTCTAGATAGTGTTTCTCGTACCATACTCAATAAATTATGAAGTCGATAATGCTTCTGACGCGCCACAACATGACATGACACGATATACTCAGTTTTTAGTTAAGGCTATCGTAAGTATAGATTCGAGAACTGGTTGATGTTGCATAAAAAATAGGTACCTTAAATCTTCATTTCATACTCACACAATACTATATACGTTTCTAGATATACCGAGACCTATACCAAAAAAATATAAAAGACAAAATATACAATACATTATAACGAAAATGTACAGTATCTACCTACATAGTATAACGAAAATCAAAGTCACCTTTTAACCTTTCAGACCTTCATCGATTTACGTCACAATTAACATACCATTCTTTGAAGACTACAACTATCTCTACTGAATCCGCAGTATCTCCTCAGCAGATGGACTCCACAAGTCCCCAAAAGTCCTGACCAGGAGCCTTACTCTGCATTTAAATTGTGATTCCGATCCTATTCCAATATTAATAACGATGTCATTATGACATTTAGATTTTGGTTGCAAAGCATTAAAATAGTTTCACATAGGTCTTTTGAATTATTTTCGTATATTTATTCTGTACTCACTGTAACGTTTGAAACACACAATTAGATATTTCGTTTAATCCTTCGAAAAAAAAAACATAATGTGAACCTAAGTCGTGTTCACCCTTTATACTGAACAGTGTTAAAAAAGAATGAAAAACAATCTTAGTTGGTTTGAAGAGGGTGTGACTGACAGATCGACTGGATATTGATTCTTTTTTCTGTGGAAACAATTTGGATACTAACCTAACTCGTGTTTGGCCTTCTGTTCTTTTTTTTAAATAATTGATGTTGGCGTAAATTGATTCATTTGTTTTCTTTGGAAGGGTCCATGACATTGCTTTTTAAAAATAATTTCAGAAGGTTCGGGTAGTTTTTGTATTGAAGTAGGTAGGTACCTACCTCACCACCATAAGTTAGATCGCAGTTTTTGAGATCCTACTTTATATTTATACAAGGAAGAAATCCTCACGGACGACAGGAATATAGGAAGCTTTCGAGCTGACATGCAGGCCACAGTCGCGGAATGCAGCCATTAGCAGCCATTAGGTAGAAATGCATCACAATTTCTTACTCTGACCATAGAAGCGAAAGATTCAATCATTTGAAAAACTGGAAAATTGTCCCGACGCGACATTCCAATCTCGAAGATTCCCATGATATGGATTTCTGGATATTTTAACGAATTTGACCACCTAAATAACGAACGTAAGGTAAAGTTTTCATACACTGGATGCACTGGATTCCTAGGGAGTCTCGTCGTCTGACATGACGGCAGTCTTTCAAAATTATTAAATGCTGGGACTTCAGACATAAAGCCGCAAATTGTGATGGAGTGGATAGAAGTAAAATGTGCCGGAAGTGTTGCGAAGAAGGCCATACATCAATAGAATGCAACAAAGAAGAGTATTGTCCACTGTGTAACAAAGCTGGACATGTAGCTGGAACATCCAAGTGTGATAAGTTTAACAAAGCTCTCTCAACGGCGCGTCAAAAACGAGACCAAAGCAAAGGAAAACAATTCAGAAGGGAACCACAATCTCTTAGATAGAGGAGCATATTTTCTAATGGAATGGAACTTAATATTTTACAAATAAATGTGGGTAGAAGTGTGGCTGGACATGACTTGGCTATGGCAATGGCTAAAGAAAGAAACTGTGACTTGGTAGCAATCAGCGAACCGAATAAAAAGAAATGTGCAGGGCCCCATACATACAGTGACGAGAGAAATGATGCTCTAATAATAAACTTTAGCAAAAAACACTGTGTTCAGGAATATGTATCAATGCAAGGAGTTGTCAGAATTAAAATTGAAAACACTTTTATATATAGTATCTATCTTAGCCCGAATAAATGCGATATGACTGAATTCGATATAATTTTGAGCGAAATGAGAAAGGATATGAATTCTGCCACTGAGAAACTCCACTTTGTCCTACTGGGCGATCTAAATGCAAAGCATCCAACGTGGGGTGGAAATGTCACAAACAGAAAAGGCATAGAACTTCTGAATTGGGTTAACTCCCAAAACCTAAATATTGTTAATGATGGAATGAATCCTACATGTATTAGGCATAATGGCTCATCCTACATTGACCTCACTTTGGTATGCAATGGAGTACTAAGAAGGGGAATAAGGTGGGAGGTCATGGATGAGGAAACCTTAAGTGATCACAGATATATACTCACCACGATCAAAGGCCATATGAAAAATGACAGGTTTAAAAGAATATATGGATTGACAAACTATCAAACACTTCAAAATAAATTTAGAGTGCTAACACAAGATAAGGAAATCACTGTAGATGGGTGTGCTAGGGCGATAGAGATTGCCTTTAAAGAAAGCACCCCTAAAGTCAGAGAGGAAGAGGGAGGAAAGCTTCCCTACTGGTGGACACTCGAGATCCAGGAAACCATCAAAGCAGTCAGAAAAAAAAGAAAAGCCTTTCAAATAAATCAAGATGAAGAAACCCGCTCACTAAGAGAAGAAGAATACAAGACCGCCCGAAAAAACTTGCGAAAAATTATTGAGAAAGAAAAGAGAGACGCGTGGAGATCTCTTTGTGAAAAATTGGAAAGTGATATATTTGGAGATGCCTATCAAATTGTAAAAAGTCAACTTAAAGTTTCAGTGCCCAACACAAAACTAACCCAAGAAAAGAAAAAGGAAATCTTTGAAGAACTATTTATTGGCCCTAAATCTGATGCATCAAATAATAATCTGAGAGGAAATACCACGAACTCATCCGAAGACGAACATATAGAAATCACTGAGAATAATATAAGAACTGCTGCGAATAGAATAAAAATAGGTAAAGCCCCGGGCCCCGATGGTATCCCACCAGATGTGATCAAGGAACTGGTAAACAAAAATATAAACTACTTTAGAGGTCTATTTGAACTGTTGCTGCGCAAGGGGATGTTCCCAAGTCAGTGGAAGAAAGCTAAACTGGTATTGATCGAGAAACCCAGAAAAAACTCAACAGAAGAAAAAAAATTCAGGCCAATCTGTCTGATAAACGTCATCGCTAAACTATTCGAGTCAATCATAAACGAAAAATTAGTTAAGGAAATAGAAAACAATGGAGACTTCAATAAGCATCAATACGGATTCCGGAAGGGTAAAACAACTATGCATGCAATCATGGAAGTCCAAAAAATGGCAAATGCAGCTAAGGAAATGAGAAAACTTAATACGCTCATCCTTGTAGATGTTAAAAATGCCTTTAACACAGCATCTTGGAGTATCATAATGCAGAAAATAAGGACAAGAAATATTAATAAGAAAATCACAAATGTCATAGCGGACTATCTAACTGATAGAAAAATAATAATTGACTTTAAAACAGAAATGGAAGTTGGCGGAGGTGTTCCGCAGGGCTCGGTTTTGGGGCCGACGCTCTGGAACATTATGTATGACGACATAATGAATGTCACAGTTCCCGAAGATGTGGGCCTGGTATGCTATGCTGATGATCTGGCAGTCTCAGTCACGGCCGCAACAAAGACCGAGCTGGTTACAAAAACTAACAAAGTCCTTCATAGTATCGCCGAATGGATGAAAAGGAACGATCTTACCGTTGCACCACAAAAAACGGTCGCAGTTATGTTGAGTGGAGCAAGACGAATAAAGGATATCTGCTTTGAATTCGAAGGTTCTCAGGTAACAATATCTAAAGAAGCAACGTATCTAGGGGTGGTTTTAGACAGTAGTCTGAACTTTTCCAAACATATTGCGTATGTTACTAAAAAAGCCCAAAAGACAACGCGAGCACTGTCCGTACTTCTGCCGAACACTAGAGGACCTAAACAGAATAAAAGGAAGACATTGGCAATGGCCACACAGTCTCTACTGCTGTATGCTGCACCTGTTTGGGAGGGTTCATTGATCGTAAAGAGCAGAAAGAATGCACTTTTAGCTGGCCAGAGACCTATGGCATTAAGAGTGTGCTGCGCATATCGCACAGTGTCTGCTGATGCTGCTCTTGTAATTGCCGGTATGGTCCCGATACATCTACTTGCCGAAGAGCGCGGAAGAATCTTCTCCTCAGAAGAAGACACTATAAACGATGCCCGCAGACGTCAGCGACAGCAAACGCTCGACAAATGGCAGAGAGAATGGGACTGTTCCGACAATGGAAGATGGACACATAGGCTAATCCCAAATGTCGCGTCGTGGACCTCAAGAGCACATGGTGAGGTGACATTCCGGCTTACCCAATGTCTCTCAGGTCATGGAGTATTTTATGCATACCTAAAAAGAATTGGAAAAACAGACTCTAGCGCATGCATATATTGCGGCGATGAAGATACAGCAGAACACACAGTGTTTAAATGTGACAGATGGTCAGAGGAGAGAGAAATGACAACACACAGGCTTCAACTGGAGAGCTTTCCCGCAGTGGCTGATTTAATCAATTATATGCTCAGAGGGAAAACGCAGTGGAGTGAAATGACCGGACTAATGGAAAGAATAATGCAGTTCGAGGAGAACAGATCATATGCTAGTCTTCAAAATAGCAGAAGAAGTCGGTCGTAAGCCTTTAGTAGTTCAAACATGTTTAAAATTTATCTATTAAAATCGAAAATTTATTGATTCATTGAAAAAAGTTGGTTTTATAAAAAAGGATTAATTTTTATATATACCTATTGATTCATAGCTTGCATAGGGCGGCATTCCATACATTGCACATTTACTCGTATTTACAATTTTTATTTCCAAAAAAATGTTCATTTTCTCACATAAATGTTATGTTTTGTTACAGGTTGTCGAGGATTGGAAGTTTGTTTCTATGGTGTTGGATAGATTTTTCTTATGGGTTTTCACATTAGCGTGTATCGGAGGGACGTTTGGTATAATATTTCAATCGCCCTCCTTGTACGACACGAGGATCCCAGTGGACCAGCAGCTTTCCGGAATTCCTCTCAGGAAAAACAACTTCATGCTGCCAAAGGATATTGAGAGGATTCTTCCCATGGATTAATGGGCTGCTCTTTTGGATGGTTTCAATTTTTAAGCAGCTTTGCTCTGATGGAACGACTCGTACGATAGGTAATTTCAAATGTATGAGCATGCATGTTTCTGGATTTAAGGGTATTCCAACAACTTTTAGGTTTATTTATTATTTTTATACTAAAACAAAGTGGTTAGTTGCATTGATGTTCGGGTTGAACATTTTCGAAATGGGTAAAATAAAATAAATAAATACCATTAATTTATAAAATGTACTACTCAGTACTCCTAGATGTGACATCTCATTAAATGCGTCTATAAAAAGGAAGTCATTTATTCATGCATAGGCGTTTAGTATACAACCCAAAGGTCTGATTGTTCGATAAAGGAACGTTGGATTTTCAAATAACGGTATTTTTTCTGGGATATTTTCATTTGGATATTTTATTCAAAAGTCTCTAAAAATACAAATAAAATAAGTCTGTTATTTGCTTTTCCATTTATTATAATAATATTTAACAACAATTTAAAGAGACAAGAACAGTTCTTTTTTTTTTTTTCGCTTCTTCCAAACGCATAACATTCCGCATACATGCTCTTCTATTCCTTTTACTCCTGACTTGGCCCTCCTCTAAGACGGCATCGATATGATCGGACCATGTCATTCGAGGTCGGCATCGTCTGCGTGCACCCATTCTTTCAGATTTATATATCCTTTTAGTCATTCTATCTTCGTTCATTCTCTCTACATGCCCAAACCACCTTAATTTATTCACTTTCATTCTAGTCACTACACTAACATCCACTCCACATTCCTTTCTAATACTATCATTCCTCACCTTATCAATCAGTCTCTTTCCGCATATCCTACGCAGTGATCTCATTTCTACAGCATTTATTCCAACTTCCAGATTTTTCGTCCATGTCCATGCTTCACTCCCATACATCATTGATGGAATCAGGATTGCATTGTGCATCAATTGTTTGGATTTAAGAACAGTTCGAATAAACAATTATGACATAAATTTTTGACCTTTTGGTTCTAAAGTCTTCTAGTACGTAGTACATTTTTATTATAAATACGTACATCAAAACGTAAATACGTAAATCAAAATCAAAACTCCCTGTTTGACCCCACTAGGGGCATAGGGAGACAACTAGAACCTTCACCGCGATCGATCTTGCGCGGCTTCAATTACCTTATGATACATTGTTTAATTGGGTATATTTTCAACTCAATAGTATATTGCTAAAAATAGAATTAATCAAATATTACATGAGCCAAATTATTTAAACTTTTAACTAGATTATAAGTACCTACACACTTTTAGTAATAATTATCAAAATAGGTAGGTATCATGGTCTTAGCCAAACTGCATATTATTTAAGGTTGCATCTTTTACACTTTTTTTATTATTTAAGTATAGGATAAAATGATAACTTATGATCTTCCATACTTAATTGAAGTGTTACTAAGTACTTGCTCATAGAATTTAGTCGGATATTTAGAAATATTCATTTATCAAATTTTATTTATATGGTACTAAATTAAGTTTGATATCTTAAAGAAATATGAAAATGTTAACCAAATTAAAAGTGTTTTGATTGAATCTTGATTTTTTATTTCATTTTTAAGGAACCGAATCGTTTTTTCAAATTATACAAATAAATAATATATTTTTACTTCATTTTGATGAAATACAAAAAAAAATGTGATTATTTCTTGAATCCTAGTGCTGCACCAATATGGAGAATGGAGATAGCTCTGAGCCAGGTTAAAATGCTCATTTTTGAAAAATAAATTAACCTCTTTAAGCCTCCACTCCAATATGAAATTAAGAAGTCAATATACTTCTCTCACATCATGCTCATTTCCCGTACTTACTTACAGTAATACTGTATCAAAGGAACGTAAGACAGAATTTATTTCCAGGGTTTTTGACGACTTCAGAACCCTGATGGGACAAGGTAAAGACACTCTTTTTTGTATCAAGATCTTATAAATAATATTTTGTTGAGAATGACTTCGTGCTCGAAGCTCGTGGCGAATAATGCCCACCCAGATAAACAGCTACCGATAACCATCGACGGTCACCAGGTCTCCCGGGTGGATAAATTTAAGTACCTGGGAGCAAACTTACCACCTCTGGTGACCTCGGGGCTGAGCTCCCGATACGTATCGGTATGGTAAGTGGTGCCATCGACAACATGACCAAGATATGGAAGGCGTCGGCGTTTAGTGTCGAGACGAAATGTAAACTTTGATGCGTGTGTGTTGCCCATTCTCCTGTATGGGTGTGAATCCTGGCATCTGACTAAAGCCCAGGCACAAAAAGCATCTGCAATTTTGGGTATAATATGGTACCACCGCATCACGAAAGACGCTATACGCCGGCGCACCCAGCGCAGGCCCATCACTTCCACCATTACGAAGAGGAGATGGGCATGGCTGGAACATGTGTTGAGGATGCCGAATGGTGTGGGAGGAGGTCTTAAGCATTGCGCAAGATATAGCGCATTGGAGAGCTCTTGTTGCCTCCATATGCTCCTGACTGGAGATCAAAGGGAGTTTTGATTGATTTATTTGATAATGACTTAAAACAAGACCATAATAAACAAAGTCTAGTATTTTGTTCATTCATATTTGAAACTGTACGGCTTGTTAAATGTTGTTATTGGTGATCAAAAGTGTTGTTATAAATAAATAATGGAGACACACACTTGGCAGAGTCTTTTTTGCATCTCGATGGTATAAAAAAAATAACAATTTCACTTAAATTTTATGAAAAATGTCTAGCTAATAATAATGTGATGTTATTTTGTAAATTGATGTTAATAAAAAATGTTTTTTTGTTCATATTGGTACTATGATAAAAGTTTTCAGTATTTAACCAGCTTATATTATAAGTATACAATATTAAGAACGTACGCTTGTATGTATAGGTTTACATATTCAGCAAATGCATTGGCGAAGCTATTACTATGATTAAAAGTTTTAAGAGATCAGATCAAACAGAAGAGGGTAAAATATTACCCCGTGTAAAGGTATAATATCTTAACTTGTTATAATAATACACGATAGGAACGGTATATGTCATATACCGTTCCTATCGTTATATACCGTTATATGTACCGTCCATAAAATAATATATACAATTCTTGTAGGAAATGTGTTGTACCCACGGGAACATGTGAGGATTTTGGGAATAAAAATTTACTATTACATATTTCATGCTTTGGACTAAATATCTCATAAACTATGTTTAATAATCAAATAATCGGGTTCTTTATAAACTTTCTCCCTGGAGAGAATGACCAAAAAAGCATACGAATTTGAAACATTTATGCGCAATTAAAGGTGGATCACATCCGCTCATCACACACTCATCATTGACATCTGACTGATTCGAAAATTCTTTAATTGTCCAAAAATTCCAATTTTGTATATTTTTTTCGCCATTCTCACCAGAAATGTAGAATAGATAAATGTTATCTTCGACCTTCTCATTATATCAAAAAAAGACCGTAGTTTAAATCAACTTAGAAATTGCACTTATATAAAAAAATATTGCAAGCATTGATTTGAAATAAACAATATAAGCTTGATTTTATTTTCTTAAGTGAAAATTTATATAAAATTTTCAATAAATCAAATAAAAAAATATTGTAGGTACCTAGGTACGTAGCATTGAAAAGTTTTTTTGGTAATTTTAATGTATTTATTAGATGAGTATATGCAAACACTAAACTTTGAGACCTTGGATTTTTTTAAATACTCAAACTTGAGTGTTTGTGCTATCTGCAATAATAAATTATCTACCATATCAGTTAATTGTAAGTACTGCTTAAAGAGTTTCACTATTTAAAAAGAATTTCAAGGACCTAGAAAGCGCAGAAACTAGGTCTGTTTCCCTTGAAGCAGTGCTAAAGAATGATGTTGGCATCTTACAAGCGAGTTTCAAACTACACACTAAGTGTCAAACCGTTGTCCATATGTGTTATACTTAAGACCTGTACTAATTACATGCAGTTGCACTTTAAAAAGTGGAAACGGACCTTAAGGCTTTCAATCATGCTGGCTACTGCATTCGAAACACAACCGAGCCACATAGAGACTAATTTGTAAAGCTACGCATGTTCATATGTTTGTCGTAATTACAAAATGATGTCAAAATTGATAGTTAAATACCTATATTGAAATAAATTATGTATAATTTGATTATGGTAAAAATATTTTAATTTATTATCGGATTTATAGCGGCTATTTTTGGATCAAAAACCATTAGGGAAAAAAGCCGTAATATTGAAATCAATATTTGGTTTTAATGGAGGAAGAGTAGGGATGAAGGAGGGAAGCGAGACGGGCGAGTGGATAGAATGAGATGTTGCGAAGGGATGGTCGGAAACGGGATGTCGAGTACCAACATAATTGCATGCAAGTTTAAATAGAATTCACTCGTTGAAAGTTTTCCTATTAGACTGCTGCTCCATATATCTACCTATACGAGCATATTATATAGACGATTATTGTTCCTATGTACCCAGAGCTTACATACGTCCTCTATAGATAAATCCACATGGCATGTTCAACGCTTTGAACGAATCCGTATAATCCTATCGTCAAAACAAACAGATAAATGTGGTTTACCTTTTTATTTGTGTAGCTCTAGTACGATAAAACGTATGACATGGGTATAGGTTTGTTTTACAAGAATCTTCGAGGAATATTTTGATAGTGTCTATATAATAATATTTGAAAAAAAAAACGGATTTCATAACGGAAATCCTATGAAAACAAGGTTTGTTAGTAGCTGATAATAGATAAACGTCCTAACAATGAACCTTTTAGAAGAAATGGTTAGGACCAAAGTTATTGCATTTCATTTTTTTTTAATTTCAGTTTTATTACATACGAAAAGTGTATTTAAATCTTCAAAGTACAAAAAAGATATTATTTACGTATTTATCAAACATTTGCACCACACAACTATGTTTTTAAACTAATAGTAGCAACACAAACAATAGGTAAAAAAGTATAAAATAGAACGATACAAAAAATAATCTATAAACAAATATATTGATAAGATTTTGAGTTACGAGATGTTCAGAACGATCATTTTTATAAGTGTGTTGCGTTACAACTTAATCAAGGTGAAAAGAATAAAAAGTGATCAAAAAGACACTAACTTAAAAAAATGAACATTTAACTAAAGCTATTCTTTTTTTGCACGATGTTCTCATAGCGTGCTTTTTTATAGAAAGTATAATAGTACCAATAATGAATTTTGAAATTTTACGGTCGTTGTTTTTTATAGCAGTTGGTATGTTTCGTAATAATGAATTTTAAATCATCCCCCCCCCCTTTAATGCGCAAATCACTCGTTCATCGTAAAAACCCATCACCAGGACATGCGTATATTTTGAACTGCTAAAAACCAATATCAGTTTGAAAATAATAATCGTTAATCAATCTGAAATATTGTTATCCACCAGAACAATATTGAAAAGGCGACGAATAACGGAGCTTTGTCATAATCCGTAGATATGGAATAAAGTAATAACTTCTCTACCATCGAATAGTATTTCTGATTCGCGCTGAAACCATGGGTATAAGTGATTAGGCTTATCGCGAATAACTAAATATTAAAGTATTCGCAAACTTAACGAAATAAATACCGAGATACATTATCGGAAATACACTGCGTTATCGCTTAAGGAACAATACCATCCGCAGCATTGGCAATACAGAAGGCATCGTCAAATAGGAAAGGCAACATACGAATAAGCACATGAACAGATTGTCAGACCACAGAACTCCACCTGTCGTCCTTCAAGGCACTGGGAAAACCATCAAAATGATGGGAGACAACTGCCAACTGGCAGTCGAACTCCCAAGAGGCTAAAACGGCGCAAACAGAACCACAGGATCTAAAGAAAGACGAAGAGGAAAAATATTGGTACAAATAGAACGTGTGCATTAGTTACATCGTGGATTGTTCTCTAAATTTTGGACATAACGTGGCGTGACTTATAAAACCACTCTGTAGTTGATGGGCAAATTATTTGGTCACGAAGCTTTAAACTACTTGCATACAACTGTATAGAAGAAGGAAGTAAGAAACACACATTTTCAGTAAGTAGGTACCTACTTATTTCCTTTTAGCTTTTACAAATTACGAGAAATGTTCTGAGAAAAATCAAAGTAATTCCACCGGAAAGAGTGCATTCTACGATTCAACCCAACTTCAGACAGTGACCAATCCGAAAATACAAAAGTACGTATAAATCACGTACAAAAACCATCTTCTTCAGTCTATAAACATAAAATGATTGTTTATTGATATATTAATAAACCGTGTATGTTTTATGCAGATTGGTATTAGATATATTTCGCATGTTTCGGATCCACTGGACTCTAAATAATAATCACATACAATAATATCGCCTATCCGATTCAAGTTTGTGTTTGACGTAGAGTAATTATACCGAATATATCTGTCTGTAGGCACTGACACAATGCCCAATAATAACTATAATAAATAACTCTATGGATGTTTGTAGGAGCTAGCCATTTGTAATAAATACAATATTGAATCTATTATCGTTAGCTGAAATAGAATGCCTTCACACTCCGATTGTATTCAGAGGGCTCGGATATGGTCCCCTACCGTCCAACGCTCGCACGACAATGCCCGGAATGTACTTACTCCGAACTTGTCACGCCGAATACGGCAAAAACAAACTTAAAACAATAAGCCATTTTTTATATTATATGTATATTTTTTTATGAATTTAACACATTTGATGTTGATTTTTTGTTATGCTTTTAGGTATATCTACCTATGATATTACAAAAAAAGTTTCATACATGGACGGAATGGATCTTTTAGGCAAAAATTCCATATGATGTATTATCGTATTTTCACATGAAATATTTGAATCTTATCCAAGTAGCCATAGCCATCTGCTGCTGGATACTGCGCATAACAGCGTGACAAATTGGCGTTACACGCTTTTTGCTTGTCAAGAGAGTTTGCAAGGACGTAAATACACATTGGCTAACATTGTACCCTGATGTTGGTTACTGGCTATAAAATATATGGAGAAGTATCCAATGTAGAGGATTTGTGGACAGGTAGTTGAGATCAGATTAATCGCCGAGTAAAGACTTTGGTCTTATGCCATACCTATGTTCATTGTGTTTTCATTCCGCTCTCGGCTTAGAACAGAAAGGAAAGGATAGGAGTTTCTTTTCCCTCTGATATTACAAAATATAGCAATCATTTTAAAGAATCACAAAGTTTATCTTGACGATGTATGACTGTGGTAGTTTCTTCTGAAATAAGGAAAACATACCCATGAAAAAAACAAGGAAGACCAACGTTGACAATGTTAAGAGAACGTTCACAGCAGACTTCAAGAATTTCCAAATGGACTGTGAAAACACCTTCCAGTTGTTCAAAAAAGTATGTACCTATATAATACCATGTCGGTAAACGATAAGAAAATATTAACATTTTTAAAGGTCACGAAAGTTATTGAGATATCAAATTATTCATGTAAAATATCATTATTCCGTTGTGAAAAGGATAATATTTCGGCAACAAAACAACGTAATTGGATTCCGTAAACACACACAGTAAATACCTTTATGTAGCTAAAACATTATCCTTTATGGGGAGTTAAATGTCCAAGAGACAATAACACTATCGTAAATATCCTAACCCTGTCCTCTTGTGTGAGTTATCGGGGTTGTCTTCTTTTACAGCCTTCTGGTGCAACCGCCCGCCCTCATCCACCCCGATCTTAACCACATCCAAGAGGAAGGTTTCGCTGTCATTCCCATGACATCCTCTCACTTAATTCGAAACTTCGATTATTTCAAGAATTGGTAGGTACTTTTACTATACCTACTTCCTTGTCATTATCAACACCACCTATATAAGAAAGCCTTGTGGCATCACATTGTAAAGCCCATTATGCACTTGGGTATATCTGTATGTACTTACCTGTACGCTATGATATCTATCATTACAACGCCGGCGGCCTGGGCCTCGGGTGTGACGTTAGAGGCAAAATGGCCGCCAGCGCTAAGGCCTTCTTATATACCTAGGTGGTGTTGGTCATTATACTCAAACTTTACGAATATAATGATGCAATAGTGTACTTTGATATACAAAAGGTAAAAAAATTAGGGTTTGGTCTGCGCCTTTAGTGTGCTGGATTTGCGCTATATCTACGAAATCCTTTCAGACGGTGTCCAAGCTCCTCAGCGCTGTTTCATTGAAACGGAACACAGACTGAAGCAATCTTCCTCGGGCTCTGTACAACCAATAACATTCGATTTACTTTCTTAACAAATGTCCCCCCATGTCCACTTCAGAGGTTAACGGCCGGGTACGGGTCGTTCTTGACAAGGAGGCACCATCGCAACTGCATAATTCTTCCAAGGTATTTTTCCACGTATGTTCTTAAAGCCTCGACAATAAAAACCTCTTACTGACCTACATCACAAAATTTCAATTCAAAACTCTTTTTGGGGCCTTACTCTGTATTAACATCGTGATTTCGATACAATCTTAATAACGCTGTAATTATCAAATTCAGTTTTTGGTTTTTAAGCATGAAAATAGTTCCGCGATTGGTGCATTTTTAATCCTGTATACTTTGCGAAAAAATTGGTATAAATCAGGATTAATAAAAGTATTTCTTCTATATAAGTATGTATTTAATTTATATTGTATGATGAATAGTATAAAAAAACATACTTTATTAATTAAAAAATGTATGATTATGCCCTTTGTAACACTACCTTCTGAGATCTGAGAATATTCAGATATTCTTGGATTTTATTTTCTATAAAGGGTAGGTACTAATCATTGATAACACGGAAAAGTTTAGTAGTCCGCGAGTATGCTGACAGCCGGACAATTTCAAGTACGATCGGTCGACATTGAAATTCAAGGGTGGCGCTGCAAATATTTTAGGAATAATATTAAACAAATCTTACATCTGACTATTTCGTATGTATCTATTGTTAAACGAAACAGAATAATATAAAATTAAATAAGCTTTTGTTTGTTATATCTTTAATTCTGTAGCTTTATTTGTATTATCAAAACTACATAAAGACTAATTAACTAATTACACAGTAAATACCGACGGTGGGATTCTCTTGTTTGAAGTAATGTAAGATATATGAGCTCCCAACCAAGAGAGGTGTGATCCGAGAGATAAAACATATTATTATCTGGTTTATGTACATACATATAACGTAGGTAGTATTATATCTAGACGAGTAAGTAAATAATATAATAGCTGTTACTACGAAGTGAGAAGGTGTAAAAAGGGAGCTATGTGTTTTATCTTTCAGTCATTGTTTCAGCTTTCTTTTATATTTATATTTTCTTTTATTCTTTTTTTCTCATTTTTGCTTGAAAATAATTCATTAGATTTATAATAAAGCAGCTGGGGTATACCATGTTTATACAGGACACGTTTTTTTTTCAAAAGTACGCGTGATAGCTCGATGGTATCAGTCGACGGCTTTTGTACACACAACGTCCTGAAGGTTGCCGACACTAACATAACAGAAGCTTTGCTTTATGTAAAAGATGTCGAAAGTGTAAAGTTTCCATATTTTTTTCTAAATAATTGTTGGTTTATGGATCTTTTACTGAAAATTTTATAATTCGTTTAAGAAATGCCATAAGACCATCTGTGGGGGTTATATTGTGGGAAACAGGTTATTATATTATTTCATTATGGATTTTTTTTTTCAGTCACAAGATGGTTCAAAAGCTTCTTGATGAAATAGTGCACATAGCAAACTATGTAGACAGTATTTGATGTCCTATTAATTAACTATTTACTGGTCATGCCTGTTTGGCGCACAGCCATTCAAAAGACAAACAATAAAAATCATTCACAATAATAAGTAGGTACATAAGATAAAATAAAGATTATAAGACACAATGAAATATATAATTAAGCCTTTTATAAAATAATTTGTGGAGAGAGACCCGATTTGTACAGGACGTTTGGCTTGAGATAACATTGGTCAAGAATTCGCCGGAATGTAGGTTCCGAACTATGAAATGGGTTGAGCTCTGCTTTAAAGAATAATAAAAGAAAAAAATAAAGGATAGAGGAAAAAATTAAGAAATGTTTAAGATAATTGTTATTCCTTTTTGGAACAGATATTGTGAATTTCATATTAAAATGGACACCTAATGGCGAACGTTGTTAACGTAAAGTGATCACACTAAGCCAGCCTTCGAAATAACAGTAGAAGACGGTCGTAAGCCCGTAGTGGTTTGTTCTATTTAAAACTCGAACATTAGTAATGAATTGTTAGAGTCATTAGTTGTTATTTTTGCTTCATTTAGCATTCGTTATTGATAGTTTTTCTATTAAAACTCATCATAATGCACCAGAACCAAATTTAATAAACCACAAACCACAAAAGAAAATATTAATTATATTTCAAGACAAGATTTTTCTGTCTTTGGATTTGAATTATGAAATATTAAACCCCATAAAAAAACAGCATTTTGTAGGAAAAGACGACAGTTCTCTGTCCATTCAGGTATCTGGTTGGATGGGAATCGCGAAGGCTTGTGAAGCTACGGACCATAACCTCGTTACGTCACGTTTATTTTCTTTTTAAAGTGTTCCGTGAGAATTAATACAAGATGTAAATCGCTTTGAATCCGAACCTAGTACAAACAACGGAAACATTTTTATAATGATTGCGCTGGGACGAACCGCCACTGCAAATTAATCGAAGTACTGTTGTATGACACATCGTATTCCTCCCATTTCAGAATCGCAAAAGCCCTTGTTAAAAATAATTATTGTAAAAGAAAATATTCTCAACAGATGTCGTTACTTGCACCAAAATAGTCTCTTGAATTATTTATGTCAGTGACTAAAGTATAACGACATTTATGTATAAATAGATGTGAAGGTTCGTCAGAATCAAATTCTGCAATAGGTAGAACATTTACAAAATGTTTGTTTGTTTTTCGGTTATGCTACGGGCTACGGCTGTATATCGTGCGTCTGCGTTAGCTTTAGCGTCATTCCGTCTTGAGAATATTTCCAATTGGCTGCACCACTCATCTTGACTCGCGAACCCTCGCATGAAATATTCTATTTTTTCTACACAATTTAAAGTTCAACAACCTTTCATCATGTTATTCTCTGTGAATTCCATGAACTAAAAATGGTCTCTTCAAATGATTCACAACTATTGATTTGTTCTATAAGAAGACTGTGACCCATATGAATCATTTCAATCTATCTATAAATCTATATGACCAATTGGTGACAAAGGGAGACAAAAAGACCTCTGATTGTATCATTTCACTTTAATATTTTGGAGGAACTTTGAAATTGACAAACATGAACGATATTTTCATTAATGCCGAGGTGATTGTAGCAAAATACAAGGCAATATCAGCTGTTACTGTATATTGGAGAATTAGTAAGTACCTAAGTAAGTTAACTTTTGAATTTTGAATATACGAAAGGGAGTATTTATTGATGCCATGAAAATTCTACAATTATTTTAGTAGGCTGGACTCTAAATGTGACACAATCACAAAAGTTCCATTAAAGGATGCAGTGACCACAACCTACTACGAGGAAGCAGGCCTGACAATAATAATTATATGAAGATGGAAGGTTTACTCCTTTTCACTGTGATGAATTCGGCAGAGACTATGCTACTGCACTTGTTTCCTGTGAAAAGCTGATTATCCCTTTTTGTCTTTCGAGGTGCATGTTGTTCACATGCATTTCGTGACAAATCTTGGGTTTACATTTTCATTCATGTTATGCGGCACTCCCCGCTTTCATCGGATTCCACGATGTGTATGCCATTTTGTGAGATGGTCCTGATGAGACACATGCGCACAATGTCGAAACACTTCATCTTTTTGACGAATCCTATCGCATATTCTGGTGATGGGCACAGCCTCGTCCCATATGCAAGTGCAGTAGCATAGTCTCTGCCGAATTCATCACAGTGAAAAGAGGTAAACCTTCCATCTTCATATTGTTTCCTGTGAAAAGCTGATTATCCCTTTTTGTCTTTCGAGGTGCATGTTGTTCACATGCATTTCGTGACAAATCTTGGGTTTTCACTTTCATTCAAATAATTATATGCTTTGAATTTGTTGCCACATAAATACTTTCACGCAGAATAGATACCTACATACGCATTTTTTATCTTTTACACATCCAATGCGTTTCCGAAATTCTCGAAAGCTTTTCCAAATGTGAAATTTCGAAACTTAAAGCAGTTTAAAAAAAGGCTCTTTAATAATTTTTCAAATTTAATAATAATGATTCATTAGACGTTCGGTATGCTAAACGCATTGTAAGTGTACTCTTCAAAACTCAAGCATCCGAGTAAGCAGAAAAATAGTAAATTTGATAAGTCAGAATAAAAAAAGCAAGCAAATGAATAGTTGGAGTGGTTAGAGAGTTGTTGCAGTATTCCAATTATAATAATTTGGTACGATCTTACGGAACGAAATAATTATTATTAAAAAGTTGTATGTTTGATATAATTTGAAATAATTCGGTACTATGATAGAAAGGTAGACGTCATTTATATTGCGGCCAGGCAATGTGCGGAGATATGGTTTTTAAATGAGGCGAATGGCAGAATACATTAAGCTGATCTTGCACATTGCTTGGGTAGTTACTATTTTCCCCCACACACGAGTGGGAAACATTAATCTACTCGATGATTACACAGAGTTCCGAATTCATTAATTTGATGCATGATTTTACCATCACATAAATTATTAGGTACATACCTACTTATTAGCTTAGATATTCCATTTCAGGCACTGTTTGTGAACATTAGTGACAACTATTCCGGAGACACACACGCCCAAAACCACTGTAGATGTCCGAAGTTTCCTCAGTAGATTTCAATATTCAATTCATTCTCCCTTTGAACCCCACTTAGGGTGGTTTTTTCGGTCGTTAGTAATAGCAAAGCCTTAGCGATAGCAAAGTAATAGCAATATTTGAGTAATTAAAAAATGTAATTTTATCATAACTTTACTAGATGAAATATGTTTAAAGCATTGTGATGTTGATATGCATGTTATTAATCGTATATTATTTACTTTGATATTCCTTACGATTGAGTAACACCTGATAATGTATTGTGCTAATACTTTGCTATTAAGTACTTACTCGCGGTTAGGGACATAGGCAACAATTTTCAATAAGCCGATGCTTTTTGTAATCATAGCTATCCGGTTAATTTATAATTTTCATTTGACCGAGTCTTTTTTTAGTTTCTGAAAGTTTTTCGTAGTGTCTGTTCTTTTTTTGCTGTCTATGTCTATTTCTGAAACCCCACATGGTCGGCAGTCTTAAAACTACTCAAGATGTTTATGAATATTACATTTTCACAGATTAAAATGGAAAACATAAGTTGTAAGTCATAGTGTATATTGATTATTGGTATAATCGATTTTTTTCCGTGTGCTAAGTTTTTATAATTTATACAACATACCATAAATTAAGTTTTTTTCCATACCATCTTCATTTCCATTGTTTATGACAACAATCCTGTTACCATCGATAATGTGTGGATGTGAAACGTGGAAATTGGACGTGGACAATAAAGAAGAATGTAGTGGATATGAGATCTCTATACGAAGAATATTTCGAAAGACTCTATGGCAGTCTATGGGTAGGGAATATGGTAGGGAAGTTAGAGTTGTGACATAGATGAAAATTAAAGTTGAGATGGTTTGAGCATGTGGAAAGAATGGATGCAAATAAAAAAGCAGATATTTAGAAGGCAGAAAAGAAAGGTGACAGAGAATAACGTGGATCGAACAAACCGATTTAGTCCTCAAGGAAAGCCAGGTCAGAAGTAAGAGAAAAAGGAGAGGGTGTATGAGAAGTGGTACGTCGGTGGGTGAAGCGAAAAAAGTGTGCTTGGATAGAAAATAGTGGAGATCCGTTCTCTCTGTCTACCCCTTACGAGACACGGCGTGATGGGAAAAAAAATTAAAAACTTAAGCAACCGCAACCTCTCTCAGATTTGCCTCATATAAAAGATTTTCTTGTTCATGATAATAGGTAAATAAAATAATATAGAAATGTAAATAAAAGGTTCGTTTTTTATTGTTTTATATTTTGTGAGAATCTGTACTCCAATACCCTCAAGGTAGCGCAAGTTTGGAAAGCACTGACTTAAAAAAATGTTTTTATAGAAAACGTCATTTTCAATAAGTTTTTTTCCAACCAAATGCATAATACTATTATTCTAAAAATCTCAAAGGAACTCTAGACAGTATTCTAGACCGGCAAGTAGCAAAATCTAACAAATGTAAATATCGATCACGTTAATGTCCATCGATAAAGAAAGCAGAGTTCTCAAGCGTTCCCTAGATATTTCGTTCTGGACATGGAAGATATTAAGAGGCCACACATTCAGCTCTCAGGGCACTCTAGTTGTCTAGTACATAACGTACGTAGAATGAATCCACCACATAATGCTATCTGAGGAGCCAATTAAATGGGGAAGATTTATTATAATTAATCCCACCCCAAGATTGCACCATAAATCCTTAAAACTACGTTTAAAAACCCCCAAGAAAGTTTGTTTGAAATTGCCTTATAATTTTACGAGGGTTTGTGTGTTTTCATAATGGAATTATATTTTTTATATTGTTCATGACTTACGTATAAACTTTTGACACTTGTCATTTTTTGATAAAAGTTTTGATTTTTTACAAAATTATGTTGATTTCTTTTATTACCGGGAACCTCGAGTCTTAAAACGTTAGTTAAATGTCGAATATTTATAATGATGAATGAAAGGGTACCTACATAAAATTGCCGTTTATTTTAATTTGAAAATTTTTATGTTGGTATCTACGTATTTATATTTTTTTGTGTTTTGTATTGCATTGTAAGATAAGTGTTTATTAATTGGATGCTTTATCATTGTTCAATACGTTTTGTATGATTGTATTTTTAGAATGACTTTGTTAAAAAAAATAAAAAATAATGTAGGGGAACAAAAGAAGTGTGAGATGCCTATTAAAACGATGTGTCGATTATTTTATAAGGATTAAGACAAAGAGATCCAGAAGGACAGGAGGAATGCCTAAGAAGAGGATCACGTCCAACATCAATAGAGGAATGTTGATAAGGAAGCAAAAGGCTGGGAACTGACAAATTCCCTAGATTGCCAGAATATTTAACGACTTTGAGTAAATATTAAGAGAGTTGAGGATATCAGATACTATCTTTGTGAATCCTTTAGATTTTCAGAAAATATTGATGGTTCTTGGTTGTATTGAGCACGATCCACAGAACAATAATACCCTATTACATAGGGCACGACCACAGTAATAAGAACAAACGACGTTGATGAAATCTTATACCATATTAATTCAGTAAAATTTGGTTAAACTGGGGTCTATTCTTTCAACAATATATACAATAAGTTAACAGGTTTCAGATCTGATTAATTTTTTACTACACCGCCATTTCTTGGATTTTTTAAAAATAAAGCAATTATAGAGGAATAGTTTTGATTCCAAACTTCGAACCCGAACAACCCATCGAACTTCATCCCGCATCCAAATCAACGATAACTATTAGGTACAGCAGCCCTATTCACGGAAAAGTTTGAATCGAACTTCGAACTAAACTTAAACTTTTCTAAATATCTAGTCATATAAGTAGTCTGTGATCTAGTGTTTACTACCTGTCAGATTTACTCCGACTTTTCCAACTTATTGAGCTGTCAAAAATTCTGTGTTAGATAAACAAAGTGTTTTTTATTCATTTACATTCAATTATAAAGGCTGAAAAAGAAATTTAGATGGGCGAAATGTACATATCTAACAGACAGAATTTTTGACAGCTCAATAAGTTCGAAAAGTTGGAGTAAATCTGACAGGTAGTAAACACTAGATCACAGACTACTTATATGACTAGATATTTAGAAAAGTTTTCAGAAAAGTTTAAGTTTAGTTCGAAGTTCGATTCAAACTTTTCCGTGAATAGGGCTGCAGAATGCAATAAATTATTAGCTAAATTAATTATATTTTAATGTCGTAAATCACATTACATTCGTGTAATAAAGACAAAATTATTTTCTTATTCTGGGTTAGGTCGAAGGTCGACGGGCAGGTCAGCTAGTGACAAATAAAAGTCCATAGACACCGTCATACTTATAGAAATAAAATATCTAGTAAAAATCTCTATAGTAGGTTACCATTACTAAAACTAGATGGCGCAACGAGTACCTGTCGATTTTATTGCCCTAATTGACCATTATCTTTTGGACAGTGAATAAGACTTTTGTAAGTACTTATGGATATGGAATAAAAGGATTAAATTCCAATCTTTCCGGACTTAGAGCTTAATGGAAAGAAGGGATGGCAGGTTAATAAATAATTTGATTTAAATTCAGCAAATTCTAAGAACTGTTAATTAGTCGTACCTACCTTACATACACGCAGTCAGATGATTAGTTTTAAAAGTTTTTGTGTGGCTAAACCTGTAGAATTAAACCTGTCATTTTTTACCAATGAACATGAGTGTAAATTAAATTTTCTTTAATTAAAACTTTCTCATTTTAAACAAAATCTGATTAATGTAAAGTGAACTTTTTGGCGTATAATGTACTTATCTATAAATTTTAGATTCGAAGCGTAAATTTATTTCATTAATTATTTCATTCATTATTATTAAATATCTACTCGTTGCATACGTGAGATTTTTCGACATGTTGAACATGTTGAAAATTCTCATGGTTAGGAGTTTCGGAGACTTAAACATCACCACCTAATGGCGAACGTTGTTAACGGAAAGTGATCACACTAAGCCAGCCTTCGAAATAACAGTAGAAGACGGTCGTAAGGGGTTGTTCCATTTAAAAATCAAACATTAGTAATGAATTGTAAGAGTCATTAGTTGTTACATATTCTTGTAAATTTATTTATTTTATTAATTTTATAAAGTTATATAAAAAAAAACTAGTTATATATCTTATAGCAATTGGTGGAAAAGATGATTTTTGTATACCTACACAAATATGGTAAGAATTTTTATTCTAAAAAAAAATTCTTGATTCAATTTTCTTTTCTACCACCGCGGTACAGGGGAGATTAGTAGGTATTACATAGATCTTGCATGCGTTCACAATAGACTGAGTCGCCGGTAATCTAGAAAAAATACACAGCTTGCTTTGTTATTAGGTACATTCTCTCGTTGTCAATGTGGTCGTCAGCCACTTATGGTTATGGGTACCTAAAATTACGCAAAATTGACTTACGCGGTACTCGTTTTATGTGTGAACGCTTGGGGTAGGCGCCATTAGTCGATCAATCAGTGTTCTGGGCTATTCTAATATAAATGTCATTTTAGTCATTGAGAACTGATGGACCATAATAAACATCAATCACTTCCAATATTTTATGTTTTCGTGAAGAGCTGTTTATCGCTGAAAACAACATAGACAACAACCCTTATCAATAACTAACACAGTCACGACTAATATTAAGGCGGCGATACACATGCCTGCAAAATGGGACAATAGCTTGCATGCCTGTTAATGGCATGTAGAAGTTACTGGCGCGATGTGGATACATTTGCAAGTTTATACTTGCATGCCTGTATACACAAGCTAGCCACGAGACAGTACATGTCCCAAATCACATGCAAATCATTCGAGATTTTTGCAATGGAAAACATTCGATGTGAATTAAATTTCATCGTATTGCAATTAGCAGTACAATGTGTGACTAATTTTAATGAAAGAAAAAAAGAAAAAGAAGATGGATTGTTGTTGATAGTTGTCTGCTTACAGAAATGCGACAAGAAGATATAGATGGTTACATAAACCATTTAAGAATGCTGCCAGAAAAATTTGATAAATTGTTAGAAAAAAAGTCAGTTGTCAGCTACTGGCACGTACCTACCTGTTGTGAAGTTCACACGTGCAGGTTTCGTAGCCTCCCGCATACCCGCCGCGTCCTCTCGCTCATGCGGCATGCCAGTAAATCAAATGTTGTGCGATCTACTGGCATGCCAGGTGCATGCATGCCAGTTAGCGTATAAACATGATAGTAGGTGGCATGTGCAAGGAGCTGGCATGCAAGTGTGTCTGCTACAGGCATGTGTATTCCCAGCTTTATGTAGGTAGGTATACGTGATTTTCTTAACATGTGGAGAGAATCTTTCTTCTTGACGTACCTAATGATACTGTAGCCACGAGGTTCCCACTCATATATTATATATCTTTCAGAAGGTAGAGACAGAAACAATATATTATCAATTTATCGACCATTCATTGAAGGTTTTGTTTGAGTGTAGCGGTAATGTGTTTGTTCCTTGTTTAATTCCCACAGCTCACAATATGTATTTCTGTTTGGGTAAACAAATAGTTTGGTGAGAGAAGTGAATTATATCGCTCGATCCTTTAATGAATCCTGTATATTGAACACAAATGAAGAGAACACAAATTATTTGATATTTGTGACGAATCAAAATAAATTACAGTTTTAACTGACGATTTTAAACATTTTATTGATTCAGAATATAGTTTCTATGATTACGTCGTCTCTGGACCCGGATATAGAGGTTAAATGCAGGATTGCATTTGAAGTAGTAAACTATTAAAGTAAATTATTTTGTAATGATAATCTGAATTTAAGCCGAATACAAATCTTCATCAGCTTTACCGTTATGCGTAGGTTTAGATGCCTCAAAAAAACTACTCAATCCTGGATCTGTCACTGGCTGCCACTTTCCAGTTATATTGCTCCAGAACCCGACAGTCTGCGACAACAACATCCAACTATCGTAGCTTTGGTCTACCTACACTTCTTCTACCGATTGGGTCATTATAAAACACCTTTCATAGGAGCTCCAGATCCTCCGTGCGGTGCAAATGATCTAGCCAATGCAGTCTGTTAATCTAAAAGAACTTAACCACGCTGATATCCTGGAAAAGATCATAGAGCTCGGTTTTTGACCATTAATTTTATCGGGCAGTATATTCTACGTAGGATTTTTCTTTTAAACGGGTACATCCTGTTTTCATTTTGCTTAGCCAGTGTACGTTACTCGACGAATATGTAACAACTAATGACTCTAACAATTCATCACTGATGTTAGATTTTTAAATGGAACAAACCACCACGGGCTTACGACCGTCTTCTACTGTTATTTTGAAGGCTGTCTTAGTGTGATCACTTTACTTTAACAACGTTCGCCATTAGGTGGTAATGTTTAAGTCTCCAAAACTCTTGATCCCATGTACATAACAGGTAGGTATTGAATAATTAATGAAATATAGAGAAAAAAGTTGGAAATTATTGAGAACAAGAGAGCAACCAATATTAAAGACTCCGACTGCTGTAATCTTTATTGCCTATTGGCTTTGTTGGAGCACAACGTTCTAATTATGTCTAGATTCTTGTGACCATTTTTCAGGACTATATCATAATGAATATGTAACAACTAATGACTCTAACAATTCATCACTGATGTTCGAAACGTTACTCGAAACAAACTTGAATTAAATTCTTAAGAGAAATAAGTATAGAATATGTTTTAAAGTTTTTTTTTTTATTAAATATTTTGAATTATTCTCAGGCGTTGGCTTACAAAAATGTTTGTAATTAATAGAAAAAAATGCATCAAAAAAGATAAAACAATAAGAAAATATTTTAATCAAATTTGGTCGGTCGTGAATACAAGCTTCGATATGGAATCGAATTGGCAACAACTTTTAATGGGTTTCTTTTTTAACAACGCACGTTCTATCGATTCATCATGAAAAAGTTAACCCTTAAATCCTGAAGTAAAGAAGTCGTAAGAAAAGAGTAGAAAGGAGAAACGAAAGAAACAAAAAAAAAATAAACGTGGAAGAAGAAACTTGGAATGCGAAGCAATCAAATTATGGAGAATACATAGTAAATATTTTACTAGTTAAAGACTGAAAGCTACTTTTTGAATACACATAGCAACTTGCTAAACAAACTTTTTAAAATGATCAGGTACTTCGCTGTTGAAGTTCGTTCGTTAGCTAGGCTATGTGAATTTAGAATAAAATAAAATGAACCGTGTATATCTGTTTTGTTTTATTTTATTAAAAGTTAAAATATGCCTTTTATGTCACTATAATAAATGATCTGACCCATCTGTCGATCTTGTAAGCCAGAGTTCTCGAGGTGATTTTTTGTGTGTAATTTGAGATAAGTTGATTGTCAGTAATCGATGAATATCCAAATCCAAACTCCCTTTACGCCCCACTTAGGGGCATAGGGAGGCAACAAGAGCTCTCCATTGCGCAATGTTTATGACCTCCTCCTTTGAATATGGGTTCCTAATAATACGTAATCAAAAAACATAGCTCATGGGTATGATATTTTAATTTATTTTATTCAATCAATTTCTTACAATAGTTATACTTTATTTTATTATTACATATTCATATAATTATAAACAGTTTCTTCCTCTCTCATAAAACTCAGAAAGTTTGTGTGTTTATTTCAATTGTCATCGATCGGTTTTCAAAATCAAACGCTTTCTCTTACTCCACCTGAGAATGGGTAGCTTTTGAAAACCGGTACTCCACCTGAGGAAATAAGAGGTAGTTTTTGAAAACCGGTTAATGGTAGTTAAAAAACCATGTTGTTACAATATTTAGATTCGTTTTTCATTTCTAATAACTTTGGTATAAATCTGGTTATATACGCGCTAACCTGTATTTATAATCACATATTATGCTCTATGACTTAAGATAAGATATCAATTTGCATGAAAAATGAAATAAGATTTTATGATAAAGTTTTGAAATTGTTCTGACATTTGATTTCATCCCGTGATCCCAGGATAAAGAGATGGATGTTCATTCGTTTCTTATTCGCTAATTTTTCGTTCCAATTATCTCGAAAAGTTTATGACTCCTTATTTGTCTTCTTCTTTGCGCCTTGACCCACTTGGTAGTCCTTTATGGCAGAAATTAGAAATTGGGTTTTGCTTTAATTGCCTATCTCTTTGATGAAAACTTCTTTGTTTATTTAGCTTTTGAAGTTTTTGTTTGTCGTAATACGTTAAACAAACAATTTAAAACTATTTCAAATATTGACCTGACTACATTTTTTTTAAATACGAGGTTGGTCCGATAAGTAGTTAGCCTCACCGACTGAAATCGCCACAATCTTAACAAAAATTTCCTATCGTGTAGTACGTTCTCGTAGACGACTACTGTCAAAATTTCAGCCGATTTGGACATGCAGTTTTGTTTTTACCGCTTGTGGAAGCCGGTGTGTCCATAGATTTTAGAAAAATGAAAAAATAACAATATCGTTCGGTGATTCGGTTCTTGTTTTTGGAAGGGAAATCACGCAGTGAAATCAAACAGCTTTTGGATGCTGCATACAGTGAGTCTTCTCCTTCGGTGGCGACTGTTAAAAATTGGATTAACGAGTTTCAACGTGGTTGCACGTCAGTTTTTGATGAGCCACTCCCAGGTGCCCCGAAAATGGCTACCACGAAAGAAAACTTGACAAAAATCCATGATCTGGTGTTGGCAGACCGCTGATTGAAGGTGCGTGAGATAACTGAGATAGTACGCATCTCCAAATACCACGTGGGTCATATCTTACATGAAATTTTGGCTATGAGAAAGCTGTCGGCTCGATGGGTGCCGCATTTGCTCACTCCGGACAACAAGCGCAACCGTGAGATCACTTCAGAGCAATGTTTGACGCTGTTTAAGCGCAATCCCAAAGAGATTCTGCGCCGTTTTGTTACCGTCGACGATACATGGGTCCACTGGTACACACCAGAGACCAAGGAACAGTCGAAACAGTGGACTTTACCCGGAGAACATGCTCCGAAAAAGGTGAAGACTGTCCTATCGGCCGGAAATGTGATGTCTACCGTTTTCTGGGATTCACAAAGTGTGATCCACATTGACTACCTGGAGAAGGACAAAACGGTTACAGGGCTGTATTATGTTGAATTATTGGGTTGATTCGACGTCGAATTGCGGAAAAAACGGCCCCATTTGGCGAAGAAAAAAGTGCTCTTCCACCATGACAACGGACCGGCTCACACTTCCGTTGTCGCCACGGCTAAATTGGTCGAATTGGGCTAGGAACTGCTGCCCCATCCACCGCATTCTTCAGATTTGGCCTCGTGCGACTTCTTTTTGTTTCCAAACTTGAAAAAGTCTATCACCGGGCAGAAATTTCAGTCAAATGAGGAGGTCATCGGCGCCACAGAGGCATACTTTGCAGACCTCAAGAGAACTCATTTTTCAGGCGGGTCACGGAAGTTGGAGCATCGCTGGGTCAAGTGTATCGAGCTAAAAGGAGACTATGTAGAAAAATAAATCATCAATTTTCCAAAATTTTCGTTTTTCTTTTGTAGGCTAACTACTTATCGGACCACCCTCGTAAATATTAGAAATTTGGTATTGATGAAGTCAGAAATATAAAAAAAAATTTACCAACATACAGTGCCTAATTCGTTAGAGAGATCTTTTGCGAAGATAATGGAGGTTACTTTGTTTTTCCATCGCAATACCCACCCATCCAAATATAATCTTGTCAACGATGTTATTTTTTTTAAATGAATCTGTAGGGCTATTCTCGTAATCAATCGCTTTTAAAAATCACTTAACGATAAGATTAAGACACGATCGCAAGCAGTCGTATTCACAAAACTATCGAAATCTAATCTTAAATCCTATCTTGAACAGCAGCCCGATTCACGGAAAAGTTTAGTTCGAAGTTCGAACGAAGTTCGATTCAAACTTTTGTGAATAGGGCTGCTGGTAATAATAATTATTGTAGGCGGCGACTATCTACAGTCTATGTACCTATTCACGGAGGGTTTGAATCGAACTTCGTTCGAACTTCGAACTAAACTTAGACTTAAACTTTTCCGTGAATCGGGCTGCTGGATCATTTTCATACTGATATTTCAAACATAACGAATTTTTAAGATATCAAGTCAATCAAGATAAGAGCGCATTAAGACCGCTACGAGAATAAGGGCACTGTGCTTACTCTACTCAAAGTCAACACAAATACACTCATTGACTCTTTCACAGTAAGCTACTTAAAGCTTGTGTTGTGATGGTCGGCACCTGGGATCGAACCCACGGCCTCCGCACGAAACAGTGCGAAAGCCGGCGTCGTAACCGCTAGACCACCAACCACTTCTGTTATTATACAATTTAGATTTTTTGTTTCTATGGTATTCTAGTTCGGTATTGCTTTACGAATTTTTTTTATAGATAAATAAGTATTTTTTTATACAATTATTACTTAGAGTATTAACGTCGACATTGCGGGATTGAATTTCAAGAGTAGTCCTACATTAGGCCTAGACAAATAATTCAAATTGACGATCGACTACAAACGAATTCTTCGACAATCTAGAGTAGGATGAAAATTAACCGTCAACTTTTTATATAAGTGTCATTGTTTGGTTTAAATAATTATTATATTATGTTCCAGTGGACAGTTAATAATTTCGCACTGTACATTGGCGAAATCTTCGTTTGTAGTCGAACGCCAATTTGAATTTGTCTACGGGGGCAGGTCATTGGATTTTTAAACTTAGACATATTAAAACTAAATCTACGGTCGAAATATGAATTTAGTATATGTAGGGACGGGACCTACATAGGTATGTGGCTCAAAAAAGAATAACCAACAAGAAGAGAAAGATATGACAGAATCCCACTCCCAGTGGTCGACCTATAATACAGTTAGTTTCCTCTACTACCTTTATAGTTAATTGACTAATATAGCAATAAAATAAAATCGAATAAGTTTTCAGTGAGCTTTTAAAGAAACACATTTGAACTTACATAAATTTTATTTCTTGACCCAAAATTTGTAAAGTGCAACTACATAGGTATGCTTCATTATTTTTTTTTCTAATTCATTCAATTGGACTCATTTGTGCGCCGTGGTTATTCTTTAAATTTTTTATTTAAAGATTTTTATGTAGATATCTATAGATACCATTTAATTCATTTATCTCATTACCATTGGTTTTGCTTTCTTAGATCTCATTTTCTAAGTTACGGTGTCCGCGTAAGTTCTGCTTCTCTAAAATATGATTTCAGTATTTGGGTTGTTGAGGGTCAGCCAAATCTGAAGACTCGAATAATATGTTCCACAGAAAATGTCATATCACCTTCACATAATTTTATGGTAATTTTCAAGCGAGGCGAATCTACATAGACAAAATATTCTAATATTGTCATACATACTTTCTAGACTTTTTTAGCTTCGGTTAAAATATGGAATGTTACGAAAGATGGAGTTGGCATTTTACTCATATATTAAGTTATATCATATTAAGGAGATACGGATGTTGGCCGCACTCCAACTCCTATATGGAAGGATAACAAAAAATAGAAGAAGAAATGTCACGTTAGTGGAATGGTCTCCACTTCACGATAATTTGGTGAATTTCTTTAAAAAGAAAATTCTAGTTACTTTGGTGATAAAAAATGTTGTGATGTTTTTTTTACTCTTTTTTGTTTTATTATTCTTGTATAGTATATTCTGTTTTTTTTTCTTTGATGTGATGACGCTGATGACTAGTGGTGTAATGAAATATTTGACTGTATGATTCTCCTGCTCCTGTCGATACACAACGTTATGTAGAAATTATTATATTTTTTTCCCTTTTTTCCATGCCAGTTTTGTGTTTTCGTTATAAATTATAAATATATACCTAGGAACTTTTTATTTTTATTATTTTTTTTATGTTTTTTATTTTTATCAATCTGCATAGGAGGATTTTCCTCCTTTTTCCATTTCCGTCTTATATAAGCTTGTATGTTCATTATTTGCAGACATTACGGCAGGGTATGTTTTGCCTTTGTATATATTATGTATTTATGTTTTTTCTTTTTCATTTTTTTTTGTTTTTTCTTTATCATTTGAGATTATATAATATTGTTATATTATGAACTCCTCCCCGAAGCACGAGTTTTAGTCATTTTCGGGGAGAATATCAATGATAGCGATTTTGTCTCAATATTAGGTGTACATTTCATTGATTAAGGTATTTGAGTCATACAATATGTGTTATATAAATATAGATATAAATATAGGGGTTGAATTGAATGGAATAAAAGTATGTGCGCTTATGTATGCCGATGATTTAGTACTTATGGCTGAGTGTGAAAATGATTTGCAAGAACTTGTGTCAAGTGTGTTTGAAAATTGTGCAAAAAACGGTCTAAAAATGAATGTCAGCAAAACAAAGGTTTTGGTATTTGAAAGGGATGAAGCAAGAACGAATTGCAAAATAACGGTAGAAAATGAATATCTTGAGCAAGTGAATGAGTATGTGTATTTAGGAAGCATGTTTAGTCGGGATGGAAAGTGTGAAAAAGAAATCGAGCGTAGGAAAGTTGCTGGTTGCAGGGTGGGCGGTGCACTAAGACCTATAATGAGAAACAACAACGTCTCACTACAAGCAAAGAAACTAGTGCATAACGCAATCCTGTTACCATCGATGATGTATGGTTGTGAAACGTGGACATGGACGAAAAAAGAAGAATGTAGTATTAATGCAGTAGAGATGAAATCTCTACGAAGAATATGTGGAAAAACTTTATGGGATATGGAAAGGAATGAAAATATTAGGAAGGAATGTGGTATGGAAGTAAGTGTTGTGACAAAGATGAAAGTTAATAAGTTGAGATGGTTTGGACATGTGGAAAGAATGGATGCAGACAGAATGACAAAGAGAATTCATAAGGCTGAAAGGAAAGGTGTAAGAAAGCGTGGCCGACCGAGAATGACGTGGATCGAACACATCGATTCCGTCCTCAAGGAAGGCCATGTAAGAAGTAAGAGAAATAGGAGAGGGTGTATGAGAAATATTATGTCGGTGGATGAAGCGAAAGAAGTATGCTTGGATAGAAAAGAGTGGAGGTCCGTTCTCTCTGCCTACCCCTTACGGGACACGGCGTGATGGGTAAAAAAAAAAAAAAAAAAAAAAAATATGTGTCTTACGGTCGACAAAGGAAACAAACCCCAATTTAAGTATGTTTCATCACTAAGTTTAAGATTTCCCATCATTACTTCGGCAACGGGATTCAAACCCATGACCTTCATGTATGAAAGGCGTCAACCGATGCCACTGGACTACCAACGGTCTCATTATTATTTATTATCATCCTTTGACCTTTGCGATCCGTTTGGCCTACGATGTAAATCATATAGTGTCATATAGTAGTCTTCGCGTCAAATCAATAATTAAGCACATCTTTCAGATTATCTTCCATATATTTTCTTAAAAACCTTGTCCTTGGTCAAGCAAAGTATGGTCAATCAAGAAAATAACACGGAACTTACATACCTATACGTATAAGTAATTTTCAAATATTTTGAAAACTTTTCATATCATATAATATGTAGAATATTATTATTATTAAATGATATGAAATATTGCAGTTCAGAATAATATTGGGTATATTTTATTATTCTGACCCACACTATTTCAAAGGTGGAGACTTTTGTTCCTGGGTTTTGGTCTGATGCCAGGAAACAGTTTACAATTCATCTCGACACTAAACGCTGACGCTTTCCATACCTTGAATATGTTGTCAAAGGCACAACTTGCCAAGCCGATACGTATCGAAAGCTTTGTCCCGAGGTCACCAATGGTGGTAATGGCTAATCCCAGGTATTTGAAATTATCTACCCGAAAAACCTGGTGACCATTGATGGTTACTGGGGCAGCCGCTATTCGCCATGAGTTCTGTTTTCTGCTGATATCACAGCATCAAGATTTACGCTAGATGCCGGCACATCCGGTGGAGGATCATCAATTCCGCCATTGTGGAGAAGAGATGAAAATTGCCGGGACATGTGTGAAGTATGCCAAATGTTAGTTTGCCGAGGAGAGCTGTTCCTCCTCTCTCCTTCAGGGTTCCAAAGACAAAGAAGACTCTCATACCGATTCCGTTTGATTGAGGCTGAACTGAAGGATTTGGCCGTGGTGTAAGAGGTCATTGAAACTATGCGAGACCTATGCTCCTAAAAGTTGTATTAAAAGGTATAATTGATTGATATCCAAATATAACAAAATATGTTAGCAGTAGTCTATAATATGATGAAATAGTTTTTTTACAAAACTAAACATAAAATGTATAAGAGTTGACCAAAACAAAACGGCAAAAGAACCTTCTCAGAAATTCTTTCAACTAATATTTTCAGTACCTTTCAGTACCTTTCAGTTTCCTAGGAAGCGGCCGTTTCATTGTGTACAGAGTGCGTGCGGAGCTCGGTCGTGGAGTTAGTTGGATGGGAGATAAAATCTCTGAATTATTTGTAAGTGCTGCATAAATCAATTTTATTGTTTGTATTAAATTTACTCAGCTCGAGATTCGCACATACACTTTTCTCAACAGACAGAAGTAATCGTACTCACCTACTTTGTTTTGTTGGCGGAAGGGATACGGCGGTATTATTGTATTTGATCGCTGTTATTTTTACATTCGAGAAACGCTTTTTGTCTTCTTTGTGCCATATTCAATGCAACTACGCTTACATAAAACAGTGGAAACAACGAAGTTTACAATTTTATTATTTGCGATAGCCCATTGATATTGAGGTTTGTCTGTTCGCTGTCAGATGTAGGTATATAGCGACGTCCTGTTATTTTGAGAGTTGGGACGATATACAGTATCTCCGTAGAGAATATGATTGCATTCTGTCAATTTGAACACAGTCATTGTACGCAAACCAAAAAAATAAAGGACATCCATTTTAAATATCAATAATTTTGCAGACCATGAATCATTGGTTAGAATCAAGATATCTCTACTTAGGTAAAAACATAAAACAAAGCATAAAACCAAGATCCGAATATAAAAGTAATGCCTGTCTTTTTCTATCTTTGTGAATGTTGGCAGTGGCTCAAGTGTATTTTGCGGAACCCTCCGTATGAATCTCTGTTGAAAGGATTCCAGGGTCTTAATATGTCTCCGATAAGGAACCCAGAATTCCGCGCCATTCAGCAGCAGATCTATAAACTGCAATAAAAAAGACTACAGCAGATATACCGCCGAATGATCTGGTTTAGCAGCAAACTGAGGAAGTCTACAGAGGACATAATCCACTATGAATCAAATCCGTCCCACAATCATCGAAGAGGCAACAATGCATGAAGTAAGCTCCTTCGAAAATTGAAGATTCTAAAAATCTGGTCTTTGAAGCGCCGTGCTGACTGTAATTTTTAGGCGAGGACACCAAAGGAGAGGGGAGCGTGTCAAGAAAATATTATGAAGTGTGCATATGCTATAACTATGGAGAGAACATTCGCCAAAGAGAAGAATTATAAAAGCCGTAGCGCTAGTATAAGTTTTCGATGATCGAATATCGAAACGATCATCGAAAGAGTTTCGAGGAATTTTTATACTAAAATGATCGAATGATTCGATCGTTTGATTTAAGAACACTAATTGCACGCTAGCCCCACTGTTAGGTTAGAATATCTACTCTGCAACATACATGGAAGAAAAACAGGAGTATGAAAAAAAGCAAAAAAATAATCGTTACTGTTACACACTCGTCGCTTAGAAAATCTTTGAGGTGGAGTGTTTGAATTTATTGAAATAACCCAAAATATTGGAAAAACTATTTTGTTATCACTTTATTTGAGTTCTATTTTCTATTGTGTTCTCGTGTTTTTTCCTTTTGAATTATCAGTAGTAAAGTAACAAACCATCCTGTAGGCATACACGGACGTTAGCGAATGTTTATGGAAAAGTTTTTATACTATTTTGCATATTATAATTATTATTGTTTGAAAAGGATTCAATATAATTAGTTAGTTTACACTGTATTATTAAAAGCATAAAGTAAAGCATCCTATACTTAATAATAATAAATATTTTGGTACTGTATTAAGTACTATAGGTATATAACATCTAGTTGTACTTTGTTATAAATTACTACCAATATGGCTTGTTATAAACAGTTTACAATCAGTTGTAATTTGCCTGAAGCATATTTCATAATGAATTGACACCGTATTGTAACGATACAACAGAGTGCGCCGTATAAGTTAAATTAGTCGCTACCGGTGCAGAGGGTGATTATACGACATAATATTATAATGTTTTATCGAGGATGTAATGTTAGTGGGAAGTGTACTGAATTTTCTACCAAAAGTTGGATTAACAAATATACCCATGAAATTGATCGATATGAACATGATCACATTTAAAGATTATGGATCCATTTTCTTGTCTTGATTTTTTTATTTAGGAATATTTTTCATCTAAATCAAATAATTTTTTGGTTTAATTTATGGAATTTATAATATTTTCATACCTGTCACCATAGAACGTTCATGCGAGTTGATCTTATCTTGAAGTATTGTGGCGTTTTTAATGAACGTTTGTTTATAGATTCCTATTCTTCTGTTCTGATTTTTTCTCTTTTTCTACTTCTTTTGGTGTCTTGTTAGATCTCTTAAACGTTGACCATCATTCGTGATAGGTCGTTCGAAACAGCTCGGTTTACCTTCTAAGAATACTCATACTAATATTTCTTAACGCATATTAAATTTAAAGCCTTTACCACGAAATAAATAATTTTTTCAGTACTATCTGCCTGTTGGCACAAGGGTTACAGCGCCGTAGAGTCGCGTGACTCAATGTCGCATCCATTATCTATGAATTGTCAATCTATGAATTTTTGTATTTCCATTTCCCTTCTTCGGCCATATTGTAATGGAATAATACGTGTTTTATATCGCTCCACGCAGTTTTATTTAATTCAAAATAAATTTCCCCAATCCTCAACTCAACACTGCCATTTTTGAATAATTGTAGTAGTCATATAAGTCATCATAGGAAATGATGACTTATATTACGATAAACCCCGACATCGGTAGTTTAGTTGCCTCAGGCGCCAAACTCATTATCAAGAGGTCGCGGCTCCATTCCCTTAGGCTTAAAATATTTCCAAGTGTTTTCCACTTGGATTTTCTACCCGAGGTTGGCATCCAATCTCACTTCGGACGAGATAGGTTGACTTAAAATAATGCCTCAGGCTTTTCAGCCCATTTTTGTATAGATACAGAGCTAAGGCAATAATGCCAATGTGACCAATCTTTGACATTCTAGTAACTTGAACCAGAAACTTTTGTTCTTGGAAATATTTTACACAGCAACCACCCTCTCACCAACACACACTCTGTGTACATTAATATGTCTAATGTGCCCTCCCACAACAACTCTACATACTTTATGAATATGCGAGTCACTATTAGGGGCGTGTTTTGTATATCGGTTATTCAATATACTAGGTAGCTATTCATGTTGTTCGAAGTCAATAAGGTTAGTTCAAAAGGAAAAATGTACTTAATAGTGAGTTATCCTATACCCACTATAAAGTGTAGCCGAACATGGTGGGTAAACGTATACAATAATGATACCATTATAGGTATACACTCCAGTGAAATATAAACTACTAGCTTTCCCGACAGACGTTGTCCTGTGGTTCTAGCCCGAAGTTACCCGTTCATATGTACATGATGTCCACTGCGCCCCCGTTAAACAATACAAAATTAATTCGATTGAGTTAAGCTAATAAAATAATAACATTAAACTATTTCTGAAACATTCCTATTTCATTCGTATTCAAAGCTCTGGCGGGAACAACTTGAGAAAAATGTGCTCGCACACACACCCTACCTCGCCTAGTACCAACACGAATGTGCCCGATAATATTGTTGACTTTATATGAAAATTTTATATGAGAATATACAATTTTCGCGAGAATGAGAGGGAACTACCCGCGATGTCGTGAGCGCGTACCAGTAATCTTTCCATACAAACTTAAATATTGTATTTTACATCATTAGTTATCCATTTTTTTACTTTTTATTAGTTATTCTGTTATCCGAAGCGGAGAAGAATCAAATAAATCAAACATCAGAAGAATCTGTTGAGCCAATCTCGAGTTATAAGTGTTCGCACTAACCCGACTTTCATTTATATAGTAGATTATAGGTTTGATTCTCACGACTTCAAACATGCGATAGATTAAATTGTTGCCAATCGTCTCTATCACATTTACTTTTTTTACGACAATACAGAAATTAAAGATTTTCACGAAATTATTTTAGGTAAATGAGACAAAATGAAATTAGTTTTCAGATAATTATTCTTCACACATTTCACAACTTACGTACCTATCTATATATTATCTATGAAAATTTTTGTGTTATGGATTTAGAAAAATTAAAAAAAAAACGCAATTTAAGTTTGATATGAAAAGAACTTGCGGAATCATTAAGTAAAATCGATTAATTAGTAATTACAAACGTTAGTAATAACAAAAAAATTCGTTTTTATATCAAAATATTTGTCTAGTTCTAAACTTATTTTTTTCGTAAATAAGCCTTCTGATTCAACCAGTCTCACCTGTCAGATATGCCTTTTTTATCCTTCCCGATTTCATTGTTGAACAACTTGGAATAACTATAGGCAAGGTGATAAACGTCAAACTTTTTCATAACGTTTATTTATCACCTTGCCTGAGACTAACCACCACTATTCACCTTCCTTCCTCACTCTTCCCATCTCAAACAACCAGTCAAATACGAACCTACTGAACTGTACCCTGTTTTGCAGCCCCCGAACAGAGACATCAAGACGATTGTAAATCCTAGGCGCGAGAAAAACCGAAAATCTCTGAGCATGCACAGTGTTCATTCTGGGTGGAAGTCTAAGCCCACGAGCTCTGGCCCTTGTCGGCACTAGATGCTGAATTTCACCAGACCGATTCAACCCCTCAAAGCGGTATCTCACAAGGATACTCCGCACATACATCTGTCTGACATCCAGCACCCTATACGACCTGTACAATGCTTATGACGGCTAAGTTAAGCCGCAAAAGTGTATGACCCTCAGAATAGCTTTATGAGCCATCAAAACGGGGCGGAAATGGTTGGCAGAAGCACCACCCCAAACATTCAATGCCATAATTTAAAATTGATTGGCAAAGTGAGAGCCTCAGGACTAAAAACATATCAGCTTTCTCAATCTTTTAGCCAGTTGCTCCATATGAGATGTCCATCGTAGATTTTTTATCAAAAATATCTCCCAGATATTTAATACAATTATTACTTCCCACTCGAGTACACCCACAGATTGCAGCACAACCACAAGCAGCAATTAGTTTATTCATATCCGGCTATGATGCGACTTTCTTAACATGCCGATTAAATAACGAGTAGAGATTATCAAAGCAATGAAATGTTTCTTTCTTTTTTTCTAATTTAGTAAAAAAATATACCTATGAAAATAACCTGTTTTGTTAAGGACCTCTTACCATACGTATTAAAACAATTACTGTTGTGGATGTACGCCCGTCCAATTATATAAAAATTAACATATTATTATTATCATTAAGATGTACCGTTACGTTCTGCTAATTTGGATGTGGGGTGCATCTACAGAATATTGTGTAGTTATGCATCATTATAACAGATTTGGAGTGTCCCGATGTTCCACGATATTATGATACTGTGTTAAGGTCTCTCCATTGCTATGTAGGTACTGTTTAGCTTTTATTGTAACCCGTTCACACTTAATCCTACATGAGCTAAACGTTTGAATTATAATATGTAATTATGTACGAGTATGTTTCATTATTCGATAAAAAAAAACAAATATCATGCATCAATCATACCTACAACTTTTGATGGTCAAATTACTTATATTAAAATTATTTCCACTTTTTCGTTATATAATCTTATCGCATATTTTTTTTTTTTTTTTTTTTTTTTAAAAAATGAATCTGTGCTCACTCAAAGTGAACACAAATACACTCCTTGACTCTTTCACAGTTTCACATATTCTATGTTGTCATCATTTTTGTACACATTTTTGCTTTATTTTCCTTATTAATATACAAGTTTCGGTTGGGTATATTAAGGGGCAGTTTATATACGGTAGACCAAATATCTCTTAGTTACAATTATAATTTTGTTATTGATTACTATAGTTCCAAAATTTTGACAACACGCAGCACTTTGGAGTGAAAGCTCTAAAAAATGCGTCAAATTTATTTTATTACTTTTTCATAATTTTCGCATATTTTCACTGGCATACATCCATAGTGCACGGTCGACATTTTATCAATAACTTGACTAGTGTTGTTCTTTTATTGCTGCATTTGTCGAGTCTGGGGTCCCTAAATAACGGATATTTGATAAAATGTCGTTTACAAAAACCAGCCCTCTTTTGTAGATTTTCTAACAAAAAAGTTACAATACAGCCTTATTCCTGAAATAGTGGGAATGGACCTTTAGAAATAGACGCGGTTGGTGAAAATCAGCGCTACGTATACAATATAATAATAATCTCGACTTGTTATCATGCAAATGTGGGCAAACAAGTTCCAAGCGGTGCCTCTGCTTCTGTTAGCTTAGTTTATTTAGCCCCTAGGTAGTGGGGTGCTAGGTGTGTGTCATATACCCATAATCCTACCTACACACATCCCATATACCTACATACATACCTTCCAAATCTTACTCTAGTTTCACATCATTTCGTGTTGCTGCTTACAGATTTGTTTCCTCTTCCTATCACAGTTTTGACGGCCGACAAAGATGAAGCATAAAAGAAGTTAGAATGATTATTCAGCGCTAATTAAATTGCATTCGTGTGTGTGAATCTCATCTCATTATTTTTTTTTATTTATACATACATTCTTCAAGCAAATTCTTAGGTTCGTCTTCATGTTAAATTCTCTCACTCTTGATAATTAGAATTGAATTGAATTGAATCTTAGAAAGTGGTTCGGTGCTTTGGATGCTGTCATGCCATATAAAAGAGGAGTGGGATAGTATTTTCCACGCATATGGTCGCCAACCTTTGATTGAAATCGCAAAACAAGATGATCAATTAGTAATGACATGCATAATCTTAAAATACATACATATATCATGAGGAAAACAATAAAATTAATATTTTTTAAGCAAATGAAAATGTAGCCTGTTAGATACACGTTATTTTATGTCGACCACACCTTTTTACATCTTTCCTGAAAGAAACTGTTCGGTAGTAGGTATATGTGTTTTTTTATTTCATTGAGTCTTGATTTCCTAGCTATTTCAACTCACCAACTATACCTATACATCAACGGGATTATTCATAAAATAACAATTTGTCTTTAAACATTTCAACATCCGTTCACTTCGATGTGTTGAACAGTTTTCGAGTAAACTTTTCATGGTTAATTTGACTCAGGTCTTCTGATCTTCCCAGCACGTTTCTCTTTGAAAAACAAACTCTTTTATATCTGTTTTTGTTCCTTTATATTTGTTTAATCATCTTCAAACTTCTGAACTTTGTTCGTGCGTATGTTTGTCATCCGTTGAAAATTTTTTTTTGTTTAGCTTTGTCTCATAAATAAGACATAGATTTTATGTCTTTTTTTTCTCAATAAAAATGAATTTGGGCTCACCCAAAGAGAACCCAAATACGCTTTCGACTTCTTTCACACAAAGCTTGAGTTGTGAAAGTGGAAATGGTCGGTACCGGGATCCGAACTCACGACCTTCAATACGCTGTACGTTCGAAAGCCGTGGACCACCGGTCTATCAACCACTTCAAAACCGACCACGTCTTCCTTATGTTTAGGCAGTTCTACAGTCAAGAAAAGTGAGGATGAAGAATGCTTTACAATTTCCAGTATTATGAGATATCCAACCATATATATTGAAAACACACTCGGTTTCTTATGAAGTAGGTAGAAAAAATCAAGGTCCATTATTTTTTAAAGCGCGCCTCCATCGTTTTTTTACTTCTTACCCCAGGCAACATTGAGTGAAATACAAAACTGTGGGCCTAGACAAAATGCAGTTGGCGATCGACTACAAACAAATTCTTCGACAATGTAGAGTAGGAAGAAAATTAGCTGTCCACTTTTTTATATTTTTATATAAGTGTCATTGCTTGGTTTTAATAATCGTTTATATGTTTCAGTGGACAGTTTTGTCGCACTATGCATTGGCGAAATCTTCGTTTGTAGTCGAACGCCAGTTTGAATTTGTCTACGGGGGCTGGTCCATTTTGAAAAATTTTGTGTAAGGGTGCGTTTACACCAAGCGAACATGGAGTTCGAGCTGGAAGTGGACAAAAAACAACGAGTATGAATTCTGGCGCGCGTAATCTGTCATGGCTTATTAATAATAATTAGTTCTTGTTGTCAATTCTTGCTAGTTGTTTTTTTTTGGCGATAGTTTCACAAAGTTCACATAATAACAAAGAGTAAACGTAGACTAATATTTTTATTATAAATTTCAGCTCTTTTTTAACTATCTCGCTGTGTTCATTCCTGAGCTGGCAAAGAAAACTGGCCAACACCTTTTTATTACTAAACTTAATTCTTATGCTATTTTCAACGGCATTTTTTCAGTTCCTTAGCTTAAATGAAAAATTCGGTTTTTGGATTCAATAAAATAATATTTGACAACTCACCTGTCTGAAATGCTAGTGAGAGTTATACAGCTTTCTCTTAATGAACGTCTAGTTTCCTGTCAAACTTTGTTTCTCAGCTTGAAAAAGAAAATTTCCTTTTCGTCGAGAGTTAGAATGTGAGTGTGAAAGTACCTGGGAATCTTTGTACAAACAAAAATAGCTTTTTTTCTATCACTAACATAATATTATTATTATATTTATTTGTAGGCACATTGACATTCCATATTTTGTTTTTTGTGTTTTCTATTATATATCTATTTGTATATTTAGTAAATAAAATAAAGAATATGAAAAAGATAAACAACTCGATAGAGGAATATTTTACATAATGGAACTTTAAGTGTACACACATATAGTAGCACTGCTTGAAGATTCTTTATTATTTTACATCAGTAGAAATGGACTAATATACCGAGTACCCTCGGTCGAAACCAACACCACCTATATAAGAAGGCCTTAGTGCTGGTGGCCATTTTGCCTCTAACGTCACACCCGCGGCCAAGGCCGCCGGCACTTATAGAGTACAGGTAAGTACGTACAGATATAAGGCAAGTGTATACTGGGCCTTACAATGTGACGTCACAGTCTCAGCGATAAGGCTTTCTTATATATGTGGTCGAAACTATCAATATTTACTTTATGACCAGATGATGGTTTTTAAAAACGTGTTAAAATAACTTAAGAATGATAAATACAAAAAGCTCTATCCTGATTATGAATACTTTTTATAAGATTGTCTCACAGGTAAAGAGAAAAAAATGAAGTAAGGAGATTTTGGTACCTACTTATATTTGCTCTTTTTAGATAAACGTAGGTACCTGTTATTGGAGCACTGGAGATTCAAAATTTCTTTTTCATGGTTTTTTGTTTGTGTTATTCACTGTTCTGTTGGTGTCTATAATGAATAAATTCATCTCGATCTTTTCAACTAGAGATCGATCAACGTCAATCTATTACATGAGACTTTTGTGCTTTTGTGTTTGAGTGAACACAAATTCAATAAAAAAAAATTGACTCGATCTTTAATTTAAAGCTAAAGATATCTTCCCAATGCCACCGATGCTTAATTCAACTCAAAAAGCCCGCAAACCAGACCGGGTAGCTGCTAGTAGCGAATAAATTTATAATTTTATTATTTCAGTAGGGAGAAGAAAAAAAGATATAAAAACACCCTTTAGCCATGGCCGATATCGAAAAATTTATACAGGAGTGTAAATGTCAAGAATGTTAAGACCTTACATTGGCTCATAAAGTTTTCCGCACTGGATCGATGTTATTTATACTTACCTACATTTTATAATCCAGTTGGCTTCTTTCGGATTCATACAAACACAGATAATCTGACAAATAAATACATAAATTATATTAGTGGCTTAATGAGTTAGTATTCTTCCATGTAAGCTTTGCAATACATCCCCGGGCGTACATTGAATAACGGGTTAAAAAATAATCCTTTTTTTGCAGACTCTTTCAAAGCTTTGATTTTTTATCTTTATTTTTAGGAGATAAGGTACTGCTCTGAAATGTCAGTAGAATCTTTGAGGAAGAACATTTCAATCATACACATTGATCCTTCTTTGATTTTTTTTTGAAAAGGGATACCTACCTACATATCTAATACGACAGTGATATCTTGAGTGGATGCTACAGGACAATAAATACCCATTTATACGCCGAAAGTTGCATTCCTGGGGTTTTGAATATCGAATACAATTAATCAAATTTTCCTTTACACTCCTCATAGGGTCATACGAAGGCAACAAGTGCTCTCCTCTGCGGAATGTTTATGACCACCTCCCACACCATGTCCAAATCCCTCAGCTTTGCTTCGAAAGAGCGGAACAAGGTATAAGAGGACTCGTCTTCGGGATTGATGGGAAGGAGAACAGCGCTCTCCATGGCCAACTGTCATTCGGCATCCTTAACACATGTTCCAGCCAAGTAAATCTCTTCTCCATAATGGTAGAAGTGATGGGCCTCCGCTGGGTGCGCCAGCGTATGTAATGCGGTGGTACCATATTCTACCCAAAATTCTCCTGGTTTTTGTTCCTGGGCATTAGTCACGTGCCAGGACTCACACTCACAGAGAAAAATGGGGAACACGAGTCTGCTGTGTTTCACATTGGAGTTTGTGAATTTAAAAAAAAATGTATTTGAAGGTGGCCGTCTCTAGTAGCGCGCTAAACATGATGTAACCAAATATCAAAAAAGATAAAAAAGTAAAGTTTATGAGGTTAGAGAAAGGGTGGCAATCAATACACATTTTGTTGAGGTTGGACACCATTAACCCTCCCAAAAAGAGTATCTTATAAAAGTGGGTAAGGGATCCTCAATAGGAAATGACATTGGACGATATTTATATTATTTATTTCTCCATTATCTATGTATGTTTGATTTTTTCGTCTAGGTATTGATGGATATTTTTTGAATAAAAATATCTTTAAATTACCTATTTAGGTATATTGTACTATAAGAATTGTGTAATAATTGTCTTATTTTATTTGACATTGATTATTTGACTTTGATTAATCGCAAAAAAAAACTCTGAAGTTATTAGTCAAATATCAAAAAAAATTGTTAATTTTATACCATAGGTTTACAACTTCTGCCTATCTGTGTGCGTACCAATAATATTTTGTATTCGTTTTAAGCTTTAGTTTATGTCACCTGTGACCATGCAGGACCTGTTCCTGCGAAACTAGTCAGGTAAATAAATATTGTGGAATAACAAATCAATTGTTTTATTTAAATTATTTTATTTAAATAATTCCACCAAGAATGCACGTTCAATTCGTTAATTTTATTAAAAACAGTCATCTTTTGGAATCCGGAAGTTTCTTAATAACAGACGAGAAATTAAATTATTCTAGCAAAGTTTGTACAGCTCTTCTGTAATCAACATTTAATTCATTTGAAGAAACATTATGAACATTAAAGACTCGGAGATAAATGCAAGAATTGAATTGCTTATATTTATTTTATAAAGTAACTGGAGTTGTTGCATATTATAATTGCATGTCACGAAGAAGCAGTATGAACTAGGACGTGCTGTAACATAATTGCTTTTGAATAGTTCCTATTCGTTTAATTTTTAAATAAAACAACCCTGCCGATCTAGATGAAATATCCTATAATCTCAAGACAGTTCACAAGCGCTGGTTATAGAATTCATCCGTCAAGTATGATGACGACGGATGTGAAATGATTTCAAAAATAATAACCAACTGGTCGACCCGTCACCCCAGAATTAAAATTCATTGTGTTAACTCAGAAATAGTTAAATAACTGAATGTCATATTAGCTGAATTAAATACCGTTCAAAGATATCAATTATTTTTTTTCGTCTGGGCCTAGAAAACTCTCCTCGGGCATTTAAATAGTAAGGATAATAAAATAACAAAAGTTCGACGAGTTTATTATAATAACATAATATCCTTTATGATTGTGAAACTTTATAAAAAAATCAAGAGATGGCGATGTAGTAGAACAAAAGTCATATGAAGAATGTTAAGCTTTGATCAGCAGCATTAATAAAAAAAACATCCAATTTTAATTTTTAACTTTCATCTACCAATTGGCACCCTCTTAATTCAATCATCTACCTCTCTTGGCACTATTGCCAGTGAAGATCGGCTCATTTTAACCTAAGTGTATATTATTATTTTTTCTCTGTGGGAGGGGAAAATCCTCATGGAGGTTGAATCGGACTCCTGCCCACAGATTTACCGACTAAAAATTCCTTCACTGGATCTCCTTCATTTTAGGGTTTCTAAGAACTTCAAGTACATATTCACCTATCCGTGTTTATCCTTCAGTTTTGAATAGTATCATCTGCTATGGCGTCTCTTAACAGAATTTTATCACGCTGCATCATTCAGATATTGCATATGAAATACAAGAAAGATTTACTGGCCTGATTTTCTGATGGTCTTCGATTTATATGCCCATACCAACTTTCATTAATGCCGTTCTTCTACTCGTAAGCGTGAACCTTTGATTTTATCTTGAGCATTCTCATTTTTGCAGTTTCAACTACTAATTCAATATAAATCAACCTGAACGTCCTGTATTTTATTATGAATGAGTATATTATAAGAACTCGTCAAAGACCATAAAATCTCGTTTGTGATGGGTAGTTATTGTGTAATGATAATGCCAGGATCACGATTTGAAATAAATCTATTAATTATATCCGAGGGCCGAGCCTTCAATACAAGAGAGCCCACAGTGGGAGCAAGCACTTGGGTACCCAAACAGAACTATTAACGTGTTAATGGCCGAGCGTGTGGGTGACGTTTATGGAAGCCATGGACGGGGGTGGGTAAATAGCGAACTTATTGCCTACATAAAACCAACAGTTGATATTAATTACTATTGTGTATGATGAGGGAATGGGAGGATGGTGTCAAGAAACTTCTCATTTTCAATTTGAACTCTTATTTTAATGACTTTATACTCACCAAAACTATTTTCCGTATCTTTTTTTTATATTATATATTTACAATTTTCAAGAAAAACATTTTATAATTTACTGCGCCAATTAAAGTATCTACCTGATTTTTTAGTAAAACACAGTATTTTTAACAAAAATTAAAAGTATGGGGGAGGGAAAAGGAAGAAAGGGAGGGAGAAGGGAAGGGAGCCGTTGCGCCTACATAATAATACGTTAATACTTAGCAGTCATCAGTTCTGTTAACAAGTCCATGCAAGTCAAAGGTAAAAGGTAGGCAGCTATGCACATGCGACCAACACATCACAGAGCTAAACAACACCACACCCCGTCACCACCATCTTCTTTAATAATTGCTCTGATTTTTATAGCTAATTAAAATACAAACATATTAGTTAAAAAAAGTTGAATATTGTTTAAACTTGATCCAAATTTAAACAATATTTCATTTCATTAACAACTCCTCACCATACTTCTACGAAGTTTGATTCTACCCACCCGGCATCTCCTATATGGTTGTGTTTATAATGAACTTTCTTTGGTGTTTGGTCATCCTCCATTGACTGGGGCATAAACTTCAAGTATTTCAGCCAAATGATTTATTTTCGGCTCATGGATGTACTTTTTTTTTGCAAATAGGCCTAAATAATTTTTCTTAAAATATTCCTTTAAGAAACCGGCGCATTCTCATCCATTCTGCTCAACAGCCAACATGCGGAAGCGTATACTAGTAATGGTTGCAACACGTTTTGTGCAATGTTAGTTTGGTGCTTCTTTGCAGCAATAGAGGTGTTTGTGGATTCTGAATGAGTTTTTTTAGCCACAATTATTCTTCTCCTGATCTTTATTTTATGCTTGCAGTTTGGTACCCTTGAGCCTAAGTGTTGGAATGATTGATGTTCATGGGATACTTGTGCGGCTGGACATTTTGGATGCCATCATAAATTTTGTCTCGTGGATGTTTATATTAAGATTAATTTCACCAGGTGTTCTTTTAAGGTCAAAAAATGATCCCTGTTTGCCATTGTTTAGATTGTGATTTTGTAATTTATACTTGAGCAAAAGCCTTTTGGTCCCGAGTGGAATGAATAAAATCCCTAACTGTTTGAATGCTTGTCCGCCCTTGTACTGTAAAAGCCATTCATCTCTGTCTTCTATCCACACCTTACATTCACTCGATATTATCTTTGACGATAAGTTGTCGAAATGTGAAATTTTTTTTTGAAAAAAGTTTAAAGATTCTAAGATAAATTTTAGAATAAAGCATAAAGTGTTTCTTGAATAAAGTAAGTACGGGCGTCAGAGTGAGAATGTCGAACACTCCCCCCTAATATATTATGAATCTATATCTTCTAAGATAAAAACTTGTAAGACACGCAACTAAGAAAGTAAAATCTGACAGCTATTTGCTTTAAAGGGGCTCATTTCCTTGCGAATGATTTTCAATAAAATCGCTCAACTACTCCTCTCCTTCCGCTTGAAGAGCAACTACCGACCCTCTCTCTCTTCAACACACTTTTCTCATATCCTCTTTCTTCCAGCATTCTTCTTCTCATCTTTCCATCCCATATATTACTTTCTATTCGAAGACACGAATTAAAATTCTTTTTTCTTTTTGAAATCCGATCAGTATTAGAACACGTTCATTCAAAAAAGGGCACCTGAGATTTTTTTATAGATCTGAGATACCTATAAGTTATTAATATTTTAATTAATTCTTCTTGCTCTTCTTCTTCCATGTCATTGTGCGCTCCCTAGATGGAGCATAATATGGACTTCACAAGTCCTCGTCATTCTGTGCTCTGTTATCCTCACTGCTTTACATATTCCAGTCGACACCGGCTTCCCGAAGATCCGCTTTGTAGAGTTCTTATAGTTCGGAGGGGTCTACCGCCACATCAAATTAATTACTTATAGGTATAAACATATAAGAACATTTCCACTAACATCCCAGTGGATTGACAGATATTGGAACACAGTGAAAACTATGAATAAATTGTCCTTGCCATGAAGCTAGGAAGAGAAAACCACGAAGGGGGCTTACAAAGAAGGGGAGGACTGCAATGGTAGCGTTTGGTAAAATGTCCAAATTATTATGGGCGCCCGCAGAAAATTTCCAAGCGGGGGAAAAAAAAAATTCCAAACTTTTTTCTTATACTCTTTATGTTAACACGGAGTAATTTAAAACAAAAGTAACATTATTTGACTATTTTCAGACTGCGGGCACCCATGGAATGTATGTATATCCTGAAGTCTCATTTTGCTGCATGTATTCTCCCTGGCCCCCTTTGGCTGTAAAATCTTTGTGTTAAAGAATATTAAATAAGTTAGCTGAAACACAACGAGCCATGACGAAGAGGATGTTAGATAATATCTCATTGAGTGATAGGAAGACCAATACACGGATAGAACAGAAAACATGAGTCACCGATGTGGTACGAAAGGTTGCCAAAAGAGAGTTAAGCTGGTCAATTGTGGCTAGAGTTTTATTGACACCAGATGGAACCAAAAATGGAGAACTGGTCGGAGAAGTTTTGGCAGGTCTCAGCGAGGTAGCCTGAAGACGTGAGAATAGTTGCTGGAGGCGGATGGATACGGCTGGCGAAGGGAGTTGTGGAATTCTCAAAGGGAGGCCTAAGTCTAACAATGTACACGAGAGGGCTGATAAAAAATATTTCAAAACACTTATTGATGATAATATTATGTTATGAAAAAAGTTGGTATTCTTATACCTATATTATATTATTGTGAAACTTGTAAAGAATGATGTAGGTAAAGTTTGTATCTAATTAAATATTCCTAGAAAATGATTTAGCTTTGAAAATTCATTTGTCAAAAAGTTGTGTCAGTAGATTTTATAATGATAATCGTTCAACTTTCCGGGCATTTCTTTTTAAGTAGGTACTTTCTATGGTTGAGCCGTGTATAATGTTGGTGGGGCGTTAAATAATAATGACTGTACTATGTTTCCCAAACGTTACCTTACTTTGGAAAGGTTCTTACTGAGATGGATTAAAGAAACATTTCGTACCAAAAACACATTTTGTTAAAAATATTAGTTGGAACATTTTCAAAGTGAGGTATCATCTCACAACTATCTTCACGACGCTGAAAATAAACTCAGGTATCTAAAGGTTTATTTTATTAATCGTATGAAACATTAAACATAAATCAATAATTATTTTACATTCGAGATATATTACCTATATTAAATATGTTTATATATGAAAACACTTTGATATTGGTAAGATCCATAGATAAAGCGACTAGTTAAGGGTAGTTTCAATAATAATAGTACCAATAAGGTTCACAGGGTAGTTCAAATTTTTTTTTACTTAAAATAAAAAGCAACGGAAAATTAACGTAGAAGAGGTATTTGAGAATTGAATACAAAGTCATTGAACACTAAAAATTATTTCGAATAAGCTTACATTAAATTAAATACCTACCTACATTAAAAATATTTTAATGTCTAAATAATTTATATTATTTTACATATTTTTCAATAATGAATTTTTTTATAATTTTTATTTCGTTTGGCTATTTTTATTTGAAATTGTATATTTTAACATCAAATATCTACAGAGGTTAAAAAATCCTAATAAATAACTATGTGTAATGATCTCTAATAACTGGGAGTTTATTGCTTATATAAAAAAGTGGATTGGTTCCAATTAACGGGACCAAACTACATACTTTCTTTAAATATGAATTTTTTTTACAAGCATTTATATACAATTTTATGTTAAAGAGCAAAACATGAATAAATTTTATAACATTGATGTAATCTACATAATTCGATTTTATATGATTAATATTGTACACCTACATACAGAATATTAAAATAGTATGTATAAATACGAGTATGGTGATATTATACATACCTTCTTAATGTAATTTATATATTGAGATTTAAGTATAGGTATATTTATTTTGATTATTTTAAAAACTATGATTAATGAAATATTTTTAATTTATATTCAATAAATTTATAAGCGTAGGTAAACTTGAAAACAACAGTACGTAATAGCTATAATTATACAGATGACTTGTAATTAAACATATTTCTTGAAAGGGTCCATACTAGAGCTAATTTGCAATAATTTTGTTTCCATTCACTAGGAGTCTAATGCCAGTGATTTTCGAGTTATAAAATTTTATAAACTTTGAATTTTCTCTTGAAATAACTGAAAATCGTGAAAAAAATTCATAACTTTGGAAACTAAAAATTTATTTTTCTAATAGCATGATGAATAAAAAAATGATTTAAATAAAAAATCAAGGAAAAATTTTCAAAAACATCTGAAATATAACGTTCTTAAAACACAAGTTATTTTTTTGACTTTGAATTTTGGTTTTTCGAAGGGTAATGAATATTCTACAAAACTTTCCTGATACATAAACTTTCTGAGAAGGTGCAAATGCTCTGTCTACTTTTAAACTTAAGCTCTAGTATAACCTCTTTCAACGAATAGGCCGAATAACAAGTCGCTTTGTATAAAAAAAGTCTAATTACATCAACGATATCATTAGAATTTTTATAAACTCAACTATTTTTAATATAAATTTAATATCACCAAATTACAATTTTCATGTTTTAACCTGATTATATATTTTATTATAAAAGGTATCTTATTAAAAATTATTAGGTAAAATTTAAAATTTGTCACCAATCTTTTTATTTTTGAATACCGAATAGCTTCAATTCATTTTTAATGAAATGGTCATTATTAATTAACTGTCCTACAAATCAATTAGTTTGGCAATAACGAAAAATTTATATTTTTTTTATCAGGTGATGTCTGATTATTCTTCAACAATAGATAGGTACCTACATGTTTTTTAAGCATCAAATATGGGCGAGAAAGCAATAGTGTATCCTGACAATGCATAATGTATCTAGATACTTTAAAAGCGGGCTTCGAATGGTATGAACGTGGTTTGTAAGGGTGCGTTTACACTAAACGAAAAATGAGCCGAATCTAGAAACAGAGCATACTTTCTTTTATGGTTGATACTGAACACCATGGAAACAATAACAAATAAGAACTAATTAATGGGCGATGGCAGATTATGACGTAGTGTCCTTATCAAGACCAAGAAAATATATCCACTCTACTTCCAGCTCCGCCACGATATTCGTTTGGTTTAATTGTACCCTTATAGAAATAAAAAAAAATATACAAGAAAAAAAGAATGCACATGGCTTGGGTACGGATGGGTATGAGACCTCTTCATTGTTAGAATGACGTTCTTTGAACTAAAAATCCTGCAAGAGTTGACACGATGTTTCCTAAAATCTCGGTCTATTGAAAATAATAACATATTTCCCTAGTTGATTGATTTATATTTTAAACAATTTATAAACTATCTGCTTCAGGTAAGAATTGCTGTTGGGCCACTGAAGAGAGGGCCATATCGATTGGCTTCGTATCGTCGTACAGAGCAGGAGCTTCGCAGAGAATCACGAATGTTCCAACAATGGAAGCGATGGTGAAGATCCAGAGAAATAGGCGATCCAGCACCATCGCCACGAATCCCCAATCTTGATCTTCCTGTTAGAACAAAAACAATGGGAATATTCTTACAATAATCCTTTTTGAACTCTGTTTCATATAATAGAACTTATAATTTTAACTTTACTTACAGCATTGAACTCATCCTGTCTCTGCATGTGGTGCTGAATGAACATGACGTTGTGGATAGCCTTTTCTAACTCAAAAGGATACTTCTTCCTCGGAGCAACGTCGCTCAAGGAGTCGTCGAGTCCGGACATGACGCTTGGTAGTCCATTGTATCCGCTCAAATTACCGAGCATTCCACCAAATGTACTGAACCTACACATATTCCAAATTGAATAGTACAAAATAATATTTATACATAATCAAAAAAAAAAAAATAATAGTATGTAGGTATGTAGAATACTCGTCCTTTATTCCATGGATTTGTTACGTGTGGTTTGTAGCTAGGCTAGAGGCAACTCCTTGTTATAATGTTCGTTTCTCAGTATTATTTATAGAAGTAGTGTCTGTAACGCCTTTTTACCCAATTCGTCACTTGCACATTTCCATGAAAATAATTATCCTTTATGAAATCCTTCTATCAGGATGACTTTTGCTAATCTATATAATATTTGTCTTGAACACTGACTCACTGACTGACTGACTGACTGACTGCCTGCCTGACTGACTGACTGACTGATGTCATTAACGCCGCTAGATGGCGCGCCACTCGCACCCTCAAACAAGTTTTGATCCAGCGGATCGGGGATGCTTCTGAGTAACCAATAGCGTTTTGCCGTTATGCGCACGCGCGTTGAACATACAGGTATACTAACTAATATTATTAAGTGTTGCCAACGTGGGCGATTTATCGCCATTTGGGCTACTCGGAACGAGAATTGGCGACGACAAAATGCCCTTTTTTTTGGTGAACTTTCACCTCTCCGGCCAGGGGCGCCACGGGCGCCTTTAAAAAACTAGTTAAACAATAATTCATAAAAAAATTATGTACCTACCGAAGTAAAAAAAAAAATAAAATAGAAAATATAAAGGAATACTTTGCTGATGTGATTCTAAATGGTGGTAAACTAAGATTGCCTATTTCTAGGAAAGTGTGTACAGTATATAAGTGATTTGACTCATATTGAATAACGTCTTTATTCAATTTGATGTGAACATTAATTCAATGAGAGACAAAATATTTCAAAACACCCTCACGGAATGATCATTAGATTTATAGGAATAACCTTGAGGTGCAAATTGCCTAAGGGGATGAATGTAACGACATGCAAACGAACAAAAAGGTATATTCTTGCGTTGCGAGAGGCGATTATCTCTACGGTTTAGATAAAAATATGTAAGATGGTATATAAGTCTCCAGAAATTGACAGTAGCATAATATGCGATTTTTCTACACCCAATTTGATTGAGAGTAAAAAAGTGTAAATAAGTCAGTAAAGATTACACTTCATTTTTCTAACATTTTATTTCATTTAATTAATATTTAGAATTCGATTATAACAGAATATAAGATATAATAGGTACATAAAATAATATTAAAATATGGTAGGTATAAGATAAAATAATACATAAATAATTATTTAAACCTTAAACTGGGTTGCTTGTTTTGAAGTATCGACACGTTTGATTCCATTTTAGGGGTGTGAAGTCCGATTGTCATAATTCTATTAAAACGTGTCAAAGCTAATGTTTGGTCAAAAGGTATGGTTACAATTTTTTTTTTCATTTTTAATGGATTTGACATATTTTTTTTTGCTATACGAGTCACGGGGCTTAAGTAAGAGGCGACAATTCTTGTAGTCGATACGATATACTATATTTAGGTACTTATCTATATATACATATCATTATAATAATGTAACATAACATGAAAAAGTGGTATGTTTAATGCTTACAATTTATTTAATTTAGATATCAAAAATAACGAATAATTATACAATAAAAATGTAGAAGAGGTATTTGAGGATTAAATACAAAGTCTTAGAATAATAATCAGATTGATTTCTGACTATGTACCAGGACCGCATAGACATTTTGACACGTACAAATATTTTGGGGAATTGAAGTTGCTGACTGTTAGGGCTATTTTTTTATTACAAATTGGGTATGGAGAACTTTTCAGACAATAAATTTAAAAAAAGATTAATACATGCACATAACACAAGGTTTACTAAAAATGAAGGATTAAAGGTACCAAAAACTAACAACAAGTATGGTGATCGCACTCTAGAGTGCTTAGTTCCGAAAATGTTTAACTCATTGCCAATGAAAATAAAAAAATGTAAAAAAATTGGAAAATTGAAATTGTTGCTAAGGGATTGGCTGTGTAAAAATAAAACTATGTATGTATAACCAAACCATAGTATAATTAGAATTAAATAGATATGTAAGTGGATATTATAATGCGGTAAACTGAGGGTGGAAGTGAGCGGTACCTGTTGACAAGTCATTTAAATGACTTAACGGGTTCCGCTCATTTGTTGCACTGTTTCTATGTAAAATATTGTGTAAATAAGTTTCTTATTGTATCTTTCTGTTTGCATGTGTATATTTATTTATTTAATAAAAGTTTAATTAAAAAAAAAAAAAAAATAAATAAATAAATAAAATAGTTAAGTTTAGATAAAAACTAATAATTTAGGACACACTGATATAAATGTGATGGGGTAGAGAGACCATACTTTGCTGAAATATTTGGACATAACATTTGTGACAATATCCCGGCTATTAAACACATATTTTTAAATGGATCATAATTTGACACATACAATATTTTGATTCGAACGGTAAAGTAGTGTCTCTTTCCTTCATATTGTTTTAAAGGATTTATAAACGAGACACCAAATACGAATTGCAAATATTTCTAAGCTGGCTGTAAATGTTACCACAAGCCACACTATTGCAGCCACACATTTCAAGAAACGTATGGCCCGTCTTGAAGCCCCATTATAATATTATTATTTCTATAGAAATATTGTCTATTTTCTAATAAATAAGTACCTACCGTACTTCACAACTTTTCATCAGCATGTAACATTTTTAAATTATTATTAAATTTTTATCAGATTTGAATTTAATTTTGCTACTTTATGTAAGTACCTACTTATAAAATAATATACTTTATCTGAAACTTTAGGATAATCTTATATATAAAAATGGAGAGCTATTTCGCGTTGTCATCGGATGGCGCCTAAACGGCTGGACCGATTTCGCTAATTCTTTTTTTGTCGTGTAGGCTTTTATAAGGAGAGTGTCCTTTTAGAACAAAAAAATTAAGAAAAATGCATGGGAAATTAGAAAATTTAAGAAAACTATAAAAATGGAGATTTATTTCCCGATATCATCGCATCACGCCTAAACAGTAGGGCCGATTTCGCTAATTCTTTTTTTGTCGTGTAGGCTTTTATTGGGGGAAGGTTGATTTAGAAGAAAAAAATTAAGAAAAATGCATGGAAAATTAGAAAATTTAAGAACACTATAACAATGGTGAGCTATTTCCCGATGTCATCGCATCACGCCTAAACGGCTGGACCGATTTGGCTAATTCTTTTTTTGTCGTGTAGGCTTTTATCAGGACAATGTCCTTTTAGAAGAAAAAAATAAGAAAAATGCATGGGAAATTAGAAAATTAAAGAAAACACAGAAAGTAGATAATCTTTTTAGTACTTTTTACAATATAATTTTCTTCTACTTTAAATTTTTATTAATTGACATTTGAAAGAACTGTCAGTGGATTGATTGTTGTTGCAATTGATAGAATGCGAATGTAAAATATATCGTATGAAATAGATTGATTGGATGGATAAGTCATATAATATTCATTGCAGTTATTTATTTAAGGAGTTTTGGAAAGTTTTAATACAAGGAATTCATTATTGTAATGAAGTGTAAGGAGTATTGAAAACTTTCTTTATTTACAGAGATTTTTAAAACCGCCAGCAAACAGAATCGTATACATAACATTGCTATTAAGGAGTTATACTTAATTGAAGTTCGTTTGATAAGGAGTTTTTAAAGTTTTAACACAAGGAATACATGATTATATTGAAGAACAAGTAGAATATTTTTTTTGTTGTTTGAAAATCAATTCTTCGTTTATGGCCTGTTTTTAACAGAGGATGAGTACATACCTACATATAACGTAAATATAATCTGCATCGTTAATATGTAAAAAAAAAAGCTGGATATTATTTGCTGATGACCTAGCATTTGTTTCTTTATTGAAAATAAAAATTGCAACACTTCCACCATGTTGTAATAGAAGATCGAAAAAAATCACAGATACTGCATTAAATGTGCTTTTTATTTATTTCCATTGTTTTGAAAGAGAAGATTTAAGAACGCAATGTTGTGTGAAAGTGAATGTCGAGAACTTGGAAGTATGTCTATTTAGGTAATTTATTTAGAAGAGATGCAAGGTGTGAAAAAGAGATTGAAAGAAGGAAATTGGCTGGGAGAAGGGTTGGCGGTGCACTTAGACCTCTAAGAACATATCTCTGAAATCGACAGTTGATGTACAATGCAATCCTGATACTATCCATGATTTATGGGAGTAATGGGAGTGAAACTTGGACATGGACGAACAATTTGGAAGTTGGAATAAATGCTGTGGAAATGAGATCACTGCGTAGGATATGCGGAAAGAGACTTATTGATAAGGTGAGGAATGATAATATAAGAAAGGTATGTGGAGTGGATGTTAGTGTAGTGACTAGAATGAAAGTGAATAAAGAAAGAAGGTTTAGGCATGTAAAGAAAATGAACGAAGAGAGAATGTCTAAAAGGATATATAAATTTGAAAGAATAGGTGCACGCAGACGAGGCCGACCTCGAATGACATCGTCCGACCATATCAGTGCCGTCTTACAGGAGGGCCAAGTCAGGAGCAAAAGGAATAAAAGAGCATGTATGCAGAATGTTATGCGTTTGGAGGAAGCGAATGAGTTTGGATTGCAGAGAATGGAAGTCCATACTTTCTGCCTACCCTCTTCGGGAATCAGCGTGATCGGTAAAATAAGTATTGACACCTCAATGCGTATTTTGAATCGGCACGGAGAAGTTCCTTATCGTACTTTGATTAATCAATCAATATTATTTTAACTGAGCAAAATAATTATTGAAATATCGAATATAATGATATACCTAAATTCTTTTTTTTACATATTAACATCAAATCAATCAACATTAAAACTCCCTTTGAACTCCACTCAGGAGCAAAGTGAGGCAATAAGAGCTCTCCAATGCACTCGATCTTGCGCAATGATGACCTCTTCCCACATCATATTAACATAGGTTATAAGTTTTTGACGTAAAAATAAACTCAGATCCGATGAATGCAGCGTGGTATGCAGGTTTTGCTAATGCCAGTAAATAGTCATTCATGTTAAATAACTAAAAAACGAATTTGAGCTCTGTTGCATAAAACCTAGAGTACCCATATTATTTATTTCGATACGAAGTTCGACGGGTCAGCTAGTATAATATATATCTAAATAATGCATCAATATTTTAAAATAAATCACAACAATTAACAACACTATAAACATAAAATAATATTTTTGACATCAATCAATGGCAATAATAGAGATGAAAGTAACCAAATATGGAATATTATTCGTAATGTGGATAAACTTACATTTTTCTCGTAAAAACGTAACCCCACTCCTTGTGGCGATGAACATTGAGCATTCATGTTCTTTATTGCCTTTTGAACAGTATACGCGTGTAATGTAGAAGATCTTACAAATTATTCGGTTGAACGTTATACGTCCGCAGTAACAAAGTTGAGTTTCAATTAATTATACACGCCAAATATGAACAATGTGTGAGCTTCATAATATGTGGAATAGTTCTAAAAACATTCATTGACTGGGTAACTCTTTTTATTTTTCCTTTTTGACACAGTTTTCCCGATGCATAAATAACACTAATGAAGATACTGAGTATCTTATCTGTCATAGGCTGTTTCTGAAAATCTTCAAGGAGAAATCTGGATGAAATGCCTCAAGCGCGAACTCTCACACGCACACGTAAAGGTCGAAAATTAATGTTGGGATTTAGCGAGTTTTAAAGGTTAGGATGAGGAGAGGGGAGAGGTAGCGTTAAGGACTCAGCGTTTATTACACTCAGCGCTTATTACACTCAGCGCTTATTACATTCGGCGCTTATTACACTCAGCGCTTGCCCGAGCGATTACGTTGCTTTGAATAAAAAGAGAAATTTTCTTAAAAATATAACATCAAACAATACAAATATTTTCTATTCTGGTCATTTGTCTGTGTGTTAAATTTATAAACCTATCATAATTCTAGAGAATTCCAAATAGTAAGTGAAATTATGAATTATCATAATCAATAATGGCGAGAAAAATATAATCCCCAGAAAAAAAAACAATCGGTTATTTCAGATATCATTACACATACACGGGTATTATGTAAAAGTGAGTATATGTATAACTACCTGTTGTAATTTTGGCTACATGTAGATATAAGAACTTTTTTAAAAATTGACAGTTTATTTTTTTTCATTTTTTTTTATAACAGAAAATACCATATTATATACAATTGCACTATTGTGTCACGCCAAGTCTCGGATATATTTATTTCATTCATGGTAGCAAAGAAAAATAAAATAAAAATAGATTAGGCACAATAAATACATATTCCTCGTTTGACTGTTTTTTCAATAAAGAATTATCCACAGCTCATTGTAACATGGCCTAAAATATTAAAATAAGCGCACCAACATGGAGGGGAGGGAAGGGGGGGGCAGAGAACTGCTTTCAAAATAAATAAAAATACGGTATTGGCTGTTTGTCCAGAATCGCGCCTTTTCTGCCCGCTTTTCATATCACCGTTCAAAACTCGCTCCCAATTACAGTTGTTTGTCGTTTATAATTACTGCGTTGGTGTAGAATTCGATACATTCCACATTATAATTATAACGATTAAAAGTATTTTTATGCGTCAAAAACAAAATGGCGTTCCATATTTAGTTAGGTATTTACCTCTATTATTGCTAAAGAAAAAAAAAATAACAATTCTGCAATAGAGTAGTTAATAAACTACATTTGAAATCTACTCACTAATTTTTTTTTCATACTTCACAAGTAGATACGTTTATAAGTTATAAAAATGATTTAAAATATTTGATTACATTGATTTTAGCTTTAAATTTTTATTTTATATACGCAAACATAGTAATATGTGTATAATGTATAATTTATAGAGAGATATTTAAATAATTAATAATATATTTATTGTAATTTTAATGCTATTATTGATTAGTTTCAGGAATAATGTTTTAATACAAAAGAAAAAAAAATGTTTTAATGTAGACATAAGTTGCGTCATCTAATTACATACCCTATAAGTAACTTTAACCTTCGCACGTAAAAAACAATAAAATGTAAATAAGTTTTTTTACAACAAAGATATTTATTATCACTAAAATGTAATTTTCTTGGTTAAATCAGACTATCAATTGATAGGTTACATGTCATTATTGATTGCAAAACAATACAATCCAACGTTCATTTAATTTGTCACCATATATTGTATACATTATTTTTAAAAACGATCTGATTTATCAATAATTATCTTTGAAAGGCCTATGCGAGGAACAAGAGGTATACAGAATTTAAAAGTAATTAAACTGATACCTACGTCAAACGTTTTTCTACCATATGAATTTATTAATTATTTTTTATTATTACGTGAGTGTGAATTATAGAAACACATGCCAAAGCGCGTATTTTGAAAATCGTTGTGCGTTGTGTAGTTTTTCTTTGAATTTAATTTACAAATGTCTTAAAGAGTTGTTATGCGATTAAAAATAGCCTAAGGCTTTTTCTAAGACACATTAAATGCAGAAACATTTTTATATCAATCTGACGCATAGTTTCTGAAATTATAGCGTTCAAAATTAAAATAAGTTTCAGCTTGATATAAGTATGATTAAAAGCTGTTGTAGAAGAAAAAATACGAAAATAGGAGAATTGTTTTGTTTAGTATTTAAACCCTTGTAAATCTGGAAAATATTGTTATTATGTTTTGTCAAACATAACATTTTGCCCTAAATGTATGCAGCAAATTTTAGAATACATTATTTGGTTTCATAAAGAAAAAGTGTATTTTGAAGTTCTAGAGTAATATTTGAGAATTTATAATCCAGTTTAAAACATGGATTCATCGGCTCCAGGTAAGAATTGTTTACGAGCCACAGAAGAGAGGACCATATCAATTGGCTTCGTATCGTCGTACAGAGCAGGAGCTTCGCAGAGAATCACGAATGTTCCAACAATGGAAGCGATGGTAAAGATCCAGAGAAATAGGCGATCCAGCACCATAGCCACGAATCCCCAATCTTGATCTTCCTGTTAGAACAAAAACAATGGAAATATTCTAGCAAGAACCTTGGTTGAATAAACTATTGCATGTATAACTTATAATTCTAGATTTACTTACAGCATTAAACTCATCCTGCCTCTGCATGTGGTGCTGAATGAACATGACGTTGTGGATAGCCTTTTCTAACTCAAAAGGATACTTCTTCCTCGGAGCAACGTCGCTCAAGGAGTCGTCGAGTCCGGACATGACGCTTGGTAGTCCATTGTATCCGCTCAAATTACTGAGCATCCCACCAAATGTACTGAACCTATAGACATACCAAATTGAAAACAGTAATAATGGCTAACTTAACAGGTTAGGAGAGTGAAAAAGAAATAAAGAATAGAGTTGAGGTAAATGATAATATGCAAGTTATGTTGATGAATACGGTGTTATTGTTGGATAATTTTGATCAGCTTTTAACTAAGAATTGGGTTCTGTGACGCTTCTTAAAACACGGTTTATACAATTCACGCGGAAATAATAATATACTGTATCTAATAGGTAATATAACTCTCACGGGCTTTGGATAGATGGCGGTCAATTTTGGATTTTGTTGTATGAAATTATTTAAAAAGTTGTTTCACTAGCAGATGGAAAAACGTTTTTTTTTATGACGGCACGCGTAGATATATACTTTTTTTTACACCATGTATTAGAAAACGAGTTACAAAGAGTTTAACGGGAGGCTTTTTGTGTTTTCTCGAGGCTTAATCATATGCGCATTAAAAGATGTCATTTTTTTTTATAAAAATAGTTTTTTCTTTTTTAAAAATTAAAAAAATACAGTTAAAAAAACTGTATTTTTTTAATTTTTAAAGTTCAAGTTTAAGTAAAAAAACCTAAAAAATCGGAGTTTCGATGTCAAATAATTTCGTGTACCTATCTCATCTTTGTTTATTGAGAACAATAATCACTCCGTTTTCGTTCGATCAAGTTTCGAGAAAACACATTGTAAATATAGTTTTGAAATTAAATTTGATCTGCTCAATGACAACGGATTTAAGACATTTTTTGTAACTTTCAAGTACTTTTCTTCCTCAAAGTTTGATGCATCTTTGAGGAAAAAATATATACAATTGGTGGATAATGACTTTTTTTCCTCAAAGTTTGATGCATCTTTGAGGAAAAAAATATACTCAATTGGTGGATAATTTCTCGCATAATTGATGTGGAATTTGGAAAACCTTAGAATTTGCTCTTTACTATGGAATGAAAGTGCCCTTAACGACAATAATAATTAGTGATATATTTATCAATATGTAAGCAAATAATAATTAAAAAAAATAAAAAATATATAAGCAAGATAAAAACATGAGAAATGAAAGTGTCAATGTTTCCGAATACATATAAAATTTACCAATTGGAAAATAAGCATACACCCAAAGTCATATTTTCGTATAAAAATATGAATTTTAAGAAGTTAGCTTTGTTAAGAAGGAAGGAAAATATTTATCTGACCTATTAAAAAACCACTTACCTCTAAGCATAGGTATAAACGATTATTTCGGAAAAAGCAAAATTGAAACGATAGAAAACTTCACAAATAAGGATCCCCGAAAAGGAATATATAATGCATAATTTCATTTATAAGTATGACCATTTTGTACTTACATAAATCAAAGGTAGTATATATTAATTCACAATTAATTCATAAATTGGGTTGTTATGCGTTGTGGAAAATAATATGTTTACGACAAAAATCATTTTTTTTTACCCAGCATGTTATTCTAAATTATATTGATACAGAATCAAGATTTGAAAGAATATGCTTCTTAAATAGTAACAGAAGTCAATGACTCTGTAACGTCACCAAAAAACACGTATCAAATGAGCGCGTAAAAAACTTTCACGTGTTTTGTAAAGACGGCGATTTATTAATTTTACTTAAAATTTAATAAGGAGGCGGTTATAAATATTTTAAACACGGTTCATAAAGACGCGGATCATAAAAAATTAAATAGGTATGTCGTATCCCCTAATTCAGTCATTCGATGTATCTCTAACGCAAGGTTTGGAGCTGTGAATGTTAAAATCCATATACAATTTGCTCACAGTAAGTATCAATTATCAATAATCTTTCTGCAATGGTTGACTTTCTGCAATGTTATAATAACAGTTGCTTGGCTACGATAGTAACTATAACAATAATAAGCCATTTTCCAACATTATACGGTGAAGGGTGACATCTACTTCTAGTTGAAAATAATTCATAAAAAACTTAAGTCATAAATTAAATTTAAAAAACGTCAAACATTAAAAATCATATGTCGGGCAGAGCAAGAAAATGTACGCACTCAACAGACGTTTCTTCTTAAGCTCTCGTACTTCGGTCATCGGCTCTGCTATCCTTGTACTTCACTATTTGAATGAAATATGTAAGTCACACAAAAACCTGACTGGGAAACCCTAGAGAATAAACTAAACACTATGTGTTCAGTTCTGTTTTACAGAGTCACCACCAATTATCTGTCTTCAGGAGTCTCGTTTGTTGTCTTGCATGGTACATCATAAAAACATCGTTTACTTTTCAAGTCAAAGGTCTCTTTGGTCAAAAATAAAGCTCAAACACAAACGGTAAGGATAGAGTTTTGGCCAGCATGATTTTCTTGATATTTCATAGATTTTCTTTCTTTACCCAGTTTCATTAACTTTCAGATTTTTTTTTCTGCTTTCTTTTATATTTTCTTATCTTCTAATTTCTGAAGAGAACTTGTGAGTACTAAAGATTGAATTCTTTTTCTAATGTACAAAAATCATGAAATTCTTTTGAACAATAACACCAAACACTGTTAAAAAGTTATAATGTAAGGCATGATAAGTTGAAACAAGCAAAAAATACGCATACGTATTTTTTGGGTGAGCACTCTGTTTGCGTTAATTCGGTGACAAAAATTTTGAATAATAAAATTAAAACCTATAAAGATACAAAAAAAAAACGAATGCCAAAAAAAAAATAATAATTAAAAAAATATAAAATCTCGCCAGTAGCAAGCCAATTCTTAGGTAAAGCAAGAAATTTATTTTGACTAATTTTTTGATCAAAACCACCAAATAATAATAAAATCATTTTATTTATTTTATTAAAATGATATTAATAATCAGGATGGGTCGTAAGTTAAAATGAGATTCCCTCTGAAATTTGTGTATGAACGTAGGTATAATAAAATTTGCCAATATGGATATACATAATTCCACGAAAAAATCTCGATGCATACTCTTTGCTTGCCTATTCCTAACCCTATTTTATCATACAACATTTTGATCCAAAATGAGAGTAAAATGAACTTACCTATACTTCTAGGAAAGTGTGTTAAAGTGATTTGACTCATATTGAATAACGTTTCTATTCAATTTGACGTGAACAGAAAATTCAATGAGAGACGAAATATTTCAACAATTCCTTGAGGAATGATCATTAGATTTGTAGAAATAACCTTGAGGCGCAAATTGCCTAAGGGGCTGAAAGTAACGACATGGAAACGAAAAAGTATATTCTTGCGAGAGACGATAATCTCCACGGATTAGATCAAAATATTAAGATGGTAGGTAAGTCCCCAGAATTTGTCAAAGTATATAATACCTATATGCGAGATTTTCTTTACATTCAACGCGATTGAGTGTAAAAAAAATGTAATTGAGTTAATAATCTCGGTTGTTCTATTCCAGCAAGCTTATTTTACTTCTCGTATTAGTTCTTACCTTAAAACATCCTTTTCTTTCTAAAAGAATGTTTAATTTTCATATAGGTTTTAAACTGATGGGCATTTAAACTCTTTTTAAAAGAAATTGTAGCTGGACAGTGACATACACATTTGATTTTTATCTGAATTAAAATAGTTGCCATCTTCTATAAACACTTAAGTGCGCGTCATGCGACTAAAGTTGCGCATTATGATACCTACCTACCTACTCGTAGTAGAATGCGCAACGCTAATAATTATCGGTTTATGATATGAACAGCATGGTGGAGACAAAAACATAATTCTATAATCACGGATGAAATAAAATTACCATAATGTTGTAGGTATATTTTAGTATAAAACTTTGTACCTACTTACTCGATATTTAGGAGTTGAATAGTTAAATTATCATCAACAGTCAACACGCATATAGAACAAACGTAAAAAGTCAACAAGATTTCTTAAAATCTTACCGATTTGTCGCAGTAGTGGTATGAAGTCCATTGCATCCCCCGGGCATATGGTGTCTGATGGAGTCGGGACTTGAAGCATTTGAGTTGGGCTGAGCCAGGTTCGAAGCTGACAGTGCTGCATTAAATTTACTCTTTTTGAGATTCCTCCCAGATATTTTGTCGGCAGCCAAATCCTTCAATAAATCATGAGGGACTCTCATCAACAATAATTTTGGCAGCCTTTTTATGAAAAATTTCCTAACCCACGGCGCCATTTTGTGAGTGCTCGGTTTCCTATAGTGAACATTCAGGATGATAATCGTGATCACAACGCTTAGCCCCACCAGCAACATGGTAAAAAGAAGGTATTTTCCAAGAAGTGGCAATGCGAGAGAAGTGGAGGGTATGATTTCCGAAATCAGCAGGAAGAACATGGTCTGGGAGAGAAGAATTGAAATGCTCAACGCAATCTTTTCTCCGGAATCTGCGGGCAAATAGAAGACCAAAACGGAGAGATAGGAAATACCAACGCAGGGGACAATCAGGTTGACTGTGTAGAAGAGGGTCTTACGACGTAACGTGATGTTGAAGAAGATGTCTGAAACAATAAAAAAGACGTGTCAATGAATATGTAGAGGGAGGTGTAAAATGGACGTGGTGGTTTGAATTCTTTATAACTTTTTTTATTCATCCGATAATATTATAACAACTATGTATAAAAAGCCGTATGCTAATAGGAATTATTTTTGGAAAAAAAATAACTCTCAGTGGTAGCCATCATTTTCTGCTTTTTAAAGAAAACAGGCAGGAGTTGCTAAATGCGTTATGAACAAATAATATAAAAGAAATTCGGGTTAGTGCCAACACTTATTAATCGAGATCGCCTGAAAAGATTCTTCCGATGTTTGATTTATTGGATTCTTCTCCGCTCCGGATTACAGGAAAACTAATAAAAAGTTGAAAAATATATAAAAATAATATAAATATTGAAGTTAGTATGGAACGGATTTACTGACAACAACGCCACCTGTGAAAAAATCGATAACGACACAATTTTTATTTACCACGCGCTGTGCATTTTGCACAGTACATGGAGATCAGTTTAATTGGGGCTCTTGGTTTCGACACGATAAATAAATAAATAAATTTACCACCATTGAGTTCCAAGAGAATGTCACGCAGATTTTTGATAGAATTTATTTCAAGCTTTCAGAAATATTTTTTTAAAATTCAAATACATTTTAAACGTATTTTTGTATACATTACAAATTCGAAATCAATATTCGTAGCAAGGGCTATAGGACTACGTCCTTCGGGAAAGCTAGTAAGAAAATAAAAGTTACAGGGATTCCAAACCACAACGTCAATCCTGTATCACCCGATATAACAACTTTCAGTAGAACTGAAGAACGTTCTAAGGTGTGTGAGATTTGGTTCATTACAAGGAAATTAGCATCAGAGAGAGGGAGGCACCGGCACCGTATCTATGTGAACATACACGACAAGACAAGCGTCGTTTGCTTAAGCGATTGTTTATTGTGTGGTTGGTGTTAACAGTTTTTAGACGCGTATTTGTGTGTGTGTACTTGATAAAGTATTTTACAATTAAAAGTTATTGCATAAATTATAACATTTAATTAATAAAAGTTTTGGCAGTGGGGTTAGAGAAATTATCACTAAAACAATAGGGCTGTGTATTGGTGAGTTTGTTTTTGCGGAAATGTTTTGAAAAACAATATTAATTTAATCAAAACAAAGATATTTTACACCCGGGTGTACATGTTATAATGAATTACCATCTTATGAAATATGTTGATAATTTATTAAATATTTTAGAACGATTCTTAGACAGAATGATTTCTTTAAGGGTGCATATTTATACCAAATGGACATAGAGTCGAGCTCCATAATAGAGTATATGATTTTCTTGATTGTTGATATGGTCACGAAGGAAATAACAACGAGAAAGAACTGTAATCGGCCATTGTTGTCTCTATGGTGTCCAATATCAGGGATCAAGAAAATATACCCTATTCTCCGGCTCTGGCTCCATTTTCGTTTGGTATAAACGCACCTTAATAATAACAGTACCTATCCATGAATTTCCCGTCTATATCAGTACAATCCCCAGTGAGATTTAGTAATGCGCATTTTACTGGAAATATAATAATGTTAACTTTGAAATATTGTGTTCGTTATTGAATACGTAACATTTTACTGCAACGACCTAAACTCCCTCCTCCAATGATAAGTGGCTAGGTTCCAGTGAAATAACCCCAATTACACAAAACCACATGTATTTTCTTTTGAGTAGGTAGGTACCACGACGCGTATTCGTGTTAACACACGTAAGTAAGTACCTATAATTATTGTAGATAAGTAATATGAATAAAAGTAGACATTATCGACCACGTCACGCGTCGACTCTTCTCTTTAGTTTTGAACGACAAATTAAAATATAATGCATGTGATATTCTCACTAAATCTTTTTTTCTTGAGATGTTATAGAAAAATAAACGTTTTTAGATAATCGATATCATATTACTACAAAGATACCTTACAGTGAACTGATGTATTTTTACGAGTAAGTGAACTTGAGGAAATGACAACCCTACCGCCGCGGCGCCGTCAGACGGAAAGTTCAAAGAATTCAGATTAATCTTTGAATACATTATAAGTCTCTGACACTATCGCACACCTTCCTCCCTATGTTCTTTGGCTGCGGTGAATTCATTTTCATTCTAATCTACAAAGCAATTTTTTCAGTGCCAACCCTCCCACACAAACACATGCATAAGATGTAAAGTTGTATTTTATTCTACGTGGAGTCGTGCAAAACGCATGGAAGTGTTCTTTATAAACTCTTACTTATTAAACGCTTTTAAACTAAAATTTGATTGGGAGCACGTTGATGATTTTTGTGGCGTGTTCGGAAGCTTCTGGGTTTATTTGACTTCATCTTTTCATTTATCACGACGTAATATTATTAAACTTAATAGGATAAAATGTCGAACGAAGTATTAGTCGAGTCCAATATCAGTTTCATAGGACTAAGCCAGCCTTCGAAAAAGTAACTACTTAATGGATGTTATCTTGTAATGTTACACGTATGTTCATTTGAAAAATTGATTATTTTTATTGAATTTTATGATCGATAAAGGAGTTAGGAGTGTATGAAGTATAGAATTGATAGTTTATTATGTCGAAATTTTGTCAATTGCTTCAGACTTGGTAAAATAAATATCACTTCAATTATCAATTGTGTTATGTGTTAGAAACAAGATGATAAAATAAAGCATTTATCATCCGCACAAAACATAAAATAATTAACCTTCTTGAAAATTGAATATTTCAGCTGCAAATTACACAGCGTCGTTTTCTCCGTATTCCTTCAGTTGCAAATTTTCAAATAAGAAAAAAAAATGTCGAAGGAAGAACGAACCGAGAGAGAATCCATGAATTAGTATTTTTTCCAGTTTACATAATTTCTATATTTAATAATAAGATTCCTGCTCGTTATCCCGGAAATATCTTTCACAGTAGAGCTGCATTGCCTTCTGAATATTGGAAGCTCTCCAAATAGCCTAGCATCGCCTTAACAGTCGCGTTTGAACGGATGGATATATTTTGTATGAATGCAACGAATTAACATGTGGATTTTACAAATTACCTATATATACTTATTATATGAATATGCTGACTGCTTACGTCTAAAGATCGTCTGATTTTGTTAATACGCTAATCGTAGTGTTTGTTCATTTTGTTAATTTGCTCAGGTTTGCTGACTTAGAAAGATGATAATTAAATTTGCCTTGAGTATATCTATATATTAATACGCGAAGGAAAAAAACACAGCTGTAATGTTATGTATTTGATACTCACACACACTTCCACAGACTACTTATAAAGAACATCAACTTCATAGAAACAAATGTAAAATGAAAAGCGCCTCATAATGAGCGCAGAAAGCTTTTTGAAGGCGGTATATTCAAATGGTGGGATATTCTAACTCGTTGTAGGTATGACCCAATTTGAATATTAGAATTCAAAAAAATTTTATGGTCGAATTTCGAGCACCGATCGACCACTAGATATTTTAAATACAGTAATTCGCGTAATTGAATCTTGAAAAAGTGTTCTATGATGAGGAACGCAAAAATGCGGATTCCAAATTTCAATAGTCATTTGAGTCAATTCTGCATCGGTTACTCTAAAATTTTGCATTTTGAATTTCGCGGGTAATGTGAAGTGATTTCAACCAACCCGAGCGATATTGCATAAGAAAACGATCGAAGTGATTTCAAGCGAATGATTTCTAAATGTCAATATTCTCATAATGGTTGCCAAATTAGCTTTTTCTCAAACAAAACCACCTTGATCAAGAGGTATTATAATACTATAAACGTATCTTTTATAATGTAAACAAGAGCACAATTAAATTCTTACTGATATGTTGTGTTTTGATTGTTATTTTTAAGAGAAATCACACGAGTATTATACGATATAAAAGTGGTTCCTTTAAAACTTTGGCGGGTCTTTCCGAGGTAGGTACCGCTTAAATTTATTAAATCGCTGATCGAGTTCATTTTAGAGGAATTATGTTAATTTTAGTGAAACCAATCCAGTTAAAATATACTTTTGTCATATTTTTTTGGCGGAATCTAAGCTTTAGCGGATCTGATTGGGAATCGGGGTGATTTTCTGTTAAACATTCGATTATCTATTTATTTTTTTTTTTTTTTTTTTTTTTTTTTATTGATATAAATATAGAACATAATTATTTACAAAAACAAGTATAATACTATGATTGAGTCACGCCAAATCTAAAGATTTGTCGGCGTGTTCTCTTTAATTGTTAGTACATGATACAAAGAAAGTTTACTTAATCCACTACTACATTAAAAACATACTTAAACCATAATTAAATTTAAACATTAATTTAAATAGTTAATTATATACAAATCCACACTTTATTAACCATTCCTTGACTAATTTTTTTGCAATATTTTTACTTTTGCATTCCTTAATAGATGCCGGCATCATATTAAATATCTTTGGCACGTTGTATTCTAATGTTCTTTTACCGTACTTATTATTAAATTTGGGGACCACATACCCATCATTAAACTTAAATCTAGTGTGATGCTTATGTCGCGGATTATCTTTAAATTCGGTTTTAATTTCATTATCTATGTATTCATAGAACGCATTATAGTATTTTACAATGTTGAAAATATGAAAGATTAATTCGTGATGAGTGGTTCGTATAACGAGCAAGATTCAAGAATGAATTAAGTTCGATAAGAGAGGTATAACTGCAAAGCGAGATAAATATGCAAAATATGATATCTAATGGGCTCACCAGGATAAGGCTCTTGACAGCAAGGATAGTACTTCTCGTGCCTCTCTGCCGGGACGCCCAGGATGTCCCACTCAACGGATGGATAGTACTCCCGCAGCTCGATGCCAACTTCCACTTTGTTATCTCCTGGTTTTTGACTGATGTGCTTCAGGTCAATCTAAACAAGGAAAATAAGTCAAACATTAATTTCATTAAACTAATGGCTGGAAATACGCATAACTAATAATCTGTACAATTTGACCAATATATCAATGAATTGCCAAATCGTAGAGATAAAACTGCAATGTTAGTGTTGTCTATAAAAACAACGATAAATTGGACCAATGCGTGGTGCAATACACACGTGAAGATTGATCGGTTGCGACGATGGAAGAAGATTCGAACCTATTATACCCAACTGATATTATCGATTGAATTTTACGGAATTTCGAACGATGAGGGATCGTTCAAAAATATCTTTTAAGTTTGAAAGATAAATCATTCGTCCAGCACACATTACCAAATTAACTGACCGATAAGTTTGTTACGGCAAATCGCTTAGATTAAAAAATATGCTTGAACCAATTTATCGGCCGATTTATTGGTACAATTTATCTTTACGTGTGTATCTTTAAAAACGCATAAACATAAATAAAACTCACTAAGCCGGTACCTACTTAATTTTAATTCAATATGTTATTACCGAATACATTATGTACATGAATATAAATTCAAACTCCTATTGAACCTCACTCAGGGGCATAGGGAGGCAACAAGAGCTCTGCTGTCTGCTTATGACCTATGTCATTGTATATTACCATAGTAAAACAAAGATTTTATAGTTTTATTGGTTTCCAAAATGAAGAAATCGCGAAGGTATTAGCATAAGATCGTAATTTAGTGTTCATAAAAATGGATCTTGCATTCGATTTAAATGAGAAAGCTCGATTCCGTTTGTGGCTAGTACAATCTCCTCAGTGAGATTATTGCGAATAAATTAAAGACGGGAGCGAAGAGTATCTACGTATTGACAAATTAATATTCATTTTGGCGGTGAGTAGGTATAAACCTATCGTTAATAAATAAGTGAAAATGTCACTTTTCAATAATCAACATTTCATCACGGCAATAAGTAGAAACGTCTTTAATTGAATTTCAAACTATGGAACTAACTGAGGTGAACCTATTAAAGGGAGGCATGTTCGTTTGAAAAAAACTTTAATAAACAACAAAATCGATGGTATTAAAATTATATCTTTTCGACGCAATCTGAAATTTACTAAAATGGCGAACCGTTATTAATTTATTTTTTTATTTTTTTTTCGAAATTTTTTGCCCAATTATTATTCATTGCTGAAGCTGGTGGTTGTAAGGGTGAGATTAGTCGGACAAGCTGGTGGGACAACATAATATAAACTTTACAAAAAGGCGAACCTATTTGAAATTAAATCACAATAGATATTATAATGTTTTATTATTCCGAAAAGATTGTAAGGGAATGAAAATAATTAATACTGGTTGGTGAAAATGAACCTTAAGCCTTAGTAATTTAAATTCATCGACAGTTTCCTGTTCTGAAAAATCTAAATGAACAATTTTTCATGTCTTTATCTTTCTACCCTTCACACTCCCAACCGTCTCGCGATGTCGTTTTTCATCATCAGAGAACGTTTGTGGAGGGAGCACTGCATATTTTTGGTCTCCTGTCTATAAAAATGGCCCGAAGTAGAATTATAAAAACACCCACCCCCCGTCATGATGAAGTGGTGAAATGAATAATTAATGAGATTTTACGGTTTTCAAGGGTGCAATTTTTTTATCTAATTCATTTTTAGGCCTCCTTGTATAAAAAAAATAGTAATATAACAGGTCTTTAAAAATTTAATTTAACGATATTTTTTTAAAATATTGTATTGTTAGAAGTAAACTTCGAAGTTGTGAGATCCAAACACCAATGAGAGATTTCTTTTGTTTTCTTAATTTTATTAAGGTGCATGAAATGAAATATATTAAGATACTCATGTTATTAATTATTGAATTGCTTATGCATTAAGAACATATTATGTATCATTGAAACAGATTTACCTGATCTCCGTCATATGTCCAGCTGCCGAATTTCAGAAAGCAAGTTTGCTGGTCGAATGGGAAGTATCTGACGTCTATTTCACACGATGATTTGAAGATAGCAGGTGGAGTCCACAGCACTTTGCCCGAATGATGCAAGACAGCTTTTGTCATGGTTGTGACCACATATTCTCCATCAGCACTGGAAAAAAGCAAACATTAGATAACCAGAATAATAACAATTATTGAAATCTAATTTAATCACGAAGTGATGAATATTGTGAATAAACTGTAAAATATGTATTTCTGTTTTTCCCTCAAATACAAAAGAGAAAGTCGAGTTAGTCAGAACAATTCGAAAACGGCTGACCTGATTTTTATGGTGTTAGGTTTTTTGACTAACACGGAGGTGTTGTGAAGACTGGTCTTGAAAGGGAATTGTTAACCAGCGTCAAGAAAAGAAAAATGCCCTACCTGGGACACATACTTCGCAACACCAAGTACAAGCTGCTTCACCTAATAATGAAGGGTAAAATAGAATGAAGTCGAGGTGTGGGTAGACGGCAGATGTCCTGGCTGAGAAATATCAGACAGTGGACCGGAATCCAGCGAGTGGAGGAACTGTTCCGGTTAGCCCAGGACAGAGAAGCCTACGCCATAGTGGTAGCCGACGTCGGGGGGACCTGACATGGCACTTGAAGAAGAAAAAGAAGGTTTGTTGGATTCGTCATTGCTTCGGATAAAATAATAAATATTAAAACATGAAAAATGATAATGAATAAAGATTAGTATAATATTAAAGTAAGCTCGGAATTGATTATCCTTTATAACAACGTCACCTATGAAGACATTCGTTATGAACACAATTTTTATTACTAAGCAACCATTGCCTACGTAGATTTTCACATTATTTCGTTCAAGTTTTCCGACAAAAATTAAACGAAAAACAAACTCGAACAGAATAAAAAATACAGATAATGTCGAAATGAAAACGAGTGCTCGCAATAACCTTTTACAAATCATGAGTGGAAGCACTTGGGGTGCAAAACCACATACTCTTCGTTCAACTGCGCTGGCTTTATGTCACTCTATGCAGAATATTCATGTCCTGTATGGTCACGCTCCCCATATGCAAAACAGAAAGTGAACGTAGCACTGAATCAAACATGCCGACTGGTAACTGACTGCCTGAAACCAACCCCAGTTCATATTGCTTAGTAGGAATTGCCCCCCCCACCCGAATATCCGATAAAGTGTAGCAACAAAATGGTGAAAAAACCTCACAGGAGACGAAATCAAACCCACTACAGCGTCTTAGCTCCAAGCGACCCTTTTTAAATCCCTCATACCCACTAGAGGGACCTGCTTCTTGTGAGCGTTTACGCAGGTGGGAGGAGGATCAGCAAATATGCGATCCTTTCGGAGACCAAGAACACCTTGCTGCCGGAAGCGAGCTAGAGTATAGGACGTGACAAATCCTGAACCGTCTGAGGTCTGGTGTTGGCAATTGCCGTGACAATAGGGAACGATGGGGCTTCCTACAGGGCGAATCCAGACAATGCCACGCTTGCTGGAGTGTCCGCTGTGCCCTGTTGCATGCACTATGGGGGATATTTGACGCATCTCGGCGTGATGTGCATTTTGTACAGTACTGGAGATCAGTTTAATTGGTTTCAAAAAAATCTCAACGAAAAAACTTTAGATTATTTCAGGTGCCACATGTTATGTTGATGAACCCTCAGTTCTGACAATACGAGATAAAGTATATTTTTTGTATAGGTACCTTAGGTAGATTTTATGAGATACACAAATTGGTCATACAAAGGGTCATACGAAAAAAGAGGTGAGTTATGTGTTTCCGTTTCATCTTACTACACACGGTAACAAATAATGCCGTAACTTACGTATAGCTTACACTAAGTATGCCGTAAATTTCCTTTATTTGGACATAACACTGAATGATGTGAGCGTATGAAAATAATATTGTGAGCGAACGAAGAATGATTCATACCTACTCACTGAATTGGTAGGTAATACAATATAATTTTGATCGTTAACTGAAAATATAAGGTTTCCTAGCTGAGGAGGCATACATCCAACAAAGATTAATAGCTAAAACTTTCTTTTTTAACAGAATTACATAGAAAGTTTCAAAGAACTTTACCCTTAGAACAACGTAGAGTTATGTTCTTAGTAAGTTCTGTCTTTCATATTTTAACAAAGTCAACTGGTTGCTTCGTTTAAAGTGAAATAAACTGCAAATGTCATAAGTTTAATTGAATCAAACACTATCCAAAGTTTTATTGATTGTTTCAAACAAAATGTGGATCACTAGAAATATTGTTGTATGTCCAATAATTTGTAATGATAATAATATATTGATTTTGCCAGCTGTATTTCTACCTTTTTGGCAGAATGACGAACACTTGGGTGTTCAGCTTTGTGGTCGTCTCTTTATATCATCTCGACATGACCTCTCCAGTTTCTAGATTTGAATTTATTCCATCTTAGTCTTCTCTAACATGTTCCTATCTCTGATTGTCTCATCTCACAAGACAAAGGTTGTTAATGGTGATCATGAAGAAAACAGTGGTACCTAGAGGTTAATCATCACGTAGTTGGTAGGTACCTATAAATACTTGCGTTGCTTTACAAATATACGTATTTAGGGTTGAGTACAAATGAACTCATGTGCTTGGATGTGCAGTTCTTTACTGTTTGTTTCAGTTATGACTAACGTCATAAAAAATCAGCTATTCCTGAAGTTGAACACCAGTTTGAGGTTATGAATTACTTCAATATTTTCGGAATTCCTGTATTCTTTTGGGTTGGCTGGAAGAGATCCTGTGGGATAAGTCCGCCCTTTGACTCTCGTGAATAGATCGTATCAGGACTGCATTTTTGTAACAATAAAGCATTATTTATTTATTTATTCTTAGTACGAAGGGTAGGTATAACATTTATTTATTTTATTTCCCAAAACAAATATTTTTATAATAAGTACAATTCTTACAATCTAGGTGAATATACAAATATATTATATACACACGTTTAAATTGGCATGCACATACATTTTTTATTTTGGGATTGATTTAAACATACTTTGGAACCTTGTAAGACTTGCTTAATATTTCCCCCTTCACCACTTTAGATTTATGTTACACTAGCTTTCCCGACAGACATTGTCCTACAGTCCTTACTGTGACTATTGATTTCAAATTTGTAATTTATACAAAAATATTATTTCTGAAAGCTCGAAAGAAATTCTATCGAAAATCTGCGTACCAATGTTTTGAAACTCAATAGTTGTCAAGTAGGTAAATAAAAATTGTGTTATTATGGAATTTTTCACAGATGGAGTTGTTGTCAATATGTAACATATCCGTTCCATACTAACTTTAATATCATATTTTATATTATTTGCTATCCATTTTTCGAATTTTTAATAATTAATTCTGTTATTTAAGCGGTAATAATCCAATAAACCAATCATAATAAGAATCTGTTCAGCCGATCTCGAGTTATAAGTGTTCGCACTAACCCGACTTTCTTTTATATTAGGTACCTAAAGATTACGGATATTTTTTATTTATATCTGTTAATACAACGGCACATGTAATAGAGCTATTTTTTGGTTGTTTGTAGGAAAGAATGATAATAATTATTATTGTAGGTACGACTATTATTTTTTTTTAAAAATTTCTAATAACTCTTAATTTGAAATAATATGTTAACTAGAAAGTATTTCCTCCTGTGAGTTGTTTCCATGTTACAAATAGAATAACATAAAGGATCTGTAGGGCTATTCTCGTAATCAATCGCTTTTAAAAATCACTTAACGATAAGATTAAGACACGATCGCAAGCAGTCGTATTCACAAAACTATCGGAATCTAATCTTAAATCCTATCTTGAACTGGATCATTTTCATACTGATATTTCAAACGTAACGAATTATATCTACTAGATATCCTGTTTTGTGAATACCAATTCGCCATTTTATGATTGTCAATTATTAAGATAAGAGCGTATTAAGACTTCTACGAGAATAGGGGCCCTGACTAAAATAATACAATTATTGAACAAGGAGGAAATATTATAATAAAGATGAAAGGAATGTAGGCAGGCGAAGAAGTAAAACAAGAGTTAACCTCTTCCACATTCACTAGGCAACGTATAATAAGTAGGTACATAGGTATTTTAGTTTCAGAGATATTCTTCAGACTTCTTTTGTTGTTTGATTCATTCCTTTCTTTTACTTCGCCAGTCTTTTATTCTCCCTCTCGTAAGAAAAAAGGTTTAAAAAAAGAAACTTCCTTGTCAGCCAATTACCGAATCACTACGGGCCTCCTTTAAGAGACATGTTTAACGAAGAAAGTGTCTGGAGGTTAATTAGGTAGATAACATAATAAGAAATTTAAATATTAATTAAGTTTGATATTTTCTATACATGTATTTTTTGCGAAGGATTCTCGAATTATACAATGAAAGTTACATAATAGCTCAGTTATTTATTTTCTTATATCATAGCATCAGGCCAAAAATACAAACCTAAAGTTAGATATTTTCTTCGCAGAGACGTGCAAAACCTCTCCGACGTTGCATGGGAAATGGCACAAGACATTATCGGTCGGTTTAAAAACAAGCGAGTAAAGAACTCTTTAGCTAAAGGAGCTTTTAAAACTTGACGCGTTACATAAAAAAAATATTCCCGCTTACTTTAGCTAATGTTTGAAATTACAAAAAAAATATTTGTAATTTGGTAGAAGTTGGTAGTGTCACCATGGAAATCTATGGAAAACATAGGTTGTGTACTACTGTCTATCCGTCATCTGTTGTTAATTTATTATTATGGTTTATGAATTACTTAACAAAATCTGTAAACAATAATATTCGTTTTTCCAAGTTTTCCAGCCTATTTTAGTAATTTTTATCCACAGTGTCACCGTATACAAAAGTTCATCATTTGTGACAGAGAGCGCCACGAAATTTTCTATGAACTCCGGTGGTAAAAGATCGAACTACACTAAAGTCGATATTAAGTCCCAACAACGGGACTTTAACATAATGTGTGATTTTGTTGTTATGGAACGCGTTATTTTTTAAAGGAAACCTAAAGTCTCTTTTATTTTTTATGAAACCTGCCGTGTGTGTATTGGTAATATATGTCGTGTTCACGGAACACAATTGTTATTTACTTCATTTGAAATAATGTCTACTCGCAAAAACGTCAAGTTTTCAAAAAAATACGGTTGGCATATTCAGTGCCATTTTAAAGCTCTCGACAAAATTCCCAAATTACGAACATAATCACACATATAGAGTAACAGAACTCAGTTATCAGCAAAATAATATACTTATAGAGATACCTTTTATTGGACCTCTGGAGATTCTTTGTTTTTGTTTCATGATTTTTTTCTGTTTATGTTGTTCAGTGTTCTGTTGGTGTCTCAAATAAAAAAATAATATACGTAGTGGAATGAGATTTTATTTATTTCAAACGAAGAATGTTTTGTGAAGGTATGTCTGGAAACATAGAACCTAAACATTTCGGCTTACCCACAGATACGACGTGGCTTAGTGTGAAAGAGATTTAAGAGTTTGAAGAAGCTTCTTAAATAAAGAGGTAGAGTGTACCTAGGTACTTACATATAATGGGAAATTTATAGGGTTAGCTGCGCGGATGCTGTTTTATAAGTAGGTATTATTCTTCATGACTTGTGTTCAAATGGAGCGGGGAACATATTATTTCCAGGCAAACTTTGTTACGACTAGTGCCCGTGCAACGCTATCCCAAAGGGGGCTAATTAAATATTTAGTGACATTATTTCTAAAAGTTTAATAGCTTCATTCTACAACGAATCCCGACAAAAAAGTTTCAAACTATCATAAATAATAAGACGCTCTGTGAAAAAAATTATAACTTAGTGGAAGATAACTCCCGGTTGAAAAAAAATATGCAAGAATTTGTAGGTCAGATGAACAAAATAATTAATGGTTGAAGTTTCTTATTTAAGGATTAGTGTAATGAACAGTTTCAATCTTGAGACAATTAGCATATTTGTGTTTTTTTTTTATATAAAGAAAATGCTTTATCTTAACATATACAATAATCTAACACGCTTCACATGTGACTTATTTCCTAATATACCGCCATCTCTTGTTTTTTTTAATAAAGTTATGCAACTATAGAGGAATTGTTTTAATTACAAACTTATGGCCCGTCAAACTTCATCCCGCATCCGAATCAACAATAATAATAATTATTACATAATGCAATATACTATAAGTTAAATTTAATTCAGTTTTGATGTCATAAACTGTAATGTACATACCTAATTTAATTCATGTAATAAGTTAAAAATTATTATTTTTTATTCTGAGTTAGGTCAAAGTACGACGGGCGGGTCAGCTAGTAAGTAATGAAGAGTCAATTTTCTATAAATACTATAACGAGGTTCATTCTTATTATTCTAAGGCAACCCATCCTGAAAGAATGATTTGTGTTAACGAGTTTCATAAACTCTGGCGATCATTTAACCGATTCTTTTACTATCATGTGGTACTTGGAACATCTGGATGCCATTCCACTTTGCCAGATAATCTATTTCTGTCAAGCTTCGTATTCTGAATTTTTTCCCTATAAATTAACTCCAGGTTGAGATATTTCTCCCTAGGAAAACTCCGTTGCTAGATATATGGGGCTGTCATTTTCATGGACTCTTGAGAAAATCCTTGCAAGGAGCAACACCGATATCACAGAGATATGGTCTAGTGGGAGAAATGTGCGATCTGGAGTACGACACAGTGGAAAAATTACAGCGTGGTGTTTAAATTCAGTCTGCGACGAAACAGCACACGTCATTGTCTTCGAGTCAATCCCAGTAAGATCCAGCTGAATGAATGAGAAAAATGGGTAGCGTACGACATAATATCCTTGGCCTATAAGTCTGAAGAGGAAAACTGGTAAGAAAGGACAGTTTTCAAAAGATTTTGACTGTATGAATCAAATTATTTTTTGAATTCTGGATTTGTTAGAATGAACAGAAACTCTATTCCAACACTTCCTGTGAACAATTGAATTTTAAAATGAGTGAAAAAGTAGTGAGAATCATCGTCGAGGCGGCCAGTACATAACTGAGCGCAAATTCGATTACACTCGACGAAACACGACGTCATCTCCTTTTGTAAGCTATTCGTCACTTTACAATGTTTTTAAATGAGTTTTTATAAGATTTAATTACACTTCGCGAGCACTTCCAGCAATTACTTTGAAATACATAGATCAAAAGATACAAAGGTTAAAACAAGTTGTAATTCCTAGAAATGAAAAACAGAGACATTCTGATGTTTACTTATACGAACGCGTGATATTAAGTCTTGAAAAGGAATAAGGTACTAAGTAAAAGCGGAATATTTTAAATAATAATTAAATTTTGCTTATGAAAGCTTCAGACATATTTTTCAATTAATTTTTAGTCACTCGAACGCAATAGTGACAAACCTTTGTATACGAAATTTTTTATCTCTATAAAACTGAATCTGGCTCACTCAAAGTGAATACAAATACATTTTTGACATTTTCTACAAGGGCTTGGGTCGGCATCGGGCATACGGCTGGGCTACCAACCACTTCGATAATTAGTATTTTGATAAGGTTAGCTTCATTTTGCTTCATGCCTACCGTCAGTCCTAGCGTTGTTCAGTACGACAGTGGAGGAATTACAGTGCAGTGTTTCAAGACTCTGCGCTGAAACAGCACGCCTTGGCCTTCGAATCAATACCAGTAAGACGGAGCTCATGGCGAATAATGCCTGCCCCGATACACAACTACCGATAACCATCGATGGTCACCAGGTCTCCCGGTTGGATAAATTTAAGTACCTACCTGGGAGCAACCATTAACACCTTTGGTGACTTCGGGGCTGAGCTCTCGATACGTATCGATATGGCAAGTGGAGACTTTGACAAGGCGACCAAGATTTGGAAAGCGTTGGTGTTTAGTGTCGAGACGAAGTGTAAACTGTTTGATGCATGTGTGTTGCCCATTCTGCTGTATGCGTGTGAGTCCTGGCACCTGACCAAAGCCCAGGAACAAAAAGTATCAGCTTTTGTAATGAAGTGCCTCAGGAGAATTTTGGGTGTAAGATGGTACCACCGCATCACGAACGACACTATACGCCGGCGCACCCAGCGTGAGCCCTTCATGTCTACCATTATATGTAGGAGATGAACTTGGCTAGGACATGTTTTAAGGATGCCGAATGACGGTTGGCCGAGGAGAGCGCTTTCTTCCTCCCATAAGGGTCCCGAAGACAAGGAAGACCCTCTCATACTGTGTTCCTCTCCTTCGAAGCAGAGCTGAGGCATCTGGACATTGTGTGGGAGGAGATCATAAACATTGCGCAAGATCGAGCGCAATGGAGAGCTCTTGTTGCTTCCCTATGCCCCGAAGCGGGGCGTAAAGGGAGATTGGATTGGATTTTTAAAAAATAGTGGTAAATTAGCTAAAGTTTGTTCTAAAATCATGTATTTTTCAGTAAACCCACACTCAGGATTCGCCTGGTGGGATGTTTGGTATAATTTTTTTTTTAAATTTCATATGTATTATGTACCCATACTTTAATATATTGTTATGTACCAACGATTGTTTAAAATAAATAAAAAAAATATTATTATTATGGCAACCTTATAGTGTCTTATGGTTTAATAGTGCTTCCAGCGAGTAAATGTGCGTTAAGTATGAATGATGGTCTCCTTCTTTCATTAGTAAGGGACCATTCTCTTTTTGATTACCAACCACTGACGCGCCAATCACAACGGACCGTCAATGGATGGTCTAGGGACAAGGGATAATATGGAAGGAGTACAGAGGGGGCTCGCATGCACTCACTCGCTGGATGCACTGTAGTTAATACATTTCATTATTATTTGTCCCAAAATAAAATTCAGAACGCACCTATAAGTTTTTGTAAAAAAATACAGTGGCCGGAAATTATACCCATCAGTAGGTAAAGATACAAACTCATATAATATTTAAAATTATTTTTTACACAAACATAATATTTTAAATAGTTTTTAAAAATAGGAATTCTTTAGGGATTTTTTTTAATAAATATCAATCAACCGGTAGGCAAGACAAGAATTTCGGTACGTACTCGTACCTATGGCCTTTATTGACTGGAAATAACGCTGGAAATGAGAAAATGTCATAGCTACCTACGAAAGCAAGCTTTATAAAACTAACGCCTCTGTGGTAGAAATTTGAACTGATACAGGAGATTTAATTAGGTAATGCTTATCTATATATTAATACGTGAAGGAAAAACTTTGTGATTATTTTTACAAAAATTGCGCAGACGGATGAGTATGATATTTCACACACTTACAGTTTACATAGAGAAGGAGGGGCAAATGTTAATATTTTGTAAAAATTGTTTATAAAAATAGATTAAATCTATAATAAAAACATTACGCTCACTTCTGTAATCTGTAATGCTATGTATTTCATACTCACACACACTTCGATGTATTTGTACTTATTTGACATAGATCTTTTGTTTATCTGTGGTCAATTTGAGCATAGATTAATATTTTTTTGTCTTAAATAACCATAGAAAAAACTTTCAACATACCAACATTTCAAATTTGATGTATAATGTCATTGTTTTGGAAAGAAAATTGTGAAATAGCGCACGCTCAGTCTTTGACAATGGAACCTCAATAATGTTCAAACTTATACCTAATTTACATTAGTTATGGTCGAATCTCGAGCACTGGTCGACCACTAGTTTACAATAAACTTTCATAATATTTTGGTATAGGGTACCTACTGCCATAGTTCACGCGTCGAATCGAAATTATAATTATGTTACAGGGTGACAGGTAGCTCCTAGTTGTTAAATACTGTTTTCTTAAAATAATTGGGTACCTACCTAAGTTTGAATAAAATTACGACTAACTTCCAGCTCTTTGTGTCGGTAAAAACTTTATTACGATTCATTTGGCGGCCGGGGAGGTTGCATGCGGCGAAGCAGAATAAATAATTCAATAAGACACTGGACGGAGTATAAAGACTAAGGATTTTTTTTCGTGTAAAAAGTTTCCATCGCCTTACATTGTAGTTCGTTAGCGATCCGCGCTTATACGATTTATGTTGATTTATACAGGTTGATTGCTTACTAAACTTTGAGGCACGTTTTCTTTTATTTAAGGATGTTTTCGTTACAATCTTCTCATCACCCACAGTTTCTACCAACTACTGACCTTGCTTCATTTATGACTATTTAATTTTTTTCGGGCTAAGTAATTTCCCTGATATTTTTAACGTATATAATGTTGAGTGTTATAGTTAATGTGAAATTCCCTGACAAAAACATCGGTTTTTGTTTATAATTACGAACTCGAACGAACGTCGCTGTAGACTTTAGGGCTTACGGGTTAAAGAATCTGGAAAATGCGGTCAGAGACAAAGAATGTTGATGGCAGCTAAGATCCATCAAGTGCTGTAACGCAGAGGATAGTGATTGTGTTTCTTAAATCTCAGTTTCTAACAATGTAAGGTTATTTTGCCAAGAATCTTCAACGAATTTTACCATTTGAAAGGTGTTATTTTTTATTAAAACACTTAGTTAGGGTTGTTATCTAGTACATAAAATTAATAATCAGCCTGTACAGATTCACTCCACCATATATGAAATAATGTAGGAATCTTAGGAGAAGCAGAGACTGTGGTTTTTAATATCGTGTTTGCTCAGTGCAGATGGTTTGTTTATTACGAACAAAGCAATAAGTAAGGAAGTATATAATATAACAATATAGTGTAACCAATTCCTCGCTATGTACACACGTAGCTTCTATGTACGTCACGAAGCACAAAGCCTGAAAAGATATTATTATCAAGCTGAAACTACAAGTGTGTTATTGGCACACGACGTTATTGGAACCATTTTTGATATAAGAAAAGGAAACCCTTGCTAATAATACAGAAGCTGTGCTATGTACCACTGAATTCAGATATACAACTTGAAATCTAACCGCTTCCAAACGAAATAACTCATTTATTTTCTGTAAAGTGTTTCCACCATTTAGGTATATAATACAAGCTCTCCCGACAGACGTTGTCCTGTGATCTCACTATGAATGCAAACTTTACTTTCGTATCGCAGAATTCGCATGCGAGTCTTAAAAGTACACGGTTGCAATCAACTTCAATAACTCAATAACTCTTCATGCAAACATAAAAATCAATTTAAAATTTTTATTACAAATTTAGCTCTACAATGGCTTCTTTTAGCACGTGGATGTTGAATTTTTGATTGATTATCTTTTTATTGCATTCGTATGGCTTTTCTCCGCTATGAAGTCGCGCGTGTGTTTTTAGGTTTCCTGATTTGGTAAAATTTTAATGCAAATTTTGCTTTCGTGTGGCTGGATTCGCATGTGAGTCTTTAAAGCTCACGGTTGATTGAACTCTTCATTCAAACATAAAAAAAAAACTAAAACTTATTATTACAAACTGCGCTGTGCATCTTGCACAGTTGGTACTGGAGATCAGTTTAATTGGTTTTACTGGTTTCGACACGATAAATAATAATAACGGCTTTTAGATTTTATTGTGGTTTAAATTATTTGATTGATTAAACTTTTTATTACAACTATTGCATGTCTTTTCTCAGCCATGAATTCGCCTGTGAGTCTTTAATTAAAATATCCCGAGTATGTAAATAGTTTTTCTACACATCAGAACCTTTAAAAAAAGTGATCATTAGTAGTTTCTCTTTAGTTTCAAGTAGCGCTATCTTCTGGTAAACGCAGGAACTAAAAGCGTTAAAGACATCAGTCAGTCAGTCAGTCAGTGAGTCAGTGACATAAACTATTATATTATAAGATATTAGACATAAAGGTAGGTATGTTTCTATGGAATTTTTGGCGAGTTTACGGACTGTCATTGGTAAGTTGTTGCGCGTGAGTCAGTTTGTATTTTTATGGATATAATAATATGAAGATCATTTATTTCAATAAACCCGATAAAGCATACCTATTCACAAAATGTGTTGATTTTCTAGATTGATTTGATGAAAATAATAATTTCGTCATAAAGGGAATGCATAAACAGCTATAGCACCGTCAAACACGTGAAAAGGTTGTTAATAATTTATTCTTTCTCTCTTAGGCCACACACGATGCCTTGGGTTATTCGTGAATCTTCGTAAAAAAACGGGTTCAATCAGACGGTTCTATTCGATGGTATCATTTTACGGAAACGTAATGTTTATAATTTCGAAAAACGAGTTGTCACTTATATCAAGTTTTGTATCTATTATTATTTATAGTACATACCTCATTTTGAAGGACTTTCATAATTCCGGCTCTTAGGCTACTTTTTTTAGAGATGAGGAAAAAATAAAAAAAATCTGAAAATAGAATAAATGAAGAGAAGATTTTTTTTATCTGAATCTGATTTGTTACACAAAACCACCCTTTTCGCTAATGAGCAAAACGTTTCAAAAGAAATGAATGAAATAAAGTGGGTAGGTACCTATTGAGGTAAGTATGTAGGTAGTCATCAACTTCAATATTAAACTAGTAAACCTCCCCAAAGCCAATGTAAGTCTTCAGAATGATGAAGGGGTTGGGACGACGCTAATTTCCTCTGCATCGCATTGCTTTGTCTCTCAAAAGACTTAACAAAAGAATAATAACAATAATTAGTTAATTATATTTTACAAGGAGATAAATGTTTAATGTACCTAAAAAATGACGAAAAGTAAAAAAAAAGTTTATCGCGTCTGGTCTTCTTTAATATTTTTCCCTAAATAGTGATGCCAATCTACGAGAAAAGCAAGTTCAATCGGGAATCTAAGCAACGCCAACGTGTTGTTTGCTTTTGTCAGGAGAAGGCTCTTATGAAAGAAAAAAAAATAAGAAAGTTGTGCGGATAACACAAAATTAAAGAAAACTTTATGTGCTTATGACAATATAAAATTTAAAAATTTTGAAATATAAAAAACATATATATCGATCGGAATCATCATAATATACGTGAAGAAAACTTTATACACCTTTTAACGATAATTGCGCGGACAGAGAAGAATGAAAATTCGCATACTTACAGTTTATATAGAGGAGTGGCGAATGCTATTATTTTTTTTAAATTATGCATACATACATTACGTCATTAAATCAATAGAAAAACATTACAAACACTACTGTAGTGGTATGTATTTGATACACACACTTCGATGTATGTACATTGACACAGACGCATATATTTTTTGTTTATCTGTGGTCAAATTGAGAATAGATTAATATTGTTTGTCTTTAAGAATAATAGAAAAAAAATTTACCTACATATCAACATTTCAAATTTGACGTATCCGTATCATTGTTTTTGAAAGAAAATTATAAAATAGCGCTCTCTCAGTCTTTGACAATGAAACCTTTATAATGTTCAAACTTATAAATTAAATGAGTAATGGTAGAATTTCGAGCACTGGTCGACCACTTGTATTGGTTAAATAGGTAATTAACGTATTATTTTATGCTACAATTACACGCTTGCCATGGTTTGGCAAGCCACCACAAGCTCCAAGCCTTCACACGCTTGGACGCCATTTACACGATGGCGTGCGAGTCGGTATTTTGATATATTCAACGCAAACTCCTTTGATCTGTGTCAAAAACCGACAATTATTGCAAGCGTTGGCAAGCTCACACAAGCCACGTTTACACGTTGGTGTTTGTGATGGTTTGCTTAACCATGGCAAGCGTGTAAATGCATCATTACAAATTCGATTTCAATATTCATAGTTCTCAAAGACAGGATATTCGGCGACCGAATAGCTTGTATTCGGTGGCTACGTTGACAGAATATCCAGTATTCGGTAGCTAAACCGCTATTCCTTTCATCTCTACTGGCATCGTTCTACTAAATACACCACGCGTGTGCCGGGCCAGGCGTGGCTCTGACTGGATTCAATATGCGGCATGCCTTAATAAGCAGATGATGGGTTCTCTAAAGAATACTTTGAGGGTACCTTCCGGGTACCGGGCGTAAGCTGCGTACTGTTTGCGGATAAATTAGATTAAAGCGGGTTAGTGTTGTAATTTAGCCAAGCATGAAGAATACTTTGTGGAAAGTTTTACCCTCCCAGGGTTGCTTCTTTTGAAGACACCTTCCTTTCCACGTCCACACACTAGAGATCGTTCCATTGTTATATTTTTGTTTTCCTAATCCCAAATTGCCCGATTATTATTTTTTCATTTATTTGAGCGCTAACACTCAACACCCTTTATATCATTTTAAACTTTTGACATAAATGAGATTTTAGTGTTTTTAATAATCAGCATATCGTTGTTGCAAATTGTCAAAATTTTATGTGATACGTAGGTACTCAATTTTTCAGAATGATATTCTGTTATAATTATCACTCGTGCCTACATACATGAATTTATATTTTATATCGACCGACAAAGAAGCCTCATCAAATCATCACTTCTCTCGAGGGTAAACAAAAATACTCGTACATATGGTAAGGTGTTTTGCAATATCAGTTTAATTTTTATTAATCAATATTAATTGTTATAATTTTTAGATTTGTCTGAAAAGAAGTCACCAATTTTCAATTTTGTTTTAGAATAGTCGAAACTATTGGAATTTTTCTAACGTTCAATACTTCTAATAATGATTTCAATACTGATAATGTTTATATGGAGCAATTTACTTCAAAATTAATTTTCCAAGTTTTTGTTCTATTAAAAAAAAAAGAATTGTTTTAGCAAATAAGAGGTCTCTCCTGCCCTTGATCTAGCACAGGGTCAATGATCTCATTTTGCAACATGTCCATTTCTCTCAGCTCTGCTTCAATGAAACGAAACACTGTATTAGGTAGGTCTTCATACGTCTGAATCCAAGTAAGATTATTTATTTATTGAATACAATATACCTAATATTTTATGAAGATATTATAAGATGATGAACTAGAAGGATTTGAACTAAACATAATATAACGTCTACCCCCCTTATAGAGAAAAGTATCGTGTAAAGGAGGAAATTATGCTTTAAAAACCCTTTGAAATCTTTGTAAACACCATAGGATGTAGGTAATTTTTTTACTATTTCAATTTAACTGACTTTAGAGGTTTTATTTTGAGTCGAATTCACTATTCAAATTTAATTGCAGTAAAATACACCTATCTTCGTTTGGTGAATTGTCAAAAAACAAAACGAGTTCTATCCGCACATTAAAAACAGATTTTCAAATTGGCATTTATATAAAAACAATTTCCAAAATATGTATGAGTATTTATTCGGAGATAAAGTTTATTGGAATTCAGTTTAAAAAAGAGTTAACGCATTTCTATTGGGATTATGAATCGATTTTCACCATTGACCAGGCTTAATCTGTGCGAACCAACGCATTTAAAAAACATATACGAGTATTTTCATATAGGTAGGTGTATTAATCTTGGTTTGAATGATTTTATATTGTACGTCGAAAAAGTACACAGGGAAAAATGTATTTTTCATAATTTTTTAATCAAATAATTATTATTATTTTGGCGAGAGAAACTGCAAACAGATGGATGAAATATTGGCAAATAAATACATTTTGTTCAAAAAAAAAATCGATCGGTTGAGTATTTAAGTATCAGCTGTTGTCAAATATCAAATTGTTAAAATATAAAATAAAATAATACTATAAATAAAACATCCCCGTTTCACACAAGCGTCTTTTCGCTTTAGAAACGGGGTCCAAATTGAATTAATAAAATAAATAATACCTAAATAAAATAAAATATTAAATTTGATCCATTATTTTGAAATTTAAAAAGTTGTGAAACTGCAAAGATCTGTATTGATTATTCAATAATATGATAATCATATTAAAATTCGTTAGAAAGCCGGCTTAACGTGTGTAGGTAAATATAATATTGTATGATTTTATGTTTTTTTTTTCATAAAAAATGACCGCAGTCGGGAGACTCCCTTCATCCACATTTGTGGGTGAAGTGGTGAAATCGTCGCACATGCCATGGACAGTTCTGATTCTGTTTAAAGCAGACAATATATTGTCTTTCATGACAGATTGAATCTAGGTGGTTTTTCAACAATATTGTTATTGCTATTTTGAACAATATTGCTATCATTTGCTTTTAATTGTATCTTTGTATCGATATTCTTGCCTCTCTATAGAAATTCCCATCATTATTCCATCCATGGTTGTTTATATGAAATAAAGTAAGCTCTTCAATTACAAAATTCATAAAATAAAAATCTTTCAGCAATATAAAGTTTTCAAAGCAACATGCGAATAAAGGGTAGGGACAGCTATTGAAAAGGTTTTATATATAAATTCTATATCCTGTTAGATATTTGTGTGTACCAAACTAACTTAGTATGAGTCAAAAGGTAGGTATCTAAGCGGATTTATGTACGTATCGTAATAATAATAATATAGGTAAAATATAATTGATCCTCTTAATCCTGTATACAGCTAGCCGATCCCTCCATTTTGAGGGATTATTAATTATTAAATAAAGTGTATTTTAAATAGCGGAAGCTCCTACGTTAGGTCCATCAAGTGATTGGCTCATATTACCACCCTCTACATATACATATTATAGGGTTGACCCATTATTATTTTCTATTTGAAAATCTGTATAATAATAATGTTTGAAATTTCTTTATAGCCATAGTTAAAATAGCATTATGATATTTTCTAAAGTAAGTAGGCTGCCAGTTAGTTTTTTTTAAGGTCGGTCTCCATCTACAAAAGCCGTTTTTATATTTCATAAAAAGCATAAGCAGTTATTTATAAAACAAAAACGCAAGATTGTATGTGTAGTGCCTAAATGTGGGAAAGACACTACAGATTGAAAAATGACCTAATCTTATATAAGTTAATAACATGAAAAAATAACAACTAATGACTCCAACAATTCATCACTAGTGTTCGATCTCTAAATGGAACTAGTTAATAACATGTTCGGTTGGTAGCCCGACGGCTAAGACGTCGGCTTTTGTAATGATTCGTATTGGAGGTTGTGGGTTCGATACCATTGTAGGTGCCGACCATCTTCCTATTTCACGACACAAGCTTTAAGAAGCTTACTGTGAAGGGGTCAAAGAGCGTATTTGTGTTCACTATGAGTGAGTACAGATTCATAATAAAAATGTGTAGAATATAATAAAACTTAATATTGCCGTATATAATAAAACTTAATATTCCCGTATTTGTTACTTATTTATCTTGTTTGATGGACTGAAATCGCAAATCGTACAATCCTTTCATAAATAAAAAAACTTCACACTACAGAATTGTGTGCAGTTTATCATCGCAAAAAAGTCGCTGATATAATAGTCCGTGTCGCAAAACAAAAATAGCAATGTGTTGTACATGTGGCGAGACAGTAATATAAAAGATGGTGATGCGTTGGTTGCTGGATTTGCGGTAAATTTTAATTGGAAAGGAAAAATAGGAAACCTACCTCGATGTTAATCTCCTGCTTTGACCTTCCCGCGTTGAGTTTAATCCTCGTCTATATTGACACTTGTGAATTCACAATATTTTATATGGTTTTGTATAAGGTTTATTTTGATTTGAGATAATTTGATTATTTTTACAGCGAATTTTGCGTAAGAGTACTTGTTGCGCGGGTAGCGATTCTATTTGAACTGTAGGTTGTAGGTAGGATAAATTTTGGATAAAAAGTATTTTTGGGATTGTGTTGCCAGGACAAAAAACAATACAGGAATAGGGAAAAAGGGCGCTAACAGATGGGCATCCAGAATTTTAAATTGAGGATCAAATAAGAAACGGAGGCTAAATGGGAGAACCCAATAAAGATGCGTTGATGACGTGATTCCAGCCGCGGGCAGAAACTGATCGAGAGAGGCACAAGATAAAAAAAGGCGGAAACTTTAGAAGAGGCCTACATCCCGCAATGGAAAACGGCTGTTAAAGAAGAAGAAGAAGATCACAGCAATCTCTTAACCTTTGAATTATGTATGTCTCTCCTCCATCTCTTCCACTTTAGCCATATATGTAACTCAATTCGTACCGAGGGATATTCAAAACAAAACAACGAAAGAAAAAAAACAGTTCTTTGAAACAATCAAAGTATGAAAATGTAACCGTCTGAACTTAAGTTTTATAATGTATGTGGATATGTGTGTTTAAAAGCTTGTGTGTGTGTGTACTCATGTAGGTAGGTAGATATCAATGTATTATGTAGTGTTACCATTTGAGGTCTCTAAACACAGGAGTAGAATAAGGTGCTATAAAACCATAAAAAGAGACATCATAATAACATAAAACCATAAACTTGAGCAGGCACAGGAGCGAGACAAGCACAGATGTAGTTGTGGGGAGAAGTGGCACACCCCCGCCTACTTGAGCGCACCCGCATCTACACACGGAAGACAGTCAGCGGGTAAATTAAATAGACAAAATAGAGCCAAGTTTTCAGTTTGCGACGAACGACTACCAGGCGACGAATGTAAGAACTTTACCCACTGTATAGCTAGTACATAATAATACATTTTCTTCTCTAAGAAAAAATACGAAATGTACAACTGTTTGACCAGCAGATTTTTATTAATTGATTTCATATTTAACTACTTTTCACAGATACGTCTGTAAATTATTAATACACGAGTGTCTATTTATATTTTTCAATTGCTTTTATGATAACTTTTGCCTCATGGTGTTTACAACAAATTTGTTATCTTACGAGCCTGGGGGCTAGTACGAGTTTTCTCGAAAGCTAATTGAACGTTAGTAAGACTTATTAGAGTGCAAATAGTATTCTCAAATAAAACGATCGAATAGTTCGATAATTTTGTATTTAATTTTTTTCGATGATCGTTTCGATATTCAATCGTCGAAAACTTATGGGGTATTGGTGGATACCCGTCGTTTAAGTTGCCTTTCGTTGATGATAATATAATTTAGGTATGACTTCGAAGTTTTTGGGCCAGAAGAGGTAAGTAGGTAGTATACCTATTTTAAATGTAAAATAGCCTTCAATATCTTCAATACAAGGGTGTCAATATAGTCGGCCAAACTAAATGGTTAAAGCATTCTAAACCAGCATCCTCCGATCTGAGACAGGATTCCAACCCCGACAAAAAATTACCAGGAAGACCGAGAATCAGAAGACAGCGCTTATAATACTAGGCTACCGAGGTCGGTTCATACATAGTTGTATTAAAATAAGATTACAAAGTAGTTATAATAGTAATAAAAAATTATCAAAAAAAAAAAAAAATATACATAAAGCGAAAAAGAAAGTACGAGCATTGAGTCTTCTGGTGTCTAGTGTGTATAATGTACTAGCTGGTAGCTGGAAACCAACAGCACTGGAGGGAATACAGACAGACCTACGTCTTATGACTTCTGAGGCGCTTCAATAATAATTCTCCTTCTTTCAAAATACCTAATATAGCCAACTCGTTTAAATTACATTGCTTTTGTAAGAAAAAATAAGCACTGACTTCTTTTTTTATTGCTTCAAATGGAAACGAAATGAAAGACAGATAAAATTTATGGTTAAGTATTTTGTTTGGATAAAATCCGAGAAAGGAGATAATTTAAAAGGGCCTCCGCGTAATTCCTCTTTTAAGATTCGGATATTTAAACATGAGATAATTTGAACTGTTTGTTCCGACGAAAACAAATACCTAAATCCCAAATAAAGACACAAACCTAATTCGCTCTAGAGAAGTACCATTGTAAGAAAAGTTAATGACTAAGGATAGTACGGACATATTTTACTGTAGTGGTTGGTAGCCTAGCGGTTAACTCGCTGGTTCGATACTTGGTGCCGATGATTTTTCTTTTGCTTTCTGTGAAAGATTTTGAAAAATGTATTTTTGTTCATTATTTTTGTTCACTTCCACCATTACGGAGAGGAGATGGGCATGGCTGGGACATGTGTTGAGGATGCCGAATGACAGTTAGCCGAGGAGAGCGCTGTTTTTCCTCCCATCAGGGTCTCGAAAACGTGGAAGACCCTCTCATACCGTGTTCCGTTCCTTCGAGGCAGAGCTGAGGGAAATCGACTTGGTGTGGGAGGAGGTCATAAGCATTGCGCATTGCTAAACACTCTACGACATGTGTGTACAAATGAAGTCGGCGTGTGATATTCGTAGCGGTTGTATAGCGGAGTATAATTTGTTTTTTTCGCCTCATAAGTATTTTTTTTCGTTTGAGTTCTTTTTTGAGTGGTTTACATACGTATTGAGATAAGTAGCTGAAGTCAGGATTATTTACTAATTATTTTTGTTCTTTTTGAAATGCTCATTGCTAAAAAATTTAACTGTTTGTATTAAATAATAAATGTGATATGTTTTTATTGATAGGTAGGGGTGGGGTGAAAAGTCCTAGAACACATTAATTTTCTTCGAGTTCAAATGATGAAACATATTTTTACGTAATATGCTGCGAATCATATAAGAGTGCGTAAAATGCATTACATGTAAAAACTGGATTCATGAGAAATGCATTTCACAAAGGTTATCAAGTTTTGTTTGTAATAATTGTGATTCAGACGACGACTAACTTCAACATTATTATTTTTTTTATTAAAATTTTGTAGGTACTTTCCTATAATTTTTTTTTCTATTAATAAAGTCCCTTAATTTTGCTAAATTGTGTATGAATTATCCTTGTTGGAACTTTCAACCCCGTACCCCGGAACTTTTCACCCCGTTAGTGAGGTAAAAAGTTCCAGTCGACACGGGTCAACAAAATGCATAATATATTTTTTGTGTTTGCAGTTGGGAAAATCTTTTCTACCGAAAAACATAGAGGAATAATGTATCTCTGCATATATTAAAAGAAAATAAATTTTACATGCCGTATTTTCAAGTTATTTGACTAAAAGTGAAAAATGGTACTTTTCTTCCTACCCTCCCCTATATAAAAAAAGAAAATATATGAAGCTCAGGATCAACTCAGATACGGTTTACATTAGCTTATAGACTATCTGCTATTTCATAGATCATGTTGTTAAAATGCCCTAATAGCAATTCCTTAAAAAGCATAAAAAAAATGTTTCTACCGTTTATGCTAGCTAAAATGCTGTAAAAAACTGATATACAAACGAAAATAGTTGGATTGAGTGCAGTGTTCAAGATTTTGAGAATGATGCCGAATTTTCGCTGATTATTTCAGTTAAATTTTTTTTTTTTTTTTTTTTTTAAATGAATCTGTGCTCACTCAAAGTGAACACAAATACACTCCTTTACTCTTTCACAGTAAGCTACTTAAAGCTTGTGTCGTGAAAGAGGAAGATGGTCGGCACCTGGGATCGAACCACGACGTCCGCAGAATTCCGACCCATGCATCTGTTAAAATATTTTTGCAGAGCACATTCTGTCATTCGCACCAGCTTCGAGTGTTGAGTTGCGATTCTGTAAATAGTAGGCGCTAATTTAAATCTAAAAAAAGTTTATATTGTCAAAAGCACAAAGGTTTTTTTAATTTTTCTTATGTTATCCGCAATTTTCTTATAAAAACCTTCTCAGACAAAAGCAACAAAAAAAAACCGATATACGAATAAGCATAAATCACCAAGAAAAATAGGGATCCATATATTATTATTTTTTTTTTTTTTGTTTTGGCATTGCATCCAAAAAAGGATGATACAGCCAGATTCTTGTCATATTAAGTCAAAACAAAAACAAATAATAATTCATAAAAAAGAGAAAAAAAAAATTACAACAAGAGCATGTTTTTATTTATGAAATTAAACAAAATTTTATGGACATCTGGGGAATTAAGAGAAAGCAAGTAAATGATACATAAAGGGAAACTGACGTTTTTGAAGAGAAAATAAATATCCAAGGAGTCCCTCAGTGGACACCCAAAAAACACGTGATCTAGCGTTTCTTCATCCCATTCGCATTCGCATAATGGAGATTGAACAAGGCCAAATCTGAACAAGTGACTATCCAGTCGAACATGTCCAAAACGCATCCTGGATATGTTCACTATGAAACTCCTAGACATTCTTTTAGAAGCATTGAACCACGGGCGCGAAGGTAAATCTGGTTGTATCATCCTATAATGGGAGCCTTTGGTATCATGATTCCAAGCTGAAAGCCACAGCTTTCTACATTTCCGTTCTATTATTCTTAGACAGTCGCTTTCTGGTAGGCTGAAATCAGGAGGCTGATCTCCTTGAGAACAAGCCTCCTTTGCTAAAGAATCGGCCATTTCATTGCCGTAAATACCTTTGTGAGCTGGAATCCAGGCTAGGATTACATCTTTATTCATCTCTTTCAATTCTAAAAGAAGAATTCTAATGTCCAATATTAATTTATTTCGCGAAAAAAGTGATACTGGAGACGCTAAACTTCTAATCAATGACAGTGAATCCGAGAAAACTATAAATCTTTGATCTGATAAATATAAGCACCCACGTAGGGCCTCTCTCATTGCAAGGCATTCACACATATAAACAGAAGAATCAGGAGGCAATATAAAGCCCACTCTAATCTTTAGTTTTGGGATCACATAGGCCGAACCACCTTCACCGTTCAACCCCGCTTTGGATCCGTCTGTGTAAATTTTTATGTGATTTGGCCAGTGTTCATTCGCGGTTGCAATGAATTTACTGTTGTAATTATCAAACGAGTTATTTGGTTTCTTATCGATGCCAATGTTTTCTACAACATTAGGGGCTACTTGTAATGCTTTAAGAGGTAAGTCAAACATAGGAGACGGAAAATTATATTTTGGGCCATTATACATAGAATTTATTGTGTTGAAGGCAGAGCAAAGTAGAGGAGAGCGTTTTTTTAACCAATATCGGTTTGTCTGAATAGACTGATTAAGATTACTTATGTTGTTGAAAAGAGGATGACTTACGTAGCTTATTCGTTTCATCATGAATCTTTCTGCAACGTATTGTCGCCTTAGATGTATGGGCATTTCTTGGCATTCGATTTGAAGGGCACCTATTGGAGTAGAGTTCATCGCTCCGGTTATGAGTCTGAGACACTTAGATTGTGCTCTCTCAAGCTTGGTTTCGAGGTGAGCAGGAAGTGAATCTAACAGAAAACAAGCATAATCCAGATGGCATCTGATCAAGGCATTATACAGATTTCTCATGACAGTAGGGTGAGACCCCCATGTCACGCCAGCCACTGCTCTCAGGATATTCGTATTTTTTTCACACTTTGTAATTACTGAATTAATAAAAGGGTTCCAGGTCATTTTCCTATCCAGTGTAAGTCCCAAAAATTTCGTTTCAACAACCTGAGGAATAGGTACATCATTAAGGGTTACAGTGATGGTTGGATCTTTGTGTTTCCGAGAAAACGCCAAGATTTTGGATTTGAGGGGAGAGATCTGCAGGGAGTGGGCAATCAGCCAACTGTTGAGGTGTTCAAGAGATGTCTGTAAACGATTCGTGGCTCTATTAATATCCTTATCGACAACGTATATTACCAGATCATCTGCATATTGTATTATATGACTGTAATCTGGCATGTCTGATCGGATGTCGGAACAATAAATGTTAAAAAGCAGAGGACTCAAAACCGACCCCTGCGGGAGACCCCTCCAACTGTTCTTGTGATCTCTTTTCCGTCGTCTAATACGATGATTCTTCTATCAGTATACAAATTAAAAATGAGCGTAGCCAGAGATGAGGGAACTGAGAGTTTTAGGAGTTTATTGTATAATTTGTGGAGGCAAACATTGTCATATGCTGCATTCATATCCAAAAAGGCAGCCAAAACAAATTCTTTTTTAGAGAATGCCAGCTGGATGTCTGTGGTGAGAACACTTACACAGTCCATACAAGATAGGGATTTTCTATACCCATATTGATTCTGTGAAAGGGATCCAGTGTGTTCCAGAAACCATTCCAGTCGTGATCTAATGAGGTGTTCAAGGGTTTTACCCAAACAGGAAGAGAGGGCGATTGGACGATATGAAGCTCCGAGATTAGGATCCTTGCCCGGCTTGGGTATTGGGATAATAAGTTGGTATTTCCAGTCATCTGGAATTACAGCTGTAGCTAATATCTGATTGTAAATGTTTAAAAGAGTAAAAATGAATTGATTATTAAGCTTTTTCAGGATGGAGTATGGAATAAGATCAATACCAGGAGAGGAATTTTTTGTTTTTTGTAATACAATTCATCCAAGGTGAATGGATATATTAATGGACAGAGGTTATTGTTCTCCACTCTTTGTATTTGAAGAGGGAGCTGTGACACATTTGGAACATATGAAGGAGCTAGGGTATTAACGAAACTGGACAGCCAAATTTTTGGGTATTGGATATTTCCAGGACTGATCTTTGATCCTCTGAAGCGTTTGATCATTTGCCATACGTATGATGAAGGGGAATTTGGAGATAGTGATGAACAAAATTTTAACCAGCCATTCCGTTTTTTTTGTCTAAGGATTTTTTTTGTTTTGGCTTGTAAAGCTTTAGCAGACAAAAAATTTTCGGGAGACATGTCTTTTTTATATTGAAGCATGGCAGTTTTGCGTGCATGTATTAAATCATCACACTCCTCATCCCACCAAGGAGCATTCTTTTTGGGCTTGTTACCCCCTTTCTTCTTTTTTGGAATGCTTTCATCAACAACGTTGAGCAGTATTTTGTGGAAGTTTTTATAGTTGGTCTGGACAGGAGAGTTAACATTGAAAGCTTGGGAGAGTTTCCGACCAGAAACCTCCATTATTTCTTTAAATTTGGACCAGTCAGCTTTTCTGACATTATAAAGTTGCCTTTGACCCTTATATATATATATTGATTGGAACTGGAGCACAAGGTTAGAAGTATGGGAAAGTGGTCACTGGAAAAGGCGTCATACGTAATGGACCAGTCTATTGAGCTGGCTAAGTCTCGAGTGCACAAGGACAAGTCCAGTGCACTTCGATTTTGATTAGCAGGTGTGAGTCTGGTTGCAGACCCGTCATTTAGAATACATAAATGGTGATCGTCAATAAAAGATAAAAGGCGATTTCCAGCCCTGTCCGAGATGGAACAGCCCCATACTTGGCTATGAGCATTAAAATCTCCGAGGAGAATGAATGATTGAGGAAGGAGAGGGATTATAGAGTTCCAGTAGTCATTATCGAAGCCAGTATCGGGTGGTATATACAATGAGACATAGCCCACATTTCCAATGTTCACAGCTACAACCTCAAGAAAAGGGTTGTAAGGAAGTATTATCTGAGAGAAAGGGAGAGTGGAGCTGATTAATAAGGCCGAACCGCCCCCTCTACCCACCTGACGGTCACACCTAACGCAAGAAAAACCTGGAATGTTGAAAGAAAAATGTGGTCTGATCCATGTTTCTGAAATCGCCACGATCTTTGCGTCATAAAGATTAATAAGGGTAATAATATCCGTTCGATTGCTCACAGCACTACGAGCATTCCATTGTAAGATTGTTATATTTTGTGAGTGTTTGTTCATATTTATACTATCGCCAATAATATTATTTTAATGGCACAAACAGTAATTATTGCTGTGAGTAAAAAGGAGGGATAAATAAAAGGTTAAGGGAAGAATTATTTTGTGTCACTGGTATGTTCAGTTTGAGCATTTGCTGAACTCACCAGTTGCGAGGACATTTGATTAAGGATATTTTCGTCATTAATATTTGTCAAATTCGAAAAAAAAAATCGTGAAAATCTTGTAAATCAGTTTTAAAGCTTGAGAATTTTCCAATAGTTCAGTTATTTGGGTCATTTCCATGGTTAGACCACAGGAAGTTTCTTCAGAATGTGGTAGTAGAGCAAAGCCATCCTTCATCTGAGAAGGTTGACCATTTTTATACATTAAAAGGTTTTCTATCGCTTTTTTATCGGTGTTAGAGTTTTGACTTGACGGACGAACCTGATCCGGTATTTTATTAATTTTTTTTTTGTTAGAGGCAGAGACCACCTCACTGAAGCTCCTTTTTGCGAAGGGGACTTTAGACGAGGCTTGGACAAAAGAGACCCCTTCAGAGGCCATAACGCGTCGAATGTCCTTTTGTCTTTGGAGTTCTGGACACAAATTACTAGTTGTTGAATGTTCGCCCTTACAATTAAGGCACTTTTTTTCTTCTTCTTTCTGGCAGGTGCCACTCTCGTGTTTTTCTCCACACTTCACACATCTGGGGGCATTTTCACAACGCTTGTGCGTGTGACCAAATCTTAAACATTTGTGGCATAAGTAAAATGGAGGAATATACAGGTCTACTTTTATAGCATTATAAAAAAGGAAGACTTGATGTGGGAGTTTTTGACTTTCAAAGGTCAACAAACCCGAAGGTCTCCATTCGAATTTCCCATCCACATTGACTCTTCGATCGAGTCGTCGTAATTTTATCACACGGCCATAGGTGGAAGGTACTTGCAAATTCTCTAAGATGTCTTCACTGCTTAAATCAGTAGGTATTCCTCTGATCAAGCCACTTTTGAAAAGTTTATAATTAGGGATGTATGCTTTTAAATTGTTAGATGATAATTTTTCTGATTTTATGAAATTATTTGCATACTTATGTGATGAGAATGTAACAGTTATTCGACGTTTACCGTCAGCTTTAACACCACCAGGGACTATCCCCTCCGTGCCGCTGCGTGACAAAAAGCCACCCACCGTCATGGGATGTATTTGTTTACCCTTCTCTGTGCTCTCTATGACTACCAAAAATGGAGCTAATGCCGAAGCAGGATATTCTAACTGTTTGGCTTCCAAAGACATATTTTGGGAATTGGTAGAAATGGTTATCTTTTCCGCATCATCAATCTTTTTTCTTTTCAAGCTCACCCTATCTGGAGGGTCTTTATCGTGAGGATCATCCATTGTGACGCTTACTTCATAAGAAGAAAAAATAAATAAACGTTTTTTAAGCACAAACTATATGGTAAGTATGTTTGAAAGAAAAAAAAAATAAAGAAAAAAGAATTCGGTCAGTGCCGTGATTAAATTAAAAAACGTAAGAAATATCAAAAAAAAAGAAGAAAAAAAACACACACTTCGATGTTTTACAAAAGAAAAAAAAAATAAAGACAAAAAAAATCGGTCAGTGCCGTGATTAAATTAAAAAAAAAAAACGTAAGAAATATCAAAAAAGAAAAGAAAAAAAAAACACACACACTTCGATGTTTTGCAAAAGAAAAAACAAAATTAAACTGAATAAAAAAAACATACGAAAAAATAATATTTCCGCCCCGTGGCAACAATAATGTCACACGGGACAAACAAAACAAATAATGAAAAATAAAACAAAATTCCTTATTAATTTTTTAATCTATTCTACAAAGTTTATATCTATTTAAATTAATAGTTAGTGAAGGTAAGTATAATAATAAAAAGAAATAAATTGAAAAATCTTATCGAGTTCAGCAGAAAATGTATTCCAGTTGCAACTTGTCACCACGTAACAAAAAACACGTCCAGCGGGAACGAAGTCATACACTCCATCCATATATTATTAAGCGGTAGTTTTTGTTTACAGTATAGGTACAGGCATTTTCTCTATACGAGGCAATTTACATACATTGTGGAATATTTCCATTACGATTACATCTGAACGCTCACAGATGAAATCATTTCCAGGTTTGTATTAATTCGAAGACAATATCTATCGGATCGGAGAGGTTTATCTGATCTTAGGTGTTCGGTACAAGTTGAGCGTGCGGAAGCAATTAGTGAGAGGTTAATAATAATATGATATTCGGTTCAGTTCCATTGTTACCGTAAAGCCAACTGAAACACGCAACTTTGACGATATCAACAATTATTTTCCTAATCAAATAGTTAAGTTCGTCCAAATCACGGTATTTTCGTTGAAACATGCACCACGCGAAATATATATATATTTACAAAAATGGAAATACGGGAAATATCACTTCATACTTTTACCCATTATTCGTCTATGAGTCGATAGTTGCTATGAATGTTGAAGTGGTTCGTAGCCCAGTGGTATCAATCGATCAGTCGATGATTAAAGATATTGATGTCGCGAATAATGTTATTTAATTTAAAATTACTTCCATCACAAAAAATGCATGTCTAACAACTTATAATTTCTATTAAGTATTTAACTGATTTCGGCCAAAAAATGACTAATTGCCTTATGCCTCTCAGGTACACAACTGTTGCCGAAGAAGAAATGTCAAATGTAATACGCAGTCCCCAACGTGATAAAGGAAAATTGAAACGATATAACTTCTTATTTATATGACAATCAAATAAATTAATGAAGCTTTTCTATTTCTGTCATCCGGTAGACTTTGCTGCTGGTATTAGGATATCAAAGCAACATTTTTGCCATAAAGTAATTTGCCTTCACAAGAACTCACATAAACAGTCGAGTGGCTGTACTATCAGCGTGAAAAACATGGATTAAAGGCGTGAGTAGTTTGTAGCATTTTAGAAGATGACAAAGTATCGTGATGTTGATATTCTTAGTACATTTTTTCGCGTTCTAATTATGTCCTGGCTTGGCCAAAAACAATGGTGAGAATTAACAAATGAATTAATAGCTAACACGCCTTGATTGCTTATTTGAGAAGATGGATAGCATCATTTATTAATAATTTTGTGCAGGAAAATAAAATTACTAAATTAATATAACATACATAAGCCCGTTTCCTTTTTCTTCGCTTAAATAATGTTAACATGGATCATAATTGTAATATAATATTATGTCTTTACCTATGAAATTGCCGTTTTGTATGAAAAACTTAAAGTTGATTTTTTTTCAACTTTTTTTTATTTCTGTTATTATAACTAATCACCAATGCAATCAATGAATCTTTTCCAATGAAGCAGTAGTATATTGATGCCCTTCTTGTAAAAATTATCTGCAAGGGAGGAAACGAACTTTTCCAAGGCATTTTGTACTGTCTCTCGGGAATTGAATTTTTTTCCCGCTAAAAGATTGTCAGAATTTTGGAAAAGGTAATAGTCGATAAGTGTAAGGTCTGGTGAGTATGGTGGATGAGGGAGAGTCTCCAACCGCAACTCTCGCAGCTGGGACTCTCTGTTGTGCAGTATGGGGTCACGCGTTGTTGTGAAGCATGAGCAGCAGGGACTACCGATTGACCACAGCTGGTGTAGATGGGCGAGCTTCTCCATCATTGTCTTCAGTTCTTCACATTAGACATCTGCAGTAATGCTCATCTGTTTTGTAAGAAGCTGTGATGAATCACACCGGCACTAGACCATCAAACAGTGACCATCGCCTTTCTAGGGGTCGTTTTTCATTTAGGGTATTGCTTTGGTGCTGAGCCAGGATCTAACCATATTGCTGACCTCTTTTGATTGTCCAACAGAATCCAATTTTCATTTCACATAACTATTTGGTTCAAAATTTATTCATTTCTGCGCCCGTTGAGCCGCGCAAGGTAGATGTCGATGCGTACGTTGCACTGGCGAACGTTGAGTACATGATGCACCCATCTAACAAGCTTTTTCATGTTATCAATTTGTCGCAAATGGACCAATATTGTTTTGATGTAAACATCAAAAGCTGCTGCTAGATCAGCTACTGATTGAGTATCATCAGCTTCCACCATCGTCTTAATTCATCATCCTTGACCAAAGTGTCCGGACGACCAAGTGGTTCATTTTTCAACTCAAAATTACCAGAACGGAACCGGGCAAACCAATAACGAGTTGTGCGATCGTTTGTATGGTTCTCTCTGTAACCGTTGTTGATGTTACGTGCCATTTGTGCCGCGTTGGTTCCACGATGAAACTCATATTTCATAATTACACTAATTTTAAAAGTATCCAGTAGGACGAAAAATGTTCAAAATAATGAAAAAAAAACAATTATCAAAAAACAAAAGACTGATTTTGAAAAAACAATGTCATCTTTATAAAACAAAATAAAAATGCATATGAAATTCCTAGACAATCAAAACTTTTTTTCGTTTGAAATGATCAGTAGGTACTGAAAAACAGCAACTTCATAGGTAAAGACCTAATATTATATTCGTCTCATAAAATTATATAGAACATCTGAATACTTTTTTTGTGAATAAATCAGTACTTGTGTCAGTTCAGTGAACGTTTTGAACTTGCAACTTTTAACAGCTTTCACACTTATTAGCAAAGTTTATGGCTCGAATGAAGAATATGGCCGACTTAACTAATTCACAACGTAGGGCAGCGATTAAAATGTTAGGCTATTAACCAAAAAATAATAATTAAAACATATTAAACATACATGCATGGTTTTATTTTTGTTTGTTTTAATGTGAAATTGTGATTTTTTATGTCATCTTATAATAACCATGGCGTAACAAAATGTATAATATATTTTTAATGTAAAAGCAACAATTGTTGCGTAGAGAGAAATAAAATAAAAATATACATACCTACTTTATTTTATAAAAAAATGGAATATTTGAAAATATGTACATGAATATAGGTAGATATAGTAAATTAACTTACTTGTTGTATAGGACAATGTCCGGTAGCCAAATATGTTCCGAGGGCACATAGAGCTCTGTGACTCCACCGTACTCGGCCGGGTCCCACTGGAATTTATGGTCCTGCCATTCCTGGAATAAAAATATTCACATCTTACATAAAAATGTACACTCAATTTATCTGTAAAGTTCATACTATTTTCACCATTATTTATCATTTTATAATATATCAGCATTAGTTGATAGAGTTCAGATAGTTCGCACATTCATTACAATTTATGTAGCCAATTTCAATAAAGTTACCATGGCTATGAACTATTTTGAGAAATGATTCATTATTTTGTTTACACACTTATTTTAACAATGTAGCAGAATTTGGGAGTACTAGCGCTTTTGCAGAATGTTGAATGATAATTTGTTCCGACCATCAGAAATCTTACATGCCACGAGCATGTCGTTTTTACGTAATTCAAGTACCTAATGCAAACGTCTCCCAAAAGTCTATATAGGTAATGATTAAAAAAAAACGCAAGTTAAAAACAGGATTCTTCTGACCAAAAATAAAAATTTATGTAGTACTATTTTATTTGGATCTCATTGCCAGAATATGTATATTATCACATCTGACAAAGAAATAAACTGAGAGACTTTTTTCGGCGGTGTTGAGGGCGATTTGCGCTCATATCCGGCAAGCAGTTAGAATATCAACTATCACTCAGAAGGCAGGAAGAATTGATAGATCCCAGTTGTTCGAGGCGTAGGAATCCTCCGGGCAAAGCGTAGGGACTAGGAAGATAATATAGCAAATTTCTCAAGAAGATATGTGGAATCTTTATGTTTGAACGAAAAAGCATATTATGTTTATGGATGAAACAAATAGAAATTTACTTATAGGATTTACAAACCAAAAACGTAGATTCACCAAAATAATGATGTCGTTATATCTAAACATTAAATGCTTAGATATTTATAGAGAATAGAGTTAATTACTTTAATATTAAAAGCCACATATAAGCCGACTCAGAGAATTCCGAGGTTAGTGTAAGTGTTTCATCGTGTCGAGTGTCACATTCCTAGTGTAGCAATAAAGCAGAGCTCAAGCACATTATTACTGTTGTTAATAGCTGTCTATTGACATCTCTCTAATTAAATGTCTCGTATATTCCACATATCAAACGTCTGCGTTAAGAAGACCTTCATGGTCGTAAATTTGAAATTACATAAACCAGATACAAAGTATTATTTTCGCCTTTCTAGAATATATTTTAAACGTAACCTCAAAAATTACGGATATATTAAGCGAACGCACAAAATAAACACATCTTAAAAAATTCAAGTCCTCATTCATGGGGCTATTTAGTCGAATATATAGCTTCAGTAGGGCTATTCTCGTAATCAATCGCTTTTAAAAATCACTTAACGATAAGATTAAGACACGATCGCAAGCAGTCGTATTCACAAAACTATCGGAATCTAATGTTAATCCTATCTTGAACTGGATCATTTTCATACTGATATTTCAAACATAACGAATTTTTAAGATATCTACTAGATATCTTGTTTAGTGAATACCAATCCGCCATTTTATGATTGTCAATCAAGATAAGAGCGTATTAAGACCGCTACGAGAATAAGGGCACAGTACCAACCTAATACATTGAAAAATGACAAAATATTGTGTTCAAACATATTATATGAAGCATGCCTAATTCTAAGCAGATAAGCAGGTTTTTATAGACTCACTGTACGAGCACACACAATTTTCAACGAAATGATACACGCCATCAGAGAATCAGTGAATGGTTCCAAAGAAAATAAAGCGCTTGATCGAAGGAGATTGACAGCTCATCCAGTCTTCGGTATAAAAGTACTTATTATATAAAAACTAATAGATATTTATAGAAATCGTTACCTTAATGCTAGCCAACTGCTTTAACGAGGATGGTCTTTACATCAAATAATGATGTCATATGTATACCCTAGGTAGCGCGAGGTCAGAGCGAGGGCTCGCGACCGGCAGCAAGACATTACGCCAGTGCTGCTGGAGTGCGACGTTTGTGGTAGGAGGTGTGCCTCTAGAATTGGCCTGTCCTCCCACAGGAGGAAGCATCTCCGTACGAGCGATTGACTGCGTCGGTGTCAATGTGTGCATTCTGACACTTTTATTTTAAACCTTAATTTAATATCATAATTTATTCATTGTTTTTATTTTTTATCTTTTTTCGTATATTTTAACAATTTTAACCTTTTTAAGCAATTGTATACATGTAGGTATATGCATGTCTGTTTTTTTTTATCTTTTTAATTACTTTGACATTTTTAAATTTTTTATATATATTGACATTTTCAACATAACAAAATACTATTTATTTTATTATTCTTGGAAGCGCGAAGGGGATCCTCGACTCCGAGGCCCAGCTACAACAACAACCCTAGGTAAAGTTAGACAAACAGTCTTATTATTATTATTATGTTTATGGCATCCCATCCCTTGAGGGACGATTTGTGCCAGTTTCAAATATTTCATGTTTTGCAAAACAAACATATTATGTTTTAATTTATTATTTTTCTTTTATTTTATATACAGACTTAATATTTTTACATTCACACACGGCCTTACATACTTACAATCACGCCCTTACATACATACATTCCCGCATTTATATAAAAATATACAAACAGTCTTTTTTTAGTATTAATTATTTATAAAAAAATCGTTGATTACACGACTACTTCCGATACACCGATCATTTTTTACATTATTTATAAAAACAAATTTGATCCGCGTCTTTTATGTATGAAAATGACATTTTGTAAACAAACAAAATATTAGCCGGACAACGCAAGTGATGGTTACAACCAAGATGCGCTATATCAGATTTGAACGATTTCAAGTTATCTACTATACAAATTAAAGTCGGGTTAGTGCGAATATCGAGATTGGCTCAAAAGATTCTTCTGATGTTTGATTTATTGGATTCTTCTCCGCTCCGGATAACAGAATAACTAATAAAAAGGATAAGAAATGATATAAAATACAATATTTAAGTTTGTATGGAAAGGTTACCTGGGACGCGCCCACGACATCGCGGGTAGTTCCCTCTAATTCTCGCATACGCTCTTACAGTAGCCCATCCCACTTACTCCACCGCACCGTTTCGATAGTTTTAGAAATTTTTCATACAAGTCAACAATAATCGGACATATTCGTGTTGGTAATAGGCGAGGTAGGGTGTGTGCGCGAGCGCATTTTTCTCAAGTTGTTCCCGCCAGAGCTTTGAATACGAATGAAATAGGGATGTTTCAGAAATAGTTTAATGTTATTATTTTATTAGCTTATCTAATCGAATTAATTTTGTATTGCTTAACGGGGGCGCAGTGCACACATCATGTAGGTACATATTAACGGGCCACTTCGGGCTAGAACCACAGGAAACGTCTGTCGGGAAAGCTAGTTGATTTATAATAGGTACCTTATTTTTTTTAATAATTTATTTTCTATCAAAATATTGTTAAGCCCTAATTTTAATTTCAGAAAATAAAAAGTTGCATTAAATTATACGAAACCTTTAGTTACATGTTTATTATACTAAATCTTATATTTGAACCTACTTAAAAAGTATAAAGTTTTTTTTTCAAAACGTCATTATCTTTGTTAAAAATTTAGTTTGTGCATCATGGTCGTAAGCGCTCGAATGATTACGGGAATGCATATTTGCTTTATTTGTTTAAATTTTCTATGATAAAAATGATAAACCAAAATACAATAGATCAGTGTATTTATTACAGAAAGAGTTCTTGTATACTGGAAACAACTGTCAGTTGACGTAAAATCCAATATGGCGGGCAAAATGTAGAGAGATCAGCTCACAATCAAGCGATATGGGTTAATCTACCTCGACGACGCTTGATCGCATGATTTTCTATTGCTGAGCCATTTTTTCTACTGGTTGGAATTTATAAATAAAGCAGTTGTTTCCCCATTGTTCCCCGGTATGAGTGGATGTAAAATTGAAAAAAGATAGATGGGTCTACCAACAAGACTATAATTTCAAATGTTTTAAAGGAATATCATTAAAAACTCGTTAGTTATGGAAAAAATAATAACTTAAAAATATTATAATATATGAAAAACTATTCAAAAAGCTTTTTATTCAGAAAGGCTTGAATTTTTTACATCACGAAATGGCTTTAAGAGAAAACGTGAGGATTTTGTTCAATTATTACAGTTGAGGAAAATGTTGGTAGAGTGGAAAAGTAACTTAAGACAGGTCTTCGTCAGAATGTGCGCTATTTCAAATTGAAACTCTTTAAAGCTCAAACAATAAATATTGCTATCAAGTAAGTACCTAATCAATCTATTCTCTCTCAATGGCTTAGTTCGTCAGCGAAGAGATGCAATGGGAATTTTTCTTTATCTTATATCTAGTGCAGTTTGAATATCTCTTAATTTTTTTATTTAAAAAACAATAAATATGCTTTTAATATAGTTTTGACACCTTTCGCAATAACTAAAGATGACATGAAAGGTTTGAGTTTGAACTCACGGATACAAATTGCGAAATTCATCGACATAATCGCTAGTCTAAAACACTTTTCATATAGTAAATTATTAAAGAATAAGAAGGTATTTTATTGTAGAGCACACTTTTGGAGAAAAAAAAAATATTGACGTTAACCCACTTGTTACTACCGTTTGATATACGGATCACCATAGAAATAAAAATATTCCAATTAATGTGGGTAATTTCGAATTACATTATTTATGTTACACGTTAGCTGAGATGTCCCTTTGTTGATCAGTTATGTTTTGAGCTCGATCGAGCTCGAAATTTTAAATGTGCTCGCATTGTTATTTACTTCAAATTTATGAAGAGTGTTTCAAGGTGAGTGCTGAAATATGTATTTTTAATTAACAGTATTTCATTTCAAAATATGCAAGAATGTAGTATACTGTTTATAAACTGATAGCCATCTTATCTTCTTTCTAATATTATCTATTCATAATTCGACTATTAATTTGGTGTTCCGTAAAAAGAACGCTAGTAATATGGGTGTCGTATTTTTTTCACGTCACAACTTTCGACACTCAATGAAATTATCGAGGAGCTGGAGGCAAATGAAGACGAGTCTTTTGCTGACTCGATTACAATTATTTTCCTGCTGGAAAATTGTAATGCTGACAGCTGATGAGGATTCTGGTGATGAAAATGAAATGACCCTACACAACTTTTCTGGGTCATAACTGCGGGCCCACGCAGAAGCTGACGATGAAAATTCTTCGTCAAGTGATGATGAAGAATGCAGCGTTCCATTTGTTCATTTGGATAAGCGGCCAAGACTGGAATCAGCTAGTTAAGCGATACATTCAAATTGATCAACCAGCTGCTACCAAAGCTTACAACAATATGGGAGGCGTCGACTGATTAGACAAGAACATTAGTTTATATCGCAAAAGTATTCAAGGTACTTCTGCCTTATTTTGCATTGTCTAGCTAGAAAATATATTACGACTTTGCACAGTGCCTGGTCATCTTTATAAATCAATGAGGGAGAATATGACCTTCTAAAATTCCGAAGGAGTGTTCCAACGAGTTTTTTGGAAACCTATGGTATGGTAGGTACCTATGGACGGGTCCGGTTGACTGGAAAAAATTGCCTCAGGCAATAGGTTCCGCCAGCTATACTGACACCTATGTATAGAAAAGTTTTATTATTATTAAGTGAACAACTACGATGTGCGGTATGTCATAAAACCGCTATGTTTTATTTCAAAAATTGTAAAATGTCTCTTTATCCTAAAAAATACATACTTTCAGAAACTAGTGAATTATTTTTGAAGTGTCTAAGTTCTATGAACATCCAATAAACAGCAGTACATATTACTAGCGTTCCGTATATCAAACACCATTTTCCCGCTTTTCCGTAACATATAGATTTTTTTAACAATTTTTCCTGATTAAATAATGCCTTGATTAGTCTGTGTATCAAAAATCACAGTGATATTACAAAAAAAGTTATATCCGTAACAAGTGGGTTAAACGTATTGTTCAAAACTATAAGCTTTTTATACGACAACTGAATGACGAATGATTGCAAAACTTAATGAATATAACATATGTAGGTACTTATGTATTTTTTTTACTTTGTATTTTTACTGCTCTCTACATATGTTATCTTTTTTTCTTTAAAAGGCAATTTGCCGTTGATAAATAAATAAATAAATGTGTGTATATTTATTTAATCATGATTATAGAAAAAAAAATAACAACTAATGACTCTAACAATTCATTACTAATGTTCGATTTTTAAAATGGGAAAAAACCACTACGGGCTTACGACCGTCTTCTACTATTATTTCGAAAGCTGGCTTAGTGTGATCACTTTACGTTAACATCGTTCGCCATTAGGAGGTTATGTTTGTCTCCGAAACTCCTTATCATGAGAATTCTCAACATGTTCAATATGTCGAAAAATCTCATGTATGCAACAAGTAGAAATTTAAAAATATATGAAATATAGAGATAAAAGTTGGAAATTATTGAGAACAAGAGAGCAACCAAATTTAAAGACAGCGACTGCTGTCATGTATTTGGCGCCAGGATATTATGACTGTAGATATATTATCGAAAAAAGATTGATGTTGAAATCAATTGTTGTTATAATGTAATAAGCAAGTTGGTACTTCAAACTCAAAGGCCTTGAAAATGTGTGTAAATATTTTACTTTGAATTATGTAATTAAAAGGTCTTGGAGAGAACAAGCGTGTTAACCACACCAGGTATTTTGCCTCAAAACAACATCCCACCCCCTTCATAGCCCCAACCCTTCCTTATAGGTATGTACATTAATTATCTAACGTATTTATATTATAATGTGAGCCTTAATTAGTATTTGGCCTTTTTATTTATTTATTACATTTTGTGTATGAGATTTATGTAAATCAAAGGAATATTTATACGAAGTTTTGTCAAAAGGTTTTCTCTCTTTGGCAGGAAAGGTCCTCATCATTTACTAAATGTTTTCGCCCTAATTTGATTCGGGTTTCTAACACAGAACCGGGATATGTAAACACATTATCTCTAGACGGTGTGATATGTTTGTAGTTTGTACCATCATCCACCTGCGTCCTTATTTAGTCAAAGGAGAAATTACATTCCACAGCAGACACTCCGCTAAGGATTTAAGGATTCAAATTAGGAGGTTGACGTGTTTTATGTAGTGGTCCATGTATTAAAACCTTCATAAATATTTTATCATTTTTGTTTTAAGAGGTGGCATATTTTTAACCACAACTATCAAGTTCATCTCAGCAGAATTTTGAAAAATTATAAAGACTATATGCACACATATAATTTAGTTTACAGGTTTTTATTAAATTACTATCCTACGTCTTTCTTTTCCTTTTTCCTTATATTTGGTATGAGTCTATCTTTTGAGCATGTAGGCACCTATTAAATAAATAAGCAGTTTCTAAAATGTCCGTTGTCCATGTTAAATTCAGAGTAAATTGGGTAAAGTTTTGATTTAGGTATGAGAATTTAATGTATGAAATGATTTTTTTTGTCTTTAAGTCTGATATTAAGTTACATTTTTTAAGTTCATAAACAAATATTGGTATCGATGTGTGGAGTCAAATAAATTTCGCGAAATATAAAGAAATTAAAGATTAAACAAAAAACATGGTAGATAAAATAAAAGTGAGAAAAAATCAATATTACCTAATAATAAAAAAAAGTAACATAGATATACAAGATCATAAAAAGTGATAATAAGCGATTGCAGTCAAAAACAATGTTAGTGGTTACTCGCGACATGTGCGTTGCGCGTGGTGTTGTATTTTGTCTTTGACAGAATTGCGTATGAAAGTATGGGAAAACAAAATGATATAGAGGTTGCATAAACTAAGGAAGTCTCAACATATTAATCCGGTGAAGTAGTATGTATGTAGGTACTTACTGTTCTTGGAAATCTGAGGCATCACTTTTGATTTGATCATAGAATTATTGAAAGAAAGATTAAAAATTAATACTATTATGAGCATTGAGCAAGATCGAGCGCAATTGAGAGCTTCTGTTGCCTCCCTATACCCCTGAGTGAGGTTCAGAGGGAGATAGTTGTTATATGCATTCAAAATGAATTTTTTATTTTTATTTCCTGATTGTCTCTTAAGTTTTGATAGGTTTGTCTTCTTAAGTTATAAGTGGTAAAAGTTGATGAAATTCTTGGATAACTATTTAGATTGTTTTGAAACAAAGTCTCGTGATCAAAGCATGACACAAATACACAGAGTGAAAACAAATTAATATTATAACTAAAACATCTTCCGTGATGAATATGTATTTCGTGTATATTAGGGCGGGTAATAGAGGCTCTTGTTAGACCGTCCGAGTAGTGGTGTGCTGTATATACTCACATACATGAATATAATTAATACCAACAGCATGCACGCTGGAGGGAGCGAGAGAGGAGAAGAAAGGGAGGGAAGATTATCATAATAGAGACTGTTTACACGTCTTCAGTTTAATTCATCCTCTAGTGTTAAGAGTGTCCGATATTGCGAGGGGAACATACGTGCAGTGATGAGCGAGTCACGTAGTCATGCCAATCTAACATATAAAACTTTTGTTTTGTAAAAGATTTTTGACGGTGATGTTATTCAAAGTTATTAAAGTCAAGAACATCTCCTAGGTACATACCATCATTGAGGGGACAAACCTCCGAGGACGACCACGTCAGGAAAACTCGCGAGACGTTTATTTGGATGTGTGCTGTTCCTCATATGAAGAGCTGCAAAGGACAAAGCGGAGTGGAGAGACAGATTGGAGTAAATTGCTGCCAACCCATCATAAGCTTGTGACCAGGGAAGAAGAAGATCATTATAATGCTAATTCTTTTTAAATAATAAAAAAAAATTAAAAGAGCAAGAATGTCATTGCTTTATCACGAGGAATAGGACAATGTGTGAATTGAGCATTAGGGAGATCAAACATTAGACAGGTAGACAGATCAATAAAACATTATGTCAAAGAAAAATATATTCATAATGAATGAATGAGGGAAGACGTGTATGAATTTTTGTTATCGTATTCTTTTTCGTATTTTCTGTTTGTGTTTTGTTTAAACGGGTGTTGATCGGGTCCTCTTATTAGGTATGTTGGAGGCCCACGTACAGGGAACGTAATTATTTTAAATTGTTGTCCTCGTCTGTGTTTTTGTTGTGTTATTTGTTTATTTGCATTACATCTACATGAATACCATGACACAACCTCTCTCTACACAAACTTTCTGAGTTTTATGAGAGAGGAAGATACTATTTTTATTATAATATATGTAATAATTAAATCTAATCCAATCCAAACTCCCTTTAGACCCCACTTAGGGGCATAGGGAGGCAACAAGGGCTCTCCATTGCGCTCGATCTTGCGCAACGTTAATAACCTCCTCCCACACCATGTCCAGATTTCTCAGCTCTGCTTCGAAGGAGCGGAACACAGTATGAGAGGGTCTTCCTCGTCTCCGGGACCCTGATGGGAGGAAGAACAGCGCTCTCCTGTTCCAGCGGGCCAACTGTCATTCGGTATCCTTAACACATGTCTCAGCCAAGTCCATCTCCTCCACATAATAGTAGAGGTGATGGGCTAACGCTGGGTGCGCCGGCGTATAGCGTCGTTCGTGATGCGGTGGTACCATCTTATACCCAAAATTCTCCTGAGGCACTTCGTTTCGAATGCAGATACTTTTAGTGCAATTTAAAATTTTATTAGGTACTATTGTAAGAAATTGATTAAATAAATAAAAAATTGAAATAAATAAACCGGTCTCATTATAAAACGATAAAAATATGTTTTTTGACCTTAAAACAATGAATCGTAGTTGCATTCATTAAATATCCACTAGAAAGAAACTAAGAAGTAAACGCTCTTCATATAGGGTGTGTAGCTATGATGCACGCCAGGAGAAAAAAATGTGGTGGCTGAATAGTTTTTTATTTTAATTGCATTAACAAAAACAATGTCTAATATTATGGTCTTCCTAACTAAGCTTCAACCTAAGGTTTGGCGTTACAAATTGACTAGAAGCATACATTGCATGCGGAATGTTGTGGATCGATAGAAGGGACAAAATAACTTCAGCCACACAGACGGATGTACGAAAATAATTAATTATTACACAGATTCAATCGACAAACCTATTGTTATTCTATAAGCTGGAATATTACAAATTTATATCCTATCTTGAAGCTTTATGGTTTAATAGAATTTTGAAACATTAATGTATGCCCTTCAATTAATCAAACAAAATGTTCAATTGTAATTTATTGAACCTTATATGTATGTGTGGTTGGTGACCCAGCGGTTACAACGCCGGCTTTCGCACAGCGGACGTCGTGGTTCGATCCCAGGTGCCGACCATATTCCTCTTTCACGACACAAGCTTTCAGTAGCTTACTGTGAAAGAGTCAAGGAGTGTATTTGTGTTCACTTTGAGTGAGCACAGATTCATTTAAAAAAAAAGAAAAAAATAAATAGGTACAGACTTATATGAAAACTCGAACATTTGAATAAAGAAGTATAAATTTAGTAAAAAAATTCACTCTGAAATATTAAAGTTTAATTAATTATCGCCATATTTTGGAATCGCCTGTTAAGTACAATTGCAAGGCAATAAAGCGTGCTTAATCTCAAAATAAGCAGAATTTAAAAAAAATTGCGGGCTCAGCACTGGACGTGTTTTAAATCTTTTATTGTTAACTAGCTTTCCCGACAGACGTCGTCCTGTGTTCCTAACTATGAATATTGAATTCGAATTTGCATGGTGATGAATTATTTATCTTTTGACCAATGTAATTCCGATCAAAGCATCTGTTTTAAACCATGTATATTCCATCCGCAATCTGCCAATCGCACCAACTATCTCACAACTGAAAATTATATGGTAAAAAGTACTAAAAAGTTTGCCTACTTAGAGTTTTCTTTAATTTTTTCTAATTTTCCACACAATTTTCTTATTTTTTTCTTTCAGAAGAATCTTCTCCTGATAAAAGCCAACACGACCAAAAAAGAATTAGCGAAATCGGTCTAGCCGTTTAGGCGTGATACGATGACCACGCAAGTTAGGTTTCCATTTTTATAATATAGAAGATCTACTGAGTAATCAATTTAATAATGATACGACAAAAAAGAAAAAAAAAATTACATAATATAGTAGAAGTATATATCGTGATCACTGACTTTTACCTTTAAAAGACTACAATATTATGTTGAAGTGGTTGAAGAAATAATAAATTATTACAAATAAAAACTGTAAAATTATATTTTGAGCCTTGATAGCTTGAACATGCAATATAAAAAAAACATTAACTTTGTGACATTTTGTAACATGACAGCAGTCGCAGTCTTTAAATTTGGTTGCTCTCTTGTTCTCAATAATTTCCAACTTTTATCTCTATATTTCATTAATTATTAAATTTCTACTTGTTGTATACATGAGATTTTTCGACATATTGTTGAACATGTCGAGAATTCTCATGATTAGGAGTTTCGGAGACTTAAACACTACCACCTAATGGCGAACGTTGTAAACGTAAAGTGATCACACTAAGCCAGCCTTCGAAATAACAGTAGAAAACGGTCATAAGCCCGTAGTGGTTTGTTCCATTTAAAAATCGAACATCAGTAATGGATTGTTAAAGTAATTAGTTGTTTATTTATTTATTAATTTTGTGTTAGTTAGGCGATGTAAGGTGTTAACAAGCATTATAATATGGTCCAAATGGAAAAATATGTCAGCATTGTCAGTTTCTTATATACTATTTGCCCAGAACACTTACTGACTGATTGTATGATTGAAACATCCTAAAGTTTTCTGGCATTATCAATGTAGTGGTGCGTGAGTTCTGTTATTTGATATGGGCAGTTATTCCGGTGGTAGAAAAGTAAACTTAGGGGGGAATCTTTAAATTAATACGTGAAGAAAAAATTTTGTGACTATTTTTATGAAAATTGCGCGGACGGAGGAGTATGGAATTTTAAACACTTATAGTTTATAGAGAAAGGGTGGCGAATGCCAATATTTTTTAAAAATAATGCATAAAAATAGACTAAATCAATAAAAAACACTACGCACACTACTGTAATGTTATGTATTTCATACTCACACACACGTATTTGGAATTATATGACACAGAACTTTTGTTTATCTGTGGTAAAATTGAGAATAGATTAATATTTTTTTGAATTTAATAACCATAGAAAAAAATTGAACATATCAACATTTCAAATTTGACGAATCCATGACATTATTTAAAAAAAAAGTGAAATAGCGCTCGCTCAGTTTTTGACAAAGCAATCTTAATAATGTTCAAACTAATAATTTAAACTAGTTATGTTCGAAATTCGGTCACTGGTCGACCACTAGTTTGAATAAAGAGTTCATAACATAAATTGTATTCTAAATGTATTTGTGTAGACAAGAACTTTGGGTACCTACACCTACAGTCATTCATGTTACCTCTTGAATCGAAATCGTACAGCGTAATATTATATATTTATCCAAATTGACTTTATTATCAAGTGACCTATAAACGCATTATTGTTTACTATCATAGTGCAAACCGGCACACGGTGATGGGTGGCCCCTATGCTTAGGTACATATGATTCGACAGTAGACGGAGCATTATGCTTCATATAGCAGGTCGTTAAAAATGTCAATGGATTCCTCGTACAAGTACGCTTTTGATCTTCTCTCAGATAAAAACATAACTCTGATTTTGTAAAAATGTCATTTTTGCAGCCTTTGTGGTATTATTTTATAAAGAAAAAAAAATCATTAGCAAATACTCACATGTTCTAGCCATACGTTTGTAGTTAAAATTTGATCCTTGAGATTCTGAAACAGAAGTATAGATGAATATTAGAAACGGCATAAAAAGAGATACATTTTTTATGAAGGCGTATATTTATTCGGATCTAATAATTCAATATTGATTTTAATTTTTTGTTTTTTTTTGTTCAAGATAAACAGAGCTATATTAAAAGCCTGGCTACATAGTTATAATATACGATACGGTCTTTTTACATATTTTCATTTCTCCCGTATTCCGTCTTTGCCATTTAACATTTAAGTACAACGCTTTTTAAGCTCCCTCGCACATTGATAAGATTTGCACTCAGCATTCACGGGATATTTTCTACACAGCGTGAGGCACTTAACATCCATTACATTTTGATTGACGTTTTTAAAACGTTGTGTGATGTCGTGGCGTCAATGCTTTAATTGAAACACCGAGCTAGGCTGTATTGTGAACCTACTATGTGTACACTACACCCCCGCGCTGTGACGTCGGTCGCCCCATTCAATATCGAACACGCTCCGAGGGAGGGCTGGTATTGAAATATAAAGACACAACCAATGAATGTTATTTTGGGGATTTTCTGGCTAATTTATTGGGAATATCTGAAGTCTAAATTTGAAATTTTGTCAGCTATTTTCTTATAAAATACTTTTCCGAAACACGTTGTACTATCCTATGAACATTGAATTTATGTACATTTTGTATAATGATAAATTCATTACCTATTTCACCAATATAGTTCCAACCGGTGAAACTGTTTTACTTCTGACTTGTACTAAGGTGCTTCAGAATGTACCCTTGTACATTCTGAGGCACCTACTTCATATATAAATAAAAATCAATAATAGAAAAATTTATATCTATAATAATAAAGGAAAGTGCCTGACTGACTGACTGATTGACTGACTGATTGACTGACTGACTGACTCATCAACGCACAGCCCAAACGGCTAATCGTAGAGAAGTGAAATTTGGAAATCAGGTAGGTCTCAATACAAAACCTTCCACTAAGAAAGGATTTTTGGAAATTCCACCCCTAAGGGGGTGAAAAATAGGGTTGAATGTTTTTCAAAGTATGCGAATATCTCGGAAACTAAACATGGTACGAACTTGAGATTTGGCATATGAATTCTTCTATAGAAATGAGTGTTAGCGTATTCGGCAATTTTTCCAAAATTTAACTAAAAGGGACGAAAAAGGGCACATATAAAAAGGGATGATTTTTAAGTGCCTCCTAAAAAGTTTAAAACTGGTTTTATCAAAATTTCAAAAAAATTATTTCTTCAGAAAGAGTCAAATTATACTATTTCGTTGTCATTAATTAGAGGGGAGGGGGTGAGGGGCACTTTTCCAACGTGTATGTGTGTGTATCCGTCCCCTCTTTATAACTTTTGATTCGCTTGATGTACAGATCCTAAAATTTCAGAAAATATTGAATACTTTAAGCATACAAAATTTGTATACTCAGAATTTTGAATTTTTTTTTCAGTCAGGGGTTATCAACCTTTGAATTTTTATTTAATTTTTCCATATATCTCGAAAACCATAAAATCTAGAACCCTAAAATTGTGTATGTATATAGAAAAATACAATATCTAAAATATAATTTAATGAAGAAGTTCCAGGATTTGTCAAACTTTTTTTATAAAGAAAAATATTTTTTTTAGGAAAGAATGTGGTATGGAAGTAAGTGTTGTGACAAAGATGAAAGTTAATAAGTTGAGATGGTTTGGGCATGTGGAAAGAATGGATGCAAACAGAATGACAAAGAAAATTCATAAGGCTGAAAGGAATGGTGTAAGAAAGCGTGGGCGACCGAGAATGACGTGGATCGAACACATCGATTCCGTCCTCAAGGAAGGCCAGGTAAGAAGTAAGAGAAATAGGAGAAGCTGTATGAGAAATGGTATGTCGGTGGAAGAAGCGAAAGAAGTATGCTTGGATAGAAAAGAGTGGAGGTCCGTTCTCTCTGCCTACCCCTTACGGGACACGGCGAGATGGGTAAAAAAAAAAAAAAAAAAAATTATGACAAATTTACGAGTTTCAGTGCCTATATTTCAGAATTTTATAAAAATATCGAAAAACCCTGAAACACTACAACTAGATAATTTATTTTTCTATAAAAAATACATACATCATAGCAGTACATCTCGAACTTTTGTAAAAATTTAATTTATTGACGACATCGTTTCATACAATAAACATACATAACACCGCGAGCTGGTCCGGTGCAGCGTGTATGAATATATACGTAGGTAGGTACCTAACCAACCCAACCTACTTTCTCCAATACACGTGTCGAAACTATTGCGTAATCTATAATAATAATATAGTTTTGAACTAGCCGACCCGTCAAACTTCGTCCCGCCTTGGAATATAAATAATATGTTCGAGATTTTATGTATAACTTTAAGTTGATTTCAGTTTAAAGTTATTTAACACAGACGACGACGTGGTCCTTATATTATTGAATTTGAATTAGTATAATGATACATTCATTATTACCTTTTTAACTACTGTAACCGCTGCATCTGTTATAAAACATATCATTATATTATTTACTATCAGCATTCCGTGAATCGTATCATTCATCAAACAACTGATTCCTGTCAAACGCCTGATTTAATTTCAAAATTAGAAAAAATGTAATAATAATATGGAAGTTTTATTTTTATTCCGTGCAACTTTTTTCTTTCATAAGACCCTTCAGACAAAAGCAAACACAACAAAAAAATGGGCGATATAAGTTCAGCTGTTCTCATAGGGTAAGAAACACGTAGAATGCCGATTCTGACTAGCGCCAACCGGCGCAAAGAATGTTACTATGCATTTGAATGGGGAAACCCACAGAAAAAGCAGGAACCCGCTTTCCGACATGCCCATTTAAATGCATGGAAACCATAGACAACAATCTTTGAGCTGGTCGGCGCGGATTGTAATCGGCTTTCAACGTGTTATTACCCATACGATGACCGCGCAAATTAGCGTTCCATTTTTATATAAGAGATAATACACTTTCCGTGAATTCAGAGAAACACTTTACGTACCTACCTACTTCAATATATTTTTCGTACCATGCATCCTGTACAGCGATTCTGAATTGTTTTTTTTTACGATCGACATTAATATCATTATGTAGGTACCTACCTATTTTAGTAATTTATTATCTCTACTAAAATAATTTACGGTAAGTTCACGAAAAGAATCTGGATTGTATTGCAATTCTTTATGTCTTGATCTGTATATTAAAATATTTGAAGCCATTTCATAAAAACACTAGCAAAAAAAAAAAAAACTATGTGAGTAATCTTGCTTTGAATTTATTGCGTAAACCATGAATAGCAAGTTGATATAATATTATGTTGAAAAAAGGTAAATAGTATTATGAAGTCAATAGGTAAATTATTTTATATCAAATGTAGTAAAAGTGCAAAATATTAAATTTTAAAATTATCTACAAAATCCTCACATCATTTTAGGATAGATCGTAAATAATTGTTTTGAAAACACTGGCAAGTCAATGACCATATCATTTCGTCACTGTATAGTGCGAAAAAATTAACTGTCCACTGGAACGTATAAAAAATAGAGACGAAAGGGATAGCAGTTAGCCGGATATTATGACCTCCTCACACACCATTTCCAGATCCCTCAGCTCTGCTTCGAAGGAGCAGAACACGAGGAAGACCCTCTCGGTATGAGAAGATCTTCTTTGTCTTCGGAACCCTTGCGGGAGGAAGAAAAGCGCTCCCCTTAAAATATCGGTGTTTTTATTTTCAAAAATTTATAAAATTCGTAGAATCTACATAATAATTCAGTAATGTATGTATATTTATTTATTTATTTATTTATTTGTTTCACTCCAACTGTATGTCAGAGCATCACGCTAAAACCGTAGGTTCTGCGTTGAATATTTTTCTTCGCAGTTTTTCGCAAATACAATTGTGGTAATCTGAGATACAAATATTTACATTTCATTAAATATATTTTAAATTATTTACAAATTTCTAAAAATTTAAAATCTTCATACAAAAATGAGAAAGTCATGTTTTAAAAGTAAAATTATACGTCTAAATTTTGTGTAGAACTGTAGCATTACGGTATGAAAATGTACAAAATTAATCGAAGTTTGATTTGAAATACAAAAAATATAAGTAGAAGTCTTTTAATTCTTATTTTATAAAGATTTTCACCGAAACTTCTTATAAAATATGTACGCCATGACAGATGACTAAAGCCGGTAAAGCAGAGTTCGCTTGCACCCTCTCTCTCCTAAGGTACCTCATTAAATTTATCACTACAGTCATAAGTAGGTCAAACTAACTATACATAATATAATACTAGGTAGGTAGGTACCTATATCTACACACAGGTTTTCATTAGGAACAACTACACGTATTATAATACTAGGTAGGTAGGTACCTATATCTACACACAGTATGGAGGTTTTCTTTAGAAACAACTACACGTATCATACCTAATACTAGGTAGGTAGGTACCTATGTATAACTACATTCTTATTTTAATTTTTTCGCGTATTCAACAGTGAGTATTAATTTTTCCTCATCTTCTATTTTTTTTTATAAATATTGAAAGTGACATTAGTTTTTCAAATTTTTCGCATATTTAGCAGTGACTCTTATTTTTTCCTTTTTTGAAACATTAGCTGGGTACACATTCTAAATCTTAGCGTGAAATGCCGCCGTAGACAAATTCAAATTGGCGTTCGACTACAAACAAAGATATCGCTAATGTATAGTGCGAAAAAATTAACTGTCCACTGGAACATATAAACATTTATTCAAACCAAACAATGATCCTTTTAATATAAAATATAAAAAGTGGACAGTTAATTTTCTTCCTACTCTACATTGTCGAAGTCGTTTGTAGTCGATTGCCAAATGCATTTTGTCTAGGCCTACTGGTCCTGAGAAGAGGAAAGCTGCATACAAAACCTGTTCAATAACCTACGGCTCAAGTCTGACTAGCCAAATCAACAACGTAAAGCAAGACGGGTATCAGCTAGTGCTAAATAAGTCCTTATTAGAGCCCGGCCAGTGCGTAAATTACCATGGGTACAACGCATGAATTACGCTTACGTAGGCGGTATATACCAATTGGACTGACTCCGTTGCCGGAACGTTATTGTTCCAAAAATCGCGGAAACTATCTGCATCTTCAGCCAGGATGATATATGACGAAACGTTGTTTTATTAAACTTTCCTTACTTACGAAGACCAGCAAAGCTGCTGTTTTCCTCTATATAGTCTAATAGTCTATATAACGAAATATTATATAGAATTACTCTCCATAATTTACCTTATGCTTGATAATCAATTTTCTAAGTTGTAGAATTTATTTTGTGATTATAAGGTGTATTTCTTAAGTGATACTTTAATAAACAAATCAATGAGTTATCCAAACATGTCTCTTTTTACTATCCGGTATCCGGCAGGATATTATTTACGCCGCCGGATAGACCGGATATCGGATAGTTGCCGATATCCGTTTCATCTAATAAAAAATATAAACAGTGGACAGTTAATTTTCTTCCTACTCTACATTGTCGAAAATTCGTTTATAGTCGAACGCCAATTACTTATACCATTAGAATACTGAGTTGACCACCTCACTTCCTTAAACCTCAACCGTTTAGAAAAGGCACAATGAGCCTCGGACGACTTCGAGCGCAATGGAGAGTTCTTTATGCCTAACCTATTCTCCTGAGTGGGTCCAAGGCCTCCCGTATTATGGGGTGGTTTGGGGGGAACCGCCACGGGCTTGATTTGTGTGCGGCTGGCTTTTTGGCAATCGGGCAAATTTAGTTTCCTCCGGGCTGGCTTGCGGTGAGCGGGGGGGCTTAAAAGGGAGAATATTACGTTATTATAAAAATGGAGACCTACTTTACGTGGTCATCGCATCACGCCTGGAGGCCAAGTCGAAATATTAACGACAGCTCCAACGTTAACAATTTGTTGTTATTTCCATAGAGATAACGTAAAAACTGTTGTTCAACGTGCGTTAAACAATGCTGTTCCAAATTCCGAGTCAAAAAAATAATTCTGTCAGTTATTCAAAATTAACGTTAAACGTTACCTCAAAATCTTTGGAAGTATTACGACGCAGCTATTATATTGAAGACGAAACGCATTTTTTTTTGTTTGGAAACCATTTTCAATTTGGTAAACGTTAACGTTCGGAACGTTAACAGTTTTGTGAACGGCTGGACCGATATCGTTTAGTCTTTTTATGTCGTGTTTGCTCAGGATAAGATATTTATGAACTAAATTTCGAACCTACGACCAGACAAACAACAACAAATCAACGTGAAAGATATAAATTGAAATGTTAAAAAAACATCTGTAGCTTGAAAAATGCCCAAAGCAGATAGAAATAAGTGTTTTAAAGATCACTAATTTCATTGCTTTTCGAGACCTGAATATTTTTTTATTCATATCCAGCAATATAAAAATTGATTTCAAATAACGTCATTTGATGGAATAAAAGTTATTCGAGTTATTTTTTGGGATTCTCATAGAACAATGTCAGTCAAGTTAGCGAACTTTTTAAGTTCGCGGGCTGATTCAATTTGTATAAGAAGCACATATTTTTTAAATACAGATTAATAACGACAAATATAAATAAAAAATATAGTAATTTAATGGAAATTTTAGAATATATATTTAAAAAAAGAAATGTTGATGATGTTTCTTATTATTATTAATTTTGATGCGAATATAATTAATTCTGCATTGTTTAGGAAGAGAAAGTAAATACAGTAACACGTGAGCGAAGCCACGGGTAACTAGCTAGTTGCTAATAGAACTAAAAATGTTACATAAGTTAAGCTTTTTTTAATTCTCTTATATTTTTTCTTTCTTTCATATGAACCTTCTGCAATGGCAGGAGGTGGGGCTGCCAATGCCTGGCTTCAGTCTCCCCAGACGTCAATGGGTGGCGTTGAATCGTATCCGCACGGGACATGGCCGATGTGGTCAGATGCTCCACAGATGGCAGATGCGTGAATCCCCTGCCTGTGATTGTGGAGAACCTATACAGAGCATCCAACATATCGTGGAGACTTGCCCTCTGAGAGCGTTCCCTGGAACATACAATGAAATACACAATGCCACTCCTAATGCCTTGCAATGGCTTAATAACTTGGATGTTGCTCTTTAGTGTGTTTCCTGGATGCAGCAGTGAAACCTTTTCTTTTCTTTTATCTCTTGTCTTCTGACGAAGCCACCTCTGGGTGGCTGATGCCATACGATAATAATAATAATGGCAAATGAAAAAAAGCATTGGCGTTTTGACCAAGGGAAACACCTAGGGCTCATGTTTTTATTTTTATAAAATATTTATTATACTAAATAATATATTATGACGGGCACATTTATTTCGGGCTATTAAAGAGTTGCGCAATTTCAGCCGAGTCATAAATTTTAATGAACTTAAACCAATGACGTTAATATTGTGATCGTTTTAAAAAAATACAAATAACTGCTTGGGTTGTCTTAATCTAATAAACGATTAACCATTTATTTTCATAATTGATATCCTTGGTACTTGACAAAGTTAATTTCAAAACAAAGAAAATTTCTATGTAAAATAAAATTTAATAGATGAACATGCATTTCTTGGTGGAGTTTAATTGAAAATAAAGTTCCAATAAAAGATTAATAATAAAAGATATTTGAACTTTAATTTATAAGTATTACGACAACGTAGCAGTCAATCATTTTATTCATAAAGAAACTTATATTGAGCTGTCTTGGTAATGTGCTCTGGCTCTGGATTTCCCCAGAGACTCTCGAAAATTCCATCCTTTTTTGAAAATCAGATGAGATAAGGTAGGCAAAAATTTCTCTACCAACTTACAAGACATTGGCACACGCTGGGGTGAAGCTGTGCGAATAGCGCAAGACAAAGAGACTTAAAAAAAATGTGGTATACAAGTGCTCAACATCGGAAGCATACGCATGAATTTGATACCCAAATCTTTGTTTGCGGTCACTTTATTTAAGATCATATTTCGTCAGCTTCCAGTTTTTTATTTTATTTTTTTTTATTTTAATTTAAACTTTTATTAAATAAACACATATACACAAGCAAAAAGAAAGATACCATAAGAAACTTATTTACAGAATATATATTACACAGAAACAGTGCAACAAATGAGTTGAGACGACCCGTTAAGTCATTTAAATGACTTAAATAATTTAATTCAAATTAAGTATTTCCAATAACACTATCAATGATTATATATGATAAAAAAAATTTGAATTTTATAGTAAAAATGCATATGGGGAAAAAGGCCTATCATCAGACATACAAACTCTACAAATTAGTGTATCAAAATAAATTCGGGGAAAAAATAATGACATAATTAAAATCATGCTACGGATCGATGATTTGTACTAAAATAGTCGTACAAATGTAATACAAATTGCCAAAGGATCAACATCTTTAGTCAGAATATGAAGTTGAACAACAGAAAACCAACTTAGACGATAGTATTTATTTATAATCAGCTTTCCCGACAGACGTTGTCTCGTGTTCCCAAGTATGAATATTGAATTCGAATTTGTATGGTGATGAATTGAATATCATTTGATTGATTCCGAACGATGCGTCTGTTATAAACCATGTATATTTCATCCGCATTCTGTCAATCGCACTGATTAACAATTTCTGACAAAATTTTAAAATTGGAATAAAAATTATAAGTTAAAAAGTACTCTACGTAGAGTTTTCTTTAATTTTCTAATTTTCCATGGATTTTTCTTCTAAAAGGACATTCTCCTGATAAAAGCCTACATGACAAAAAAAATCTCTGAAATCGGTCTAGCCGTTTAGGCGTGATGACATCGGGAAATAGCTCTCCATTTTTATATATGACTAGTTTTCCGGATGGACGTTGTCCTGTAGTGCTTACAATGAAATATTGAATTCAAATTTGTAATTTATACAAAAAATTGTTTAAAACATGTTTGAATGTTAAAAAATACCAATATACATATATGTATATATATTTTTTTATTTTATTCCCAAAAAATACAAAAAAACATAAGCAATTTACAATGTGTGTATATACATATAATTTGTATAAAGGGTTTATTACCTCACTAGACGAGAGTCTGTGCTGAGGTAATACTATTTAATGTAAAAAGAAAAAGAAACCATTTACCCATCAACCATATATTATGAAGTTTTCAACTTGCATTTTAATGTCAGGTAAACGATAATTTTGTTGTTATAGATTTTTTTAGGGGGCGGACTGTCCCGGGCGCCTCTTTTAGGAAGGCGGCAAAATTTGCTTGAGCTGTACTTTACACGACGAGATTGATAAAATAAAAAATAATATTTTATATCGAGTGGAAGTCAACTTGTTACTTGCACTAAGAAAATTTGATATGAAATTCAGTGAGGTACATACTTACAAATAACGAAATTCCAAAAGTTTATGAAATTGCATGTTTTATTAATAAAACCCTTCTTATCGATAACAGGTACTTCAATGATTATTTTACAAAGTGTGCAAGGGTTATTTTTTATAAATTTGAACAAGTAATAAATCACCTGCGTATTTTTTCCTAATATCAAACTCCCGGATTCCATAATATATTATTCCCTAGGGGTTTGTATAAGCCTTTTTCTTTTGTAGTAATTCGTCGAAATATTTTCAAAACGAAAAACCCCACATACGAGATAAACTTTTTGAAATTATTACCTACTACTTGTTGCCCTGGTTTTTTGTATTTTTTTATTTTCATTTTGTTTTGTAGTTCATAAAAATGGAATAAATAATGATTAATGAAAAAATGGGTTGATGACAAATTGAATTAAAAAGGAATAATAATATTTTAATAGATTATAGGTAAAAAAAAAACAGATGAAAAGCTCCCTCACCCGTCGAAATTTTTTACTTTCAAAACCTGTGTGGCTTCTCTAAGAATGTTTTCTAAATATCACGAAAATAAATATAAATCTTCGAAATTTTTCCTAGCTGTTTTGATTTTTTCCGTCGATGGTGGATCAAATTTATTTGCGTCTGAAAAGCCTGGGAAATATTTTCCGTAATATTACTTGGAATAAATTTTCAAGGAGTCTCTTCTGTCCAATTTGACGTAGGTCAATAGACTTCTGTTCTGAATGTACAGACTTTGTTCATAAATATCGAAATCTTAGTTATGGCTCTCAATATCAAAGGTTGTCGACGCCACATTGCATGTAAATACAAGTGATGCATGGCGGTCCATGTTGGAGGTTATCTACTTTCATCGTCTAGTATGAAGCACAGTTTATGTACATGCTGTTGGCTGGCGGCCAGGGGTAGCAAACTTGTACTAAGCAAGGGATGATAATAATATTATTATTATTGTAAAACGTTTCAGTCAGGAGTGGTCAACGAGTTAAAAATAAACTTGCACACTTGACCGTAGTTGCAAGAAAGAGTCGATATGAACCGTCCGTTTTATTTTGGCCTAGGAAGAAGTCCAAAGTTTCTTTCAAACATCTTTGAGATGGTGAAAGAAATGTGAGATATGTTTGTGTATGTTGTTAATTCTTTTTTAAGCTTAATGACGATATCATCTTCACATGGACGTTAAACGAATAATGGTCTGTTTTCCTAGGAATATGGTACCGCTATAAACAGCGGTGAATATGTCAGTGTAGAACATCACCGCGTAGTAATAAAAACATTGTCTTACATTTCATAGACAACCGTCTTGTCAGACAACGCACCGCTTCCTAGAAACACAGTGCATTAGAGCACTCTTACAATAAGAAAACAGCGCTCGTTTTAAAATAGGAGAGAGCCAAAATTGAGGTGGATGAACTGTACGGAATCGGCCATCAAAATATGTACAATATGGCTACTGACGACTCTGAGTGGAGGCCTAGTCCCGCATCCGTGTATGGCGCCTAGATTATCAACAATAATTAATGCAGAACTCACAATACCGAATCGTATTTAAAAATGGGTAAATCTAAAAGCGCCTTAAGAAAGTTACAACATTATGATCAGAGGTGGTGAACCGGTTTGAGTGTATGCTGGTCACATAAATTATAGTATAAAATATGACTAGTATATATCCAGACTTATTAACATCATAATACATAGATAGATATATTATGTCTGGAATGTGTTTTATTAAACTGAGGGCATTCAACCGTTTAAAATACAAGAGCTTTTGGACTGTTCATAACAGGGTCGTTCTCTAAGCGAAGGTACGTATTCCCAGGTCGATTTCATTGTATGGAAATTTTGATGATATCAAACATTTTAAAAGTGCTGAGGACTGATTCATTTTTGCTGAAACTAAAACATTTCGAAAATATTATGAAATGCGAATAGGTGTTATAATATTTTTTCGACAAACGATAACAGTTTTTTTTACAAAATGATTCGTCTTCAAGAACCTTGTTAGTTTCTTAACTATGAAAATTCTCAAAAGGTATTAATTTCAAAAACAAAAAGAAAACTTCCTCCCGAAGCAGGAGTATTAACTCATTTTCGGGAGATATCTAAATAATAGTATATTATATAGTTAGTAATTAATTATTTGTAAGCATTTTATAATATCAAATTGTTTTTTTTTTCAATTAAAAGCTTTATAAAAAATGTAACCCCCTATTTTTTATAAAATTTAATAGGTACCTTCTTTCGCCAATACGCATTAAATTAATACATTTAGCACTACTTCATGAAAAAGCGCTAAAATTGAAGTTTTAATGCCATTTTAGTTTCTTTGCAAAGATTTTTCGATATTTTTAAAGACAATTACGAATTAAATATTTTCAAAGTGAACTAAAATAACACATTTTTTACAATGTTTGGGAGTATGAAATATTGTTAGCCACTCCATCCATGTCATCCCAGTTAAAACAGTACCTCTTGTATAAGTTTTCGATTGACGAATATCGAAACGATCATCGAAAGGGTTTCGAAAAATTTCCATACAAAAATGATCGAATGATTCGATCGTTTGATTTTCGAACACTGCTAATAAGCGCTTATTAGCGTGCAAATAGCATTCAATTAAACTCGTACTAGCCCCACTGATTTTAATTGGTACCTACTCAATTGGAAGATTAGGTACCTACAAAGTTATCCAACTCGAGGTAGCAGGTTTTTAAATATTAAAAGATAAGTATTAGTCGAGAAAAAATAAACGTAAGGTAAAAGTTTGTCTTTTTTATAATAAGTGTTCTGCATAATTTCAGGAGAACTGTTTTAATTTATTACGCCAACGGATGAAGTTCATATTACACAGGATAATAAATTATTATTATTCTTATTAATCTCCTTAAAAAGTAATAAAAAATTGAAATATATTCTAAATACGCCACCCCTCCCTCTCCCTCGACATTCCCCCCCCCTGGCTCGATGTCATCGTGCCTCCCCGTCTACTATATAATTACTAATGAGGTAATGAATAATGAAGAAACAGCGCCAATTTATAATTAGTCTTTTTGTGTTTTTTGTGGTTGTCTAACGAAGTATATTTTGGTAATAAATGGAAATTTAAAACATGAATTCTTTGATAAAGAATATTTTTTAAAGGGGTGATTCCCGGAACATAGCGAGTATGGTGAATCTTTTTTTTATTTTCCTACCTTTAAGATTGTTTGTTGATTGATGGGACATATTTCGTAAGGGTATTCGAGACTGCAACCAATACAATCGTAAATAAAGTACCTCATATCGGTTTCCATCGTCTCCACGTCGCTATGGTTGTTTCGATGTGGTAAATCACACATTTCAGAAAGTGGACAAGTCAACTGTCTGGGGTCTCCGATGACAGAAAGTAACAAGGCATGCTTCATTATGAGCCAATAAATTGTCTCAGTCAAAGTCAATAGCTGCTATTGTGGTCTCCACAAATAAGAGATCATAAGAATAGTATAAATCCACGATTCGGCCAGTACACAATCATGTTCACTTCAAAACTTCTGATATTCCGATTTCGAAGGTACGCGCTTAGGCTAGATCGCTAGATTAATAAGGTCAAAAATACGCGTTAATGTTATTTTCGAGTTCACCAAAAAATCAAAAATATGAAAAAAAATTTATAGACTAAACGTTATTTTGTGGTTTTAAGTATGATTGCCGCTGAAAATTAAAATTTTAAAAATAATTTTACGGGAGAAAAATATGGAGAGAAAAATTGGAAGCGAATTTTCAAAACCTTTGCTGAGGTAAATGAGCACGTTTTTAATATAATTTCACCAAAATCAATACTGCGACAAAAGTGCGAGACATGTGGCGGCGAAATAATAAAACTTCACGTGAAATGAGGGCGACATTTTTAAGTATTTAATCCACCAACAAGGATTCAATTAAATAATTCCACCTCTAAATTCATTAAATGTCAATTTATTTGTGGTTCACACGTAATATATTGAGAGGAATATATCCGATCTGTGTAATTGAGGGGCTTAACAAACAGTAGGTATCCTAAAAACTTTTATATTTTAATAGGGCCATATTTGAAAGGGTTTTGAAAAATGAGTCTGAGTTTCGGAACACCAGGAGCAGGCAGAGAACGCTAATTAAATGGTTTAGTAAAACTTGTATTCAAAGTATTTGGGTGATTTTTTATTTCAAGATTATCGTTTGAAACCGGTAAGGTTTGCGATTTTTCAATTATTTATGCAAGTAAGAATATTTAATATACAAAATATCTATGAAAGAGCACTCATAAAGCTATAAGTTTTTTTTGTACAGATTTTGCATAATTTTGAGAATATAACAGTTTTTTACAGAGCAGCAGATTACTAGAGGATATCGATCATGAGAGCATTTAAGAAGTTTGACTTATGCTGCCTTCTGCTTGAAAAAACATACCAAGAGAGTATATAAAATAAAGATTAAGTCAGTAAAATGTTACAGAGAATAAGAAAAAACAGAAAGATATTGAATTTGTCAATTTTCCATAAAAATTAAACTGCAACAATATATTATGACTTATTAATAAAATAGCTTTTTGGTCTTTCATAGTCAGCTAACAAACAATTCGTGGGAGAGTTTTAAGGGCTATTCTTTCCCGATTCTCAGCTGCGCCACAACCGTCGTCCAGCTACCCGAACACACGATAGCATGTATTGTGCCGTCGATAATGTCTCATATAGGTCTCCATTTAGGAGACGAAAGGTAACCCAAAAGGACAATACATATGCAACATTGGTTTACCTTTTTTCCTTACTAATATGAGGTTACATACGAAATTCCGTCATTTCCGTCCGTTATCAAATTCGATTTGTATCCGGTTTGCAAGTGGCGATAAAATAATATTATGTTAACAGTATGTTTCGTAAGCATTGATTTATTTGCATTTTATGTTATACTTTGACCATTGTTAAAAAATTCCATTACCGTCGAAATAAAATAGACAAAAAAAAAAAACAAAAGTAGGTTTCTGCTGTCTGATTCCTCAAACAATGTTTCTTCTCTTATATTTTATATTTGCAGAAAAAAAAAGAAAAACAAACTACGGGAAGAACAAAACGAAACACAAGTCCCGGGGAATATTGTTTTATTATTTCTATAGGGAAATTCAATTTTCCAAAGAGATGTCAGAAACACCAAAGGCTGTCGTCTGTTTATTACATTTTTCCATACATAATAATACTGCAACATTAAAATAAAATATATATAATATATTTTTCTTATTTCGTATCAAAAAACAAACCACAACACTAATAATATCAGCCGCGCTATTCTTTTGTTTTCACACAGAAAAAAAAGAATATAATCGACTTTATTTTGTTCCTTAAATGATTAGTATTAAAGTCATTCGGGGTGAATAATAATATTTATTTTATCTTGTGTTAGATTTATCTCTATAATATAAAAATGGAGCCCTGTTACACTGGGTCATCGCATCACGCCTGAACGTTTGATCCTATTCGTTCTTTTGTTACATTTACATGAATTTGCGTGGTTTTCAATCTTAACGAGTCTCTATGTTATGGCTGTACTAAAAATGGTTTTCTAGCTGTTCTAAAAAATGGATTCTAACTTAGTTTTCCTATTCTAAGACAATTCTGTCTCTTTATCAACGGCCCTCACTCTTAGCTAAGACTCTTGCATCTCTGTCTAATAATGTTTGTCGGGAATCAGTTTTCAATCGATGTGGTGATATATGTGAAGGTATAAACATTCGTGTTTTTCAATGCAGAAATTGAATAATAATATGATTTTCCAATTGATTTAATAAGAACTTCTCAGAAAGAAAATTCATGGAATTCTTTGAGTGATATTGAATTCATGAAATACATCCCACTCGTTATTTTTGTAGGAGATATGAAGTACAGATGTACACTGCTACAATATTAATATTGCGATACATTACCGATATGAGAAAACACATTACAAATGAGACATCAGTTTGTCATTGTCAACAATTCAATAAACTAGTACAAAATTTCTCAGCCGTACAATGTAATACTTTAAGAACAATATGTGATCCAATTTGTGTAAAATGCTCTTGAAGCTTCATTTGCAAATCGATATCAATTTTAGATTAAATACTGGATTCAGTTTTTTGTATACCCATCACGCCGAGTTCTTCACTATTTTCTATCCAAGTACCTACACTTCTTCCACAGACTTACTGTTTCTCATACCACCTATCCTATTTCTATTACTTCTGACCTGACAAAATCGATGTACACGATAATAATAATAATAATGGATATGTGGCATACACCAACCACGTACATAATACCTATAGTGATATCGACGAATGGAGTTATTCCTCCTAAGTCTCTTAAAGACAATCTAGGGAAACTTGGCATCTGTTGTGGTCTCAGATATGCCATCCAAAAGGCAGTTCTGTTGTCCTCATGTAGGATGTTAAGAAGGTTCCTTTCTCTGTAGTTCGAAGATCTCTCATGATTACATTACATCGTGATGTATCATGAGAGATAATACCGATATTTTTATATTTAGTATATAGCATTGTATTTAATTTTAATTTATTTTTATTAAATTTTTTTTACAATGATGTATACTTCATATGATATATTGTGATTTAATGAATAAATGATTTGAAATAATAATAATAAAATTTAGTTGAATTAGAAAAATTAATCAAAATTACAAAAAATTTAGTGATGATATAAAAATGGAATTTGGCTTAGAAAAATGTGCAAAAATTAATGTTCAAAAAGGAATAATCCGAAACAATCATCAAAATAGTTCTTCATCTGTTACAAACATTCCTCTTTTAGATAATCAAAATTACAAATATCTTGGCTTTCAACAAAATCTAGTTTTTGACCACAAAATTATTAAAAATAACATTAAAAATGAATTTATTAAACGATTAAAAAAAGTTTTGAAAAGTTTTCTCTCCGGGAGAAATAAAATTATGGCCATTAATTCATGGGTTGTACCGAAAATTTTGTATTCTTTTGGAATCATTAAGTGGAACCAAACGGAACTAGACAAGATGGATTTAAGGGTACGTGGTTTGCTCACACAATATAAGATGCATCATCCAAGATGTTCCTTGATGAGATTATATTTACCAAGGAAGATTGGTGGTAGAGGCATGTTAAACATCAAAAACATGAATAACAAAGAGATAAACCTCCTCCAATCTTACTTTATCTCATCAAGGAATAAATTGGGTTATGAAGACCTCATTGCGTGTGATTTGAAGTACACGCCCTTAAATTTATCAAATCCTGTTTCACCACCGATAATTGGGGTACAAGATCGGGTTGATATATGGAAAGGCAAGTCTCTCCACGGTCGATTCTTCGAAACTTTAAATTCATCACATGTAAGTCTTGAAGATTCGACTGGATGGTTGAGGTTTGGTGAACTATTTAGCGAAACAGAAGGTTTTGTCTGTGCAATACAAGACCAGGTCATCGTCACTAATAATTATAAAAAATATATTATTAAAGCACCTGATATAATTGATAAATGTCGTGCATGTGGCCAAACAGGAGAAACACTCAGACATATTTTGTCTGGGTGTTCTCTCCTGTGTGGTTCTGAGTATCTGCACAGACATAACGATGTGGCTAAAATAGTTCATCAAAAACTTGCCTTGAAATATGGTTTGCTCGATCTTGAAGTACCTTATTATAGGTACACCCCAATTTCGGTAATGCAAAACAGTAATACAAAGTTGCATTGGGATATACCAATACAAACTGACCGAACGATTAACGCAAATCGTCCGGACATTGTATTGGTTGATCGTAGGAACGGGATAACGTATCTCGTGGATATCACTATTCCGTATGACGAAAATTTGAAAAAAGCCGAGCAAGATAAGATAATTAAATATCTTGATCTTGCTCACGAAATCAAGGATATGTGGCATACACCAACCACGTACATAATACCTATAGTGATATCGACGAATGGAGTTATTCCTAAGTCTCTTAAAGACAATCTAGGGAAACTTGGCATCTGTTGTGGTCTCAGATATGCCATCCAAAAGGCAGTTCTGTTGTCCTCATGTAGGATGTTAAGAAGGTTCCTTTCTCTGTAGTTCGAAGATCTCTCATGATTACATTACATCGTGATGTATCATGAGAGATAATACCGATATTTTTATATTTAGTATATAGCATTGTATTTAATTTTAATTTATTTTATTAATTTTTTTTTACAATGATGTATACTTCATATGATATATTGTGATTTAATGAATAAATGATTTGAAATAATAATAATATAAAGCCTTTATTGATAATATATACAAATATAAAAATAACATGCTTACAGATAATAATTATTAACAACTAAAATATACAAACAAGATACCTCCCGAAAATGAGTATATACGATTCTCGGTTAGCAATTTTTGCATCCATGATCCTCTAATATTTCACAAAACGAACCAACACTCGTGCGCTCTCCTCTTTGCGCCTTCCCTTTTTGACACGACATGGTGAGTGGCGAGCCTCACCGCTGAGATTTGGTTTTAAGCTGAAGGTAGGTACATAATATTAAAATAATTATTATCAACTATATTGTTGACTATTCCGAGTGCCCGTAAGGGCCTATGGAAATATTTTAAGAATAAAGAATAGAGAACAACAAGCGCATTTTTGTGTTTATTTTTACCCAATAAAGTGTTATATTATTATTATTTTCACGAGTGACTTATTACATCTCCTATTTAATTTTTATAATAATAATTAGATAAAACTTTCGCATTTTTCGAGAAAGGGGCGAATTGGATCGATGGTTGTCCCTTAATCGAATAAAGTGTATAAAATGTATTAAATACGAAAATGAAATATTTCACAAAGAAACTAATACAGTTCGGGTATTAGTTTTGCCAACATTTCAAAAACTTACACGTTATGGGATACCATCAGAAACACCTGTCGGATGACAGGCCTAGAAAAGGTAAATTTATTTTATTGTCCTATAAATCAGTTACACTGCCTATTATATAGTCCTCATTTAAGGTTGTTATGTTGAGACAGCGGGCAATTGTGGTGGTCGGTAGCCTAGCGGTTACGAAGGCAGCTTTCGAACTATTTCGTGTGGAGGTCGTGGATTTGATCCCAGGTGCCGACCATCTTCCTCTTTCACAACACAAGCTTTAAGTAGCTTACTGTGAAAGAGTCAAAAGAGTGTATTTGGGTTCACTTTGAGTGAGCACATATTATTCATTTTTAGGAAATAACAATACTTGACATTTTCTTCCTGTAGCAAAATAACAATATTTCCGCGGCACCTGTCATTGTTGTCATAGAATCAACGACTTACAGATGTAAAATATAAATATGAACATTTAAAACCAGTTGGATTGTTTTTGTTATTTTATATTCCTACATATAAAAAACATACATGTAAAATATTTCTCGACGGGTCAGTGTTAGGTACTTATAGTTACGGATGAACTGACAAGTTATTAAAAGAGAGAATAGATAGATATACCTACAGCATGGACGCCAACACGATGAGAATCAACTGAATAGAAAAGTAATTCAGCAGTGAAGACACTTAAATGGAAAAATATCTAAGGTATTTTACAAACTCGGGCATCTGTCATCCTGTGAGATGGTGGAATTTTAAAGGAGACAACTAAAGGGACCTTAGTAGATTGGAATTTCCAATTCCTATGTGTCAAATGGACGACGAAAAATAATAAAATAAAGTTTTGTTTGAAATGAAACGGCAACCGCTCAGGGGCGCTACGGAATATTTTCAGAATCTTTAGATACATTTATCTTATAATTTTCAATTGTTTATTCCATTTATAGGGGTTGGCTGGAAAGCCTTTGGGCTAATCTGGTTTGTTTAAAAATTTCAACATAATACTAAGTATAGTAAAATAAACTGTATTTATTTCTTTCACTTAAGATTTTTTTGTATTTATTTTTGTAACTGCTGCTTTTCCAAAACTTTTTAAGAGTCTCGAATGCTAATTTAAGGTCGAATTCTCGATACTAAATGTTCAAAATTGAGAGTTTATTTTATTTTGTCAAAGAAGTAAGATAATTACTTCTTAACTACATATCTTACTTCTTTGACAAAATAAAGATCTTCTTAAAATCTTCGTAGAAGAAATTTGGCTACGGTGATTTTGAACATTCCTACTTCAATTTGTTTTATGGAGCATAAATAAAACCCGCGAGGTTTTTAATTTATTTATTTTGACAAATGAAGAATTCAGCCTTGAAATAGTTTCAAGAGGTTAATCTGTCATTTCCAAACTGAATTGGCTAAATATAAACATTGCCAAAATATTTCCCATCGCACAGAATCATTGAATAGATAAGTTTTTTAATAAGATAAGTCTGGTTCAGTAGTATAAAATAAGATGATAAATTTGGTTAAAAACAGATATTTATTCATCTTAAATTGAGGCACATTTTGATGAACAATGGACAAGATAATTAGCGATCAGGAATGGATAAAGTTTTTTTATCATTTAAAGGAATAACTGAGAAAGTGGCTCATATTTTTGGGCTAGAGACAGAAAAACCATATCAATAATGATTTGAGACTTATGCTCTAATCGGTTGAAAGCCAACGTATTACTTTATACTTATGTAAAGTCTTTGAATGTTAAATTAATTAGCTTATTTTGTCCCAAGTTATACTCCCTAGAAGTTCCGACCCTGGTTTTTAGGTTGTTTTCTCTTTCTCTTGTTCCGTAGGTATCAGAAGATACAGTTGGGATTCAATTTATACGTAAAATAGTCACTTTATACGGTGACTTGATGGAAATATGGTTGTCTGTCGGGCTGAGATCTCGTGGTATGTACTGAATCTAAATAGAAGACGCCACCAGGGCAGGCGTGTATGAGGCGAAGGATTCATGATTAATGGATTAGGGATGCTGACCAAACCTCATACATATTTATGCCAGTGCCGATATACATGTCACCATGCGAATGAAAGGCGTAAAATTTCTTTTATTCTTTTTAGTCAAGTTCAATTGGCGTGGACGTTTCCAAGTTTTTTTTTCATTTGGTTTAAACACTCGATTGTATGACATGAAGGTACAATTGAAATTTTTTGTAAATGAATTTTACCGTCAAATTACCGGCTTAACTGAAACACGTGCTTTTACAAAAGTGAGAGTATGTCATGTTGGATTTTCGAAAGGATACAAACCCCGGAAGGAGGTTAAATTAAAAGAAAGCTAGAAAAAATCAAGAATGCATTGCTTAAAAAAAGCCTCCAGTGAATCGCGCAATCGAATAATATTTCGGGAGAAATGGTCACGATTGAATCTGTGCTCACTCAAAGTGAACACAGATACACTCCTTGACTCTTTCACAGTAAGCTACTTAAAGCTTATGTCGTGAAAGAGGAAGATGGTCGGCACCTGGGATCGAACCACGACGTCCGCACCAAACAGTACGAAAGCCGGCGTTGTAACCGCCAGTCTACCAACAACTTCAAATAAATAAACTTTGAAAAGAAAATCAGCCTAAATTCCTCAAATCGATTATTATTGCTTCACAATTCACAAAAATTATGAAACAACAAATTTTTCAAAACACGTTGCCCTGTCCCAACTATACATACTACTACATGAAGGAAAAACTTTGTGACTATTTTTACGTATATTTCGCGGACAGATGAGTATGAAATTTCGCACACTTATAGTTTACATAGAGAAGGAGTGGCAAATGCTAATATTTTTCAAAACTATGCATAAAAATTTATTAAATCAATAATAAAAACATTACGCACACTACTGTTGTAATGCTATGTATTTCATACTCACACACACTTCGATGTATTTGACATTATTTGACAGAGATCTTTTGTTTATCTGTGGTCAAATTCGGAATAGATTAATAATTTTTTTGTATAAAATAACCATAGAAAAAACTTTGAACGTATCAACATGTCAACATTTTGGAATGAAAATTGTGAAATAGCGCTCGCTCAGTCTTTGACAAAGGAATCTTAATAAAGTTCAAACTTATTATCTAAATTAGTTATGGTCGAATTTCGAGCACTGGCCGACCACTAGAATAATAAAATTCGAATGTATTTTATGTATGATAAATTAAATTATCTGTTCAACAGGGATGTTTTCAGGGCACATTCTGACAGTGTTGATAGTTGATTTCAGAAGAAAATAAAAAATTGAAAAGTTTATATTGTCAAAAAAAATTTTATGTTCAGCGGGACTTTATTTTTTTTTATTCATTAAAACATTTTCTTGACTGTAGCAAATAGAACAATAAGATAACTGGCGAAATTGGTACCACCAACAAATAATTATGCGATATATGACCAAGGCATAGAGCTCCAGTTTATAATAAAGCGATGTAATAGCAAACCAATAGAAAACACATTCATGAATTTTATTTTAAATAGGTGATTAACAGTATTCACCGTATTTCACAACTACTTGTTTATGATGTAACAACGATCAAAGGGTGCGGAAGCGGATCGCAAATGGGATGTTTTCTGGGGAGCTTCCGACAAGACACACTAGGTGGCAGAACTTCTAATCAGGTCTTTTGTCAAATTCAGTGCTGCCAACGTAGAGATGTTTTTTTTCCTTTTTTGTGCCACAAGAGGCGCCCTTGCTAACCCGGTCTAATGTCAAATTCAGCGTTGCCAACGTTGGGAAGTAAACTAAAATGAAATGAAATTTGAAATAAACTAGAATGATAAATTGTTTTTTCATTTTTACTGTAACAAAAAATATAAACAAAAAAATTAAAGTATTTATTTACGAAAAACGACCATAACACATACGCACATTCACATGATTGCGGTACCTATCTTAATATATATAAATCTCGTGTCACGATGTTTGTCCTCAATGGACTCCTAAACCACTTAACCGATTATAATAAAATTCGCACACCATGTGCAGTTCGATCCAACTTGAGAGATAGGATAGTTTAAATCTCAAATTATAGTCGCAATTTTAATTTATTGCTAATTATTTGTCTGTTATTATTTGACAGTCACAATTATCTGTTAACTCCAAATGATTCTAACAGATGTCGATACCTTTCGACTGGGTTGAGTAAGTAATCAATAGATGGCGCTGCTATGGTAAATCTACGAACGTGTCATATAATTGTAATAAATTATTAATAATATTATAACCACATGACATTTGATTTTTACACGATGAGTAGTCATTTATGTTAACGCTATGTTATATTACCCAGCAATATTTTATTGACTTCGGGACGGGATGTCGGGACGAAGTTCGATGGGGCAGCTAGTATATTATAATATTATCTATGATTGAGGTTATAAACGTTAATTTGACCAGTGTTGCCAACGGCACTTTTCCAAATGTCACCGTTTTTCAAACGCAAAGTAGCCCAACTGAAAATTTGGTTTTCGGAAAGATAAAATGTCGCTAGTAAAAGGTCATTTATTTTAGTATTCGGAAAGGTGAAAATTCGCTAAAAAGGAAGTAGCCCAATTGTCGCCTGTAAGATTTTATCGTCGCCGATTCTCGTTCTAAATAGCCCAAATGGCGGTAAATCACCCACGTTGGCAACACTAAATTTGACAATAGACCGTGTTAGCAAGGGCGCCTCTAGCGGGACAAAAAGGAAAAAAAAACATCCCATTGATAAACACGTGTAGAATGAAAATTGTATGATGACAGAATATCATCACTATTAATCCGTATCATTTCAGTTTATGTAAACAGCTGAATGAATTTATTTGAAAACTTTTGAACTGCCTAAACATTGAATAATATTTTAAGATAAGTGAAATCACTGTGTGTGTGTTGCCCATTCTCTTATATGGGTGTGAGTCCTGGCACCTGACCAAGGCCCAGGCTCAAAAAGTCTCAGCCTTTGAAATGAAGTGCCTAAGGAGAATTCTGGGCGTAAGATGGTACCAACGCATCACGAACGACGCTATACGCCGGCGCACCCAGCGGGAGCCCATCACCTCTACCATTGTGGGGAGGAGACTGGGACATGTGTTAAGGATGCCGAATGACAGTTGGCCGAGGAGAGCGCTGCTTTTCCTCCCATCAGGGTCCCGAAGATGAGGAAGACCCTCTCACACTGTGTTCCGCTCCTTTGAAGCAGAGCTGAGGGACATGGACCATGAGGAGGGGCCGTGGTTCCGTGGTAGAGTCGCTGGCACCGCGCGGCTTTAAGCGGTGTGCATACTGCATACAATTACTTTACACGTTCATGTGTGGAGGGATTATTTGTAATGATTTGATATGGACATGGTGTGGTAGGAGGTCATAAACATTGCGCAATATCGAGCGCTATGGAGAGCTCTTGTTGCCTCCCTATGCCTCTGATTGGGGTGTAAAAGGGAAAATTGATTGATTGATTGTTTTCACTACCGTATTTTAGTATGAATTTTTTCAAATAATTTGATGGGCGACAACACACGTTTACGATTGTCTATCAGAAACCTCTTTTCTAAGTTTTATCGAAAGATAGTCATGAAAGTAATGTGAGTAATACTCGATACACTTTGTATGGAAAACGTGTATAGCGCCGCCATAAGGATATTTCTAGAAACAAAAGCGATTCTCGCATTCGATACGTATAAACGTTTTCCATACAAAATTTGTCATGTTACTCACTTTACTTCCGCGACTACTCACTGATGCGGCACCTGTATGGGGTAGGAGTTTGTGTATTTTTTTTAACAACAGTGCCCGAGCACAGCTACAAAGGTGCGTGTGTTGTCCATGAGGAATCGCTGGGTAGGCGGGGTATGTCAATCAATCTTTCAATGGGATGTTTTTTTCCATTTTGTGCCACTAGAGGCGCCCTAGCTAATCCGGTCTATTGTCAAATTCAGTGTTGCCAAAGGGGGCGATTTACTTCTATTTGGGCTAATTGGAACGAGAATAGGCGACGAAAAAATTTAAAAGGGGACAGGTAGCCACTTTAGTTACTTCCCTTTTAGCGAATTTTTACATTTTCGGATACTAAATGACCTTTTTTTAGTGAACCCCACCTCTCTTCGGATACTAAAATACCTACCAAATTTTCAGTTGGGCTACTTTGCGTTTGAAAAACGGCGTTGGCAACACTGGTCAAATTAACGTTTATAACCTCAACCATATGAACGTCCGTGTGTTTCACTGTGTTATGGTCGGTTTTGTCTTTCGTAAATAAATACTTTAAACTTTTTGTTTATATTTTGTGTTACAGTAAAAATGAAAAAACATTTATCATTCTAGTTTATTTCAAATTAAACAACTTATATATTACTATAAGATAACTTACAATATGTTTAGAATAATCATTGTATATTTTTTTTACATACAACTACAAATAAAATTGTTTATCTTTTATTTTATTTTTTATATACATACATACGTCATATGGTTTACCTCCTAGAAAAAGCCACTTTTGCAATCATCAATCATTAAAATGTTAAATTGTTTAATTGAGAAAACAAAAAAGAGAGGAGATATTATATTAGCATAATATTCATCACTCAATGCTAGATGGTATGTTTGACAGCTGTCATAATTATTTGACAATAGACCTGATTAGAAGCGCTGCCACCTAGTGTGTTTTATCGGAAGCTCCCTAGAAAACCTCCCATTACTCAGTTTTCTGGGCTTATCTTTTTTACTGATAATTTTTATTTTTGGAATATTTTGTTGCAAACAGTTGTCAAAAACAAGCAACATCACCGGCCTACAAATAAAAATATTGCGAATGAATTACGAAATGAAAGGTAGGTGAGTTTAGTTACCAGATAACAGGAGTATATTGTAGGTACCATCTGGAGCGCGATGAATGATTATTATATTCGCATTTTATCCTGTTCGTGACTAGGTAGGTGCACGCCTGATATATGCCGTGTTATGAAACACCATTAATTATCCTTTCACTAGTGATATCACACACATACACAGCCTCCGAGGGGGAGCGGCCCCTTGAATTGTCCCGCAGTACCACCACGCACACGACGGAGCTTTTGATTTTTCACCAGACCCTGCGAGAGATAATAAAAAGTACATGCTATACCCGGAGCCACAGATTATAAGATTTTCGTGTCATCTTTATCAAAGTATCATTAAACATTATATAATATTATATTTTGTCTTATATACCAACTCGCGAAAATAAAAATAAGAAAAAAAGAATAACGTCGTATGATTTTTTAGTATTTATGCTGTGACAGATCAGCGTTTTTCGAACATTCCTTCTTTGAGAGAAAGGTAATAAAATGAAACTGTTTGTAGCTTATCAGTCTGTCACTGATCCATTTCAAGTTCAATGTGGACGATTTTCTTCTTTTTGGCTGAAGCTTTAATTTTTGTAAATGATGATAAAAATTATTTAAAAAATATGTCTGTTGTTCATATTCGTAAAAACGGTCCAGCTTCTTAAAACATAAGAACAAAGCAGCTACTCAGATCAGCAGAAATGGAAAAAAAACTCCCAGAGATAGAATCCCATAAAAATTTTAAATCCACAGAACTTGCAATATTCAAGGTTTTCTTAAGTGGAGAAGAGAAAAAAGACATCTTAGAGAGATCAAGTTGGCATAATGAGTCTGGAGAGGCTTTCAAAGTTAGTGACAGAAGAACTGCTAGGGGGGCATAGATTATCGGAAAGACCACAAAAGAGAAGCATCCCAAGATTCGGACTGATTGCGAACAGATTCTAGATCTAAAAAGAGGAAGAAAAAGATTAATATTTTTGGCAAAAAATCTTGATTTAGGCTGCTTTTAGGTATAAATTTCAAATGATTGAGCATTTTATTTGAACTTTAAAGGGAAGCATCAAAATTACTTTTTTAACTGACAGACAGTAGACCTGTTATCTTAGAATAGATTTCATAGAATAAATAGAATAAAATAAATATATATTTCTCACATTTTTGTAACAACCAATACAATGTTCACATAAAATAATAAAAATGAAAATAAAAAAGAAAACAAAAATTCAGGACTTTAGACACTGCTTAATCCAAAAAATCTAAAATCTAAATTTCTTATCAAAGATCGAGTGCTTGATCCAACGGAACCATAAAAAAGCAAAAAAGAAAATATAATTGAAACAATCATGGTACAAAACAGAATAACGTAACAAAACTTGACCTCAAGCTTAAAATAAATAGAAAATTAAGTTTCCGTTTTGAGCCCAAATCCAAGGAATAAACTACAAACGTTGGCATATTTGAACTCGCGTTACTGCCAAATCATAATACAACCTGAAAATGTATAGTAATTCCTTTTGAAAGTCGCCCTAGCATTGTTGACTATTATCATCTCCATCAAATGGCATGCCATGTTGCGGGATTGAGCTCTTACCCTTAATACATCTCTGTGTGCCGGCAGGATTATTACAAAGGACGATTTACGAAAATAGTCCCGGGAGTAGAGGAATATTAAGATGTCACCACCCCGGTGGGTTGAGCTATGTACGTTTCTCGCTCAGGTGAGGGCATTACCATGAACGAAGGGAAGTACCATGAAATTTCTCATTTAACCCTTTCATCACTTGTAAAAAATATATATCAGTTCGTTCACAACTCTTGGAATATTATTAGAGCAGTATAAGATGATAATAGAAGTCAAGAGACGAGGATATCGTTATTTCAACTTTTTCAAAGCAAAAATTACTTTAGCTATGTTTAATTTTGAATAGAAAACAATGCCTACTTAGGGCTGTTTCTTGTTACAACTGCTGCACAAATTAACTATTAAGAATAAAACATACAGTATAAAAACAGCAACAGTGAAAATTATTTTTGAATAATTTCAAGAATTTACTAGCAGTCACAGATGATACAGGGTGAAAAATAATTTATTTAGCTGCATATGTGTATAGAAAGGTATACCTACATTATTTCGTTTTTTTTTAAGCTTAACTGATGGTAATAAGTATGATGTCAGAGAAAGTCAATGTGAGTGGTGGGGATAAAAAGATTAAAAAAATGTATATAAAATGCACTCACTAAAATTAATTTAAATTACAGTTTTACATCTTTGTATAAACTATTTCAAGAAAAAGGAGGAAAAGCGATATTTACGTAAAAAACGAAAATGTAGGTTTAATCAGAATAAGTAGAGAGATTTTCCAATTTTCCATTTGGAAAACTTTACAAACAGTAAGTTGCTATGTGAGTACTGAGAACATACAACTTTGTGAGTTTGAGATAAAATACGAAATGAAACTAGATTGATAGATACGTTCGTATGTTGAATCTGAGTCGTGGCATAGAAATGGTTAGAATGGAGAAGGATTTAACTGTATGAAAATGTTATTAAGAAATTAGTAATTATAAAGCTCCTAAAGCTCCACGCTGGATTATAGAGAGGGCAATCCTACTCAGGTGCATCGACTATTTTTTATCGTAGTTGTTTATATAAAATTTGTACCAAAACATCGACGGGAATGATAAGGGCCGAAATTATAAAAATTGGTTGGTTTAAGTTACCGTAAATTTGTCCGAAATTCACTAAACTCATCTTATTTCGGCATTTAATATACCTACATTCGTGCGGTCAGTCAAACTGTACGGTGTAAAGTCACAGACCCTCAAAGCATTTGAAATGTGGATGCATTGAAAAATACTTACAATATGCTGGACTGACATGATCACTGGAGAACTAGGTATTCACTTCAACCGTCAGATTTTGTGTTTTAGTCACATAATGAGACGTGAAAAATAAGGTATTGCATCTCGCCACAAAGAGGAAATGGAGAGCAGCAGAGGAGCTGGAAGGAAGTAATTTTACTGGCTCCAAAATATCCGAAAGTGGACTGGATTGAGAACTGTCGAAAATTTATTCAAGGCAGCTGAAGACAGGAAAGGCTGTCTCTTAGTAGTTTGTTGACATCTGAGGAATTTATAGGCCATAGTTTACCATATGAAGCATATACATCTTTTCATTTTCTATGGATAAATCTTAGGTCTTTTTTGTTCAAGCAGCTAGAATATGTAATTTTGACCAAAGTCTAGACAAAAAAGTAAGGAGAATGGTGCTGTTCGCGCTATGGTGTTTTAAACTGACACTCAAGAAGAGTTATAAATGTCAGAACTTATTTTAGATAAGCCACAAGCCGACTTTTAAGATAAACCATCAAAAAATTTGCGAGTGAACGTGTAAAATCATCGAAGTAATAAAACTCGATCACGCGATGTTTCACCTGAGGTGGTTGCCTCACTATATACCTACATATGTGCTTACAGTTTAGAGCTTACGCAATAAAACAGAAGGAGTTACTACTTTATTATTATTTGTACGTGTATATGTGTGCGGCTGTCTACAAGACCAAATACAACTGTAGTTTATGCTTACGTACATTTGACATTATTGTGAGTGCTATGTACCTACATAATATGTTTGACGAAACAATACAACCTTATTCAGAATAAATAGGTAGCTAATGACTTAAGTTTTGCGGTGAAACATTTTACTCACGAGCATAATGTAATAAATTAATTACTGTCAATAATATTGAAGCGATTTTTTTTTCACCATATCCCGTACAGCGCATATCAGCAATATTTTCGTACAGGAATTCTAGTAGAAATATAAGATCTAATAACATGGTTTCATAAAAAGAAATGGTGCACACTATGTATGAACGGTGGGCAAAAAGGGTAAATCCAGTTATAAGTTTAGGGCAAATCGGTGTTTTTTCTTCCAAAAACTTTATTAAAAATGGACATTCCACCTCACTCATAATTGTTCAAACTCAACACTTTAAGGTAGGAAACGTTAAAATGATTGATATAGATTAATTTTGACGTGGTTTTAAATTATGTTGTAATTTCATTACATCAATCATTGTGTGATAAAATTTTAATTAATGCCTATATACCTACCTTTTCAGAATGTGTGGATGAATTGGCCAAGTCCATGTGTAGGAATCTTATATTATATTGGTAATGTTCTCATTTTAACTTTTCCTACACGTGGAATTTATTTTTTATTTTTTGAAATATTATGTTTATTTACGAAAAAGTTATTCTAAATTATCACACCATTGGAATGAGTGATTTTTATGATTTACATTAACAATAAAAAAATACTAGATATCCGCGTCCTGTCCCTTGCAAACAAGATTTGCGATCCGACGTTTTGGATTTTCGACAACTGTGAATTCTTCAAACACATTATTGTGTGAATAATATCATGAACTGTGAATTATATTATGATTTAAATCAATTATATCAACATCGTGTAACCAATTGTTAAACTGGGTTATTAAGTTATAAAAAAATATTTCTGCATAACGTTCAATCATAAAAATATAAATTATCACGTACCTATAATTTTGAGAAAAATTTAAAATAGTGTCGTCCGATATATCGAACAATATGTTGTAATGGGTAAAGGATTATAAATAACTAGCTTTCCCGACAGACGTTGTCCTGTGTTCCTAAATATGAATATTGAAATCGAATTTGTATGGTGATGAATTAATTATCATTTGACCAATGTGATTCCGAACGATGCGTCTGTAAACCATGTATATTCCATCCGCATTCTGTAATTCGCACCAATTGACAATTTCAGTCAAAATTTCAAAATTGGAATAAACTAATAAGGTTATCTACGTAGAGTTTTCTTTAAATTTCTAATTTTCCATACATTTTTCGAAATTTTTTTGTTCTAAAAGGACATTCTCCTGATAAAAGCCTACACGACAAAACAAGAATTAGCGAAATCGGTCCAGCCGTTTAGGCGTGATGCGATGACATCGGGAAATAGCTCTCCATTTTTATATATAAGATGAAACTAAGTATGATTGTGTTTTCTCGTCAAAAATGACTAATGGTCATTTATATCGATATCTAGTAAAAACAATATATTAATATCATAGTTTCATAATGAACATTAAACAAAAAAATGGAAAATATATTTATTCTTTCTTTTATAAATAGGCAAAAAATATTTCAACTTAATTCAATTAGCACAAAATAAAAGGTATGTTTGTGAAAATGAATAAAAAATATTAAAATTTTAAGACAAGGTTGTTAACTATAATAAAGGTAGGTAACACATATTGAAGTTAAAATCATACAAATACATCGCAGAATACAATGGACAAACTGCTGACAATTTCAGTATTTTTATTAATGCCTTCAAGCTCGTTATAATACAGAATTACACAAAAGCGCTAAGTCTTTACAGAGTAGAGACCAAACTCTATTGGGTAAGCCAGACAAAACCGTGCAATATGTTTTGACCGAATTAGCCCTGTCACCATTTCGTAATTTTACGCAAAGTATATTGTGGGTGTGAGCGTACATTACCACTATTATCCGGGTGTTAAATGAAGATAGTTCTACACTGTACATGGCTGTATGTTTGAGGGTTAATTAAGGCTATTAAGGAATTGTCATGGGGGAATTAATTACTAATAACCTTTATTTAATGTTTTCCAAAGGAGAGAACTGCTAACGAAGTTCTTAGCTGATATTGGTAAGTACAAATACCTATCTCATTACGTTTAATTATTTGTTTATGTAATACAACCCCTTTGATGATACAAAAAACATGGTTTCAGATAGAAGAGTTAACTAATTAACATTTTGATCATTTAATAATAAATTAAAATAATGTTAAAAGCTATTGGCGAACTAATCAAAGAGCTCAATAATAGAGCATATTTAGGTACTTCATCGTTGATATGGTCAGCAAGGCAATAACAACGAGAAAGAACTGTCATCGCCCATTAATAAGTTTCATGATGTCCAATATCAACTATCATGAAAATAATATACTATCTAAATCTATTTTCTAACTCTGGTTATACATTCGTTTGGTATAAGCGGACCATAATATTTTTTGACATGTGTCGCTAGAGCCGCAAGATGACAGCTCAAGAAAAGGAAAAGAGGACATAGGTAACATGCAGAATACCATCTAGATGGAAAAAGGTGTTGCGATGTGAGAGCGGTTGGACCTAATTGAATCAGTAAAACAAATATGAAATTTCCGAAAGAGTCGACGAGGTAATGGTCAAAATGGTGATCAAAATGATGATTGTTTAATGATTATGTGCGCTGCTAGTCTACGCTTTCATTAAGAAACAGGCCCTTTAACATTATTACCCACATATTGGAAGAAAAAAAAACCAATAACTTTCAACAATATAACAAGTAATGTTTTTAAAAGCGTCTTACCTACTTTGTAATTTTTAGTGACAATGTCATTGATGGTGTACAGAAGGAAATCAAACAAAAAATAATTGTGTTAAACTGGCCACGGCAGCAGAGTTGAGATACGATAAAGACAAAAGAACATTCAAATTGTGCCTAATAGCTCGGCGGAGGAAAATTGTTGGCAGAACTATAATAATATAGCAAGGTGGTGTGATTATGCAAGAAGCGTTGCTGGTGGCGAATGGATACGGATTAGGAAATTTAAATAAATACCAATGTCGAAGGATGTCTTTGTGTCACTTTTGTCTATAAACCATTTTTTCTTCTGGTATCTCCAATGTGATCAAGTTGTGAACCCTTTTTTGTGGTTTTTTGTATACCATCGATGAAAGTGTCAATAAAAATGTCAATGGACTAACAAGATCATCGGAAGACACCAGATATAATACTAAGATACCAAGAGATGCTTGAATATTTCTGTTTGTCCCATGAAAATAAACTAATTAGCAGTTAGATTCTCGTATCGCGTAAATATATGTAGATTTCAGTAAGATACCCCCATGAATATGTAGCGAAGGCTCTAATTGTACCTATTACGTAAGAGGGTATCCGTTACGAAACAAAAGATTATTTAACTTGACTAAGTGAATGTACGTACAATGGACTAGCTGTAAATCATTAGAATATCCCACGAGATTTAATTAAGTAACTTTAAAGTAATACAGACGTAGTGTTATGTGTGTGTGGGAAGTACATTAGCGAAACGGAATAAGTTAAAATGGTATTGTTGTAGTCTACAACAGTACATACCTACGCTAGGTTACGTCTTCTAAATCCTAATTACTTCCATGGACTTACGGCGTCAGCTTTACTGCGGAGAAGTCCTTTTCAAAACCAATACTGTGTCGTATTTACATACCTACGTACCTAAATAGAATCTCGTTATTGCGGTAGATTCTTTCGAGTTATTAGGTATAAGACCATCGTTACAAACAAAAGCAATGTGCGGATTGAAAGCCCAACGACGGTATGTCATAGTGTGAAAACAAAACTAATTACATAATTAACGAAATGGATATGATTTGATATGATTCACCTCAAGGTCGTGTTTCAGTTACACAGAAGATTTCAAATAATTTTCGACGTAACTAGAGAAAATACATAGAAAACCTGCATTTTTACATAGTTGATCCGTATACCTACTTTGAATTTCAGTTTCAGTGTTCGTTTGTTTCATACTGTGTTCAAGCATGGAATCAGTATACCTACTCGTACCGCCTTGTAAAGCACTCGTGATATCGAAAATCATAGACCAATAATTAATTAATTTTCGAATAAATACTTATAATCTTTTGGATTCAACCATGATTTAAGTAAATAAAATAAAAGAATTTACAATTTTCTATACAAAAGCGTCAGTATAGACGGTGAGGCTTATTGTCTCAGGGAGTTTTTTTCTTGTCAACCGTTAGAAATTAAAAAAAAATGATAATGAAAATAGTGATTCTAATGAACTTCTTAGCGAAAAAGAAACATGTGATCAAGTTCATACATTGGACATTATTTTTTTTTTATTTTTTATTTTTATTTGAAAACAAAAAACATATTACACAGATTATAAGATTTACAAAAATATATACCTATATGTATATATATATATATATATATACAAACGTACAAATTAAAAAAAATCGTTTACTCTCTCAAAAGAACAAGTCTTGTGTCTTGTCTTATATTTAATAATAATTGAATTTAGCTCAAAAAGAAAACCTCCCATATGGTTTTTTATTTTTACATGGAATGTCAAGGGACCATAATATGCCCCTGGTGTCACCATGATCAAAATGTGGAATATTGTGGAATGCTTAATTTTTTCATGCAGCGCTGCCTCTTGTTGGGCATTGTTTCTAGAGGCGTCCTATCAGTGCTTTTTTCCAGCTACGGTTCTCCGCAAAATGTATCCTTACTCGTATTTTTTATGTCCCCAGAAGAGATAAAACCTAACACCAGATTGCTATCTACCTGTTTCAATAGTGGTTATCGGACGTTACCAAACGTCTCCTATAACCCCTGGAGTTTTTTAGTAAATGTATATCAGGTCGTCTGTGCAATTACTAGCAGAACCGTTTACCTCCATGTTCTCAACAGAGTGACAGGTGCACCCTCCATAGTCATGCTGGGGAAATAGGCATCCGCTCCTACGTAGATCTTCGCAAGTAGGGGAAGGCTTTTAGTCACCCCGAAGGTTTCTGTTTTGATGTAGCCTCCGTTAGTTATTAAATTACCCATTAGTCAGGCACCCTTTTCCATGGGTCGAATGATACCATGTACTTGGGAAAGGTGCGAAAGGATGATCTTTTAGAAAAAACTACGTTCGTGAAATAAGCAGCAAAAATATAATTTTACTGAAACGTGAATGATAGTTTTGTATATTTAGTGTGTTTCCAGCGTGGCTTTTCACCTTCGACTATCGTTTTCACAACACGACAGCCAATGTGTAATAGGTTAACCGTGTGTATTATAACGTTAATAATTAGCCATTAATTACCGTGATCTTCGTCAAGTGAAGTTGCCCCGGGCGTAGGTCAGAGCAAGTTGTTCGTGTACGGCATTGCAACCTGCGTAATCTCGTGCCCCCACTTTACGCTTAATCAATTCTCCCTCCCAGTGGGCCGGGAGTGTACAGCTAGCTCTTATATGTCGAAAGGTAATTGGATTAGTGAATCACCATGTACCGTTTTAATTGGTTACAAGTGAGAAGACCGCTACCTCCATCCATACGTTACGAACGGCTGAGACCGTTTCAACCAAATAATAATCCGTTTACGCAAATATACAATAAAATTATTTCGATTCAAGTAAGTAGTTGGTACAACTACTAGGAAACTAATGAAAATTGTAACATAGAATGTAATGTTCAATTGTAAAATAGTAACTTATCAACTAGTAATATAATTAATAACCTTATTTTTGCAATTTTTAATAGTTTGGTGTTCATTGGAAAAACTACATTCATTGTGTACTTAATAGATCCGTATAAAATTTGAGAGCTCTTGTTGCCTTCCGAGGCCCCTAGTGGGGCGTAAAGGGAGTTTGGATTTGGAATACCGAATCCTATACCAAAAGCAGAATTGACAAGTTACACTTACTTTTTCCTCAATATTTGAGTAAAGAATCTGAGTTACCATGCTTTACATTTACATTTCAATGCGTCGAATCTTTTATTAGAAGAGCCCTGAAAGAAAAATCTTTAGGATGTCTTTCAGCCAAACAACATAACGCTCCTTTATCGCAAAGCAAAAAAAAGCAATATTAAGGATAGCTGTACAGATTCCATCAAATATATAAAACAAACACAGGGCCATGCATATTTCGGCTATTTTATTTTATTATTAAAAGGTAGGTTTATAAGATATATGAAAACATTTGTAAGATAACGTTCAAATCTCAATCAGTTAATATTGGCTATAAAAATTCTACCCCTAACACTAAATTGTAACGTAAGCACTCCCAAAGAGCAATCTGTGTCCATAGACATTTACAACAATGGTCAGTAATAAAATGATCATTATTGGAAATCTATGTACCTTTTATTGTGGCATGGTATTGAAAACCATTTTACTCACATGTGGACGTGGTCCTTTTATTGTATCTATTGATATGTTTGTCAACTGTTTGATGCGTGTGTGTTGCCCATTCTCCTGTATGGGTGTGAGTCCTGAATCTGACTTTGGCCCAGGCACAAAAAGTATCTGCATTCGAAACGAAGTGTCTCAGGAGAATTTTGGGTATAAGATGGTACCACCGCATCACGAACGACGCTATACGCCGGCGCACCCAGCGTGACCCCATCACCTCTACTATTATGCGGAGGAGATGGACTTGGCTGGGACATGTGTTAAGGATGCCGAATGACAGTTGGCCGAGGAGAGCGCTGTTCTTCCTCCCATCAGGGTCCCGGGGACGAGGAAGACCCTCTCATACTGTGTTCCGCTCCTCTGAAGCAGAGCTGAGGAATCTGGACATGGTGTGGGAGGAGGTCATTAACTCTTCTCTAAAGGAGAGCTGTTGTTGCCTCCTTATGCCCCTAAGTGGGGTCTTAAGGGAGTTTGGATTTGGATGATATGTTTGTAATTCAAGAATACGCCAAAGGATATCATAGATCATACATATCTAAAAAATCTCACCCAAAGCCGTCAACTGATGCTACCAGGCTACCAATCATCTCCATTTTTTATAACCTTACTAGCTTTTCCGACAGACGTTGTCCTGTGGTCCTAACCGAAGGATGCCCGTTCATATGTGCATAATGTGCATTGCTCACCATAAACAAAAAAAAGCTGCTAACCTAGGGTAGCCCAGAACTCATAGTATATTATAACAGCATTTTCGTGTAAAACATATCTTTGCATAAAAATTCATAATTTTACGATTAAAATGAATTTATCCTTGGAATTATTATAGAAACTTTAAAATGATATCGACTATTGGAGCTTTTTATTATCTGCTTTAGAACTACATATTCAATATTAATCGGTACTTTAAGGGGGACCCACTGAAGTTACGGACCTCAAATTTTACGTGCTTGTGTAGGAGCATAAGGCCAACCCGTATACCATTTTATGAAAATCGAAGATTTTTTTTTCTTTTTTAGCCCTTTTTCTAGAACAAGTGAAATTTTCTTTGGATACTTTAAGAGGGTTCCCCTCAAGGTACAGATCTCAACATTTTACTGACTCATCTACATCGAGGGGCTAACCGTTCTACCAAATTTCAATCAAATCGGATAAGAATTACTATGAGTTATGGGTGCGCACACATTTTTGGCGTACGGGTACGCGTACGGGTATGGGTTTGGGTACGCGTCCGGGTACGGGTACGCGGAAATTTAATTTTTTTTTTGCAATTTGGAATCTACACCTCTCGAAAACGCCTAGAAAATTAATTTCAGCGAAATCTTTTTTTTTTTTTTGTAATCCGATCTTAAGACTCACGTATATTTTTTTTTTTTTTTATTTTTAATGAATCTGTGCTCACTCAAAGTGAACACAAATACACTCCTTGACTCTTTCACAGTAAGCTACTGAAAGCTTGTGTCGTGAAAGAGGAAGATGGTCGGCACCTGGGATCGAACCACGACGTCCGCAGTACGAAAGCCGGCGTTGTAACCGCTGGGTCACCAACCACTCCACATATAATATGAGTAATATATTCCATATACTATGAGTAATACACAATTAATTCGGTTGAGTTAAACAAGTAAAATATTAACATTAAAATATTTCTAACTAGCTTTCCCGACAGACGTTGTCCTGTAGTCCTAACCAGAGGCGGCCCGTTTATATGTGCACTGCGCCCACAGAAACAAAAATACATAATTAAACCGATTAAGTTACTAATAAAATAATAATGTTAAAATATTTCGAAAACATCCATATTTCATTCGCATTCAAAGCTCAGGCGGGAGCAACGTGAGAATATATGCGCACGCACATATTCTATCTCACCTTGCCCGATAATTTTGGTGACTGTATGAAAATTTTCCAAGTTGAAAAGAAACGCTCGAAACGGTGTGGTGGAGTAAGTGGGATGAGGTACTGTAATCACGTTTGCAAGAATGAGATGGAACTACCCGCGATGGGGTTGTCGTGTCGCAGGTGATCCGTTCCATACTAACTGAAATATTATATTTTATATCATTTCTTACCCATTTTTTCAACTTTTTATAAGTTATCCGGAGCGGAGGAGAATCCAATAAATCAAACATTGAAAGAATCTGTACAGCCGATCTCGAGTTATAAGCTTTCGCACTAACCCGACTTTCATTTATAACAGAGATATCCAATATTAAATCCATATTAATTCATTCGTATTCAAAACTCAGGTGGGAACAACGTGAGAATATATGCGCGCGCAGACATTCTACTTTGCCTATGATGTACCGATGATGCATATCCACATTTTGAAAGTGTCCGATAATTTAGTTTTTATAGAATTTTCATAGATGGCAGTAGCGTCGCAGAAAATCCGTTCCATACTAATTTTAATATTATATTTTATATTATTTCTTATCCATTTTTCAACTTTTTATTAGTTAATCTGGTATCCGGAGCGGAGAAGAATCCAATAAATCCAACATCGGAAAAATCTGTTTAGCCGAACTCGAGTTATAAGTGTTCGCACTAACCTGACTTATAAGTATAACTACTATAAGATTTTTTCTTGTAGTTTTATAAACAGCTTAGGACAAATTTGTACGCGGGATATCAATGTGACCTGTGAGATTCCAAAAACGATAATTAATACCTCTCTTATACAATATTCGTAAAGAAATTTCAAACTTTAAAAATATTTTGAGTTGGCAAGTAAAGATTGTGTGTCCACAGAACAATTTTGAAGGTGGCAGAGGGGTGAGGGGTGAGTTTGTGTTTGTTCAACTAACGAATCTCCAGGTGGGCTGAACAAGGAATAATAATGAATCGAAAAAAAAAATTATATTTTCAGGGGATGTTCCGCATTAACGACCCCGACAGGAAAGGACTAATTATTGTTAACTTTAAATAAAACTAAAAATTACCACATTGAAAAAAAAGCTGCTAACCTAGGGTAGCCCAGAACTCATAGTATATTATAACAGCCTTTTCGTGTAAAACATATCTTTGCATAAAAATTCATAATTTTACGATTAAAATGAATTTATCCTTGGAATTATTATAGGAACTTTAAAATGATATCGACTATTGGAGCTTTTTATTATCTGCTTTAGAACTACATATTCAATATAAATCGGTATTTTAAGGGGGACCCACTGAAGTTACGGACCTCAAATTTTACGTGCTTGTGTAGGAGCATAAGGCCAACCCGTATACCATTTTATGAAAATCGAAGAATTTTTCTTTGGATACTTTAAGAGGGTTCCCCTGAAGGTACAGATCTCAACATTTTACTGACTCATCTACATCGAGGGGCTAACCGTTCTACCAAATTTCAATCAAATCGGATAAGAATTACTTTGAGTGAGCACACGTTTTTGGCGTACGCGTACGGGTATGCGTACGGGTACGGGGAAATTTAAAAAAAACATTTTTGGAATCTACACCCTCGAAAACGTCTAGAAAATTAATTTCAGCGAAATCTATTTTTTTTTGAAATCCGATCACAAGACTCATGTATATTCCATATACTATGAGTAATTTAATATGAATGGCTTTAATAGAGCAGATTTCTACAACTGTGTTTTTCTCGCATGCCATAGAATGGGGTTGGTTATGTTGTTAGAGACCGCAACTTCGTTGTGGTAAGCTCGCCCTCTGTATGTTGATTATGTGATGTCTTTGTTATGTTAAGTTTTATGTGTTACTCATATTACGAATGTCTTCTTCTTCTTAATTTAGGCCTTGTGGCCTTTAATTCAAGAGGTGGGGTTTGCCTCCTGCGAGGTCGACTTCCAGCTGTCCTTCCACCGTTTTGGTGGTCTGCCTGGGAGCCGTCTTCCATGGGGTTGGCCGTGCAATGCCATGTGAGGGAGTCTGGAAGAGTCCATTCTCCTCACATGGTCATACCAGAACCTTCTTCGTTGCCTTCCCCATCTAACTATATCCTCGACCTCGCTTATTTCCCGTACCCTCGTGTTCCCTACTCTATCTCTGAGGGTCTTCCCGGCTATGCTCCTGAGAGTTTTCATTTCTGAAACTATTTCAGGTATCTGCCCTGAACTCGATCCCGTACGTCATTATGGGTCTAACGCAGGTCTTATATATTTTGACTTTGCTGCTTGTTCTCATATCGGGGTTTCTCCAAATAGAGTTTCGAAGGCACCCTGAGATTGCAGAAGCCTTGTTAATTTGACCCTAATATCTCAGTTGGTAGATCGGTCTGCCCACACAACACTCAAAGATATTTAAATTTGGTGACCTGTTCCACGGACACACCTTTCACAGATAGGTTGAAATCCACCGGAGACCGCGAGAACACCAAGCTTTTTGTCTTTGCAACAGAGATCTTCATATTGTGATCTTGACTTGCTTGGTGAAAAGCTTGCAAAAGTGATTGCAGGTCCTCCTCAGTCTCGGCAAATCACCGCGTCGTCTGTATAGCAGACAATATCGATGGCTTGCTCTCCCAGCCTGTATCCCTTCTCAAGTGATTTTGTCTCCTCCACAATCTCATCCATGATGAGGTTGAAGAGAAAGCCAATGTACAGTAAAGTATTAATAAATAAATTATTAAATTTACATATTAAAATCTTCAAGTCGGTGCGCGGTGCGTCAATATTCTTAACCGTCACCAACATAAGTGGAGATAATTTTTTTATGGAAAAATTCCAATACCAATATTTTGACTTTTTTTTTCATTGCAAACGAATGAAATTTTTTGCCTATTTCATGAAATCGATCACCCTCAACAACTGATGGTAAAAGATTCTTAAACGTCCTTTCAGGTTGGGTTTGTCTTTTTTGTATTAGCTCATTTTTTTTTTACAAGTAAAGTATTTACATTTTATTTTCTGTAGAAATGTTTTTAATTTCATAATTCAAACGATTTCCTCTCTTAAAAACTGTTTTTTCTACTTTATTCATCACTTTTTGGTACAAATTTAACACAGGTTGTATTAAGAAGAAATAATGTAGCGTTTTTTTTAATTAATGTTTTAATTATTTGAATAGCTCTATGCTCATATTTGGATTAAGTTCAAGAATGGGAATTATTTGTATCATACACACATTAAAATGAAAAAAAAGTCAAATGGTTCAAGAATTTAATTTCGACAAAATGTAATAATACAATAAAAATAAAGCTTAATAAAAATGCTAAATAACAGAAAGAAATCTGTTAGGCCGTGATCAAAGTGGAATATAAATGCCCGATGAATTAAACACAAAAAAAACACCATAATGAAAATGTTTCAGAATGATGAAGAGTTCCTATTTGAGGCGCGTGTAATTTTCTGGGGAGTGAATCATAAAATAAATCATTATTTCTTATATAGGTTTCGTAAAAATTTTTGTGAATAAATTATAAATTTTTTTAATGAAACAGAGTGACTGCCCCTGGCATAAGTTGTCTCCATACAAAATGATCGAATGCTTCGGTTAGAACATTTCATATTGCACGCTAATAAGCGCTTATTATATCGTTCAATAAGCCCCTTTAAAACTCGACGTAAACAATATGTTTGTTGAAAACATTGCCTACTTTAAAGCAGGTTTCATAATGTAATGTGTTGCATGTTTTTAAATTGTGTAATACGGGTGTGTTTTGATGAAATTATTTTAAGTTCGTTGTAAGTAGATGAAACGACCGAACTTTTAAATCAATTTTTTATGAAAACTTTTAACGTCGCCGGCGTTGACTTCGAAAGTGCTCCAATATTTTACTCATATACCCCTGGTATAAGTAGCAGATGATCGAATATCGAAACGATCATAGAAAGGAATCTCCATACAAAATGATAGAATGGTTCGATCTTGCGTTATATAGTTTTAACATAAATATTAAAAAAAAAATCCTATAGATAACACTTAAAGCCTTCAAAATTATTGATGTGAACCGTCCTTTGTTGACCTGAACATTATTTTTTTTTGAATTTATGTTTGTTAATAATAATTAGGTATTTTAAAGAACCTGTCTCTGCGAGTTTTGGTAAAATTTTTGCCTTAAGTGTTTTCATTATGTTTTTAATAATATATTGTATTGAATCTTGTGCATGAAAGATTCTATGCTTTTTTAAACTCGATATCTTATTAATTTTGAAAACGGAAATACTTAAATCGATGTTTTTTTTCCAATTAACTACAAAACAGCAATCCTCAGTTTTAAGATAGTTTATAGTTTGAAATTTCAATCACTGCAAAATATTAGGTATTTTTTAAAGAAATAAAATCATTTGAATTTACAGATATACTATAAAGAAAAAAGTAAAAATAATAAATTTTATCTGATCACAGAATATTCATCAACTTTTATTTGAGAACTGTATCCCTATTCTAAGTTTCCATGAGATTTACGCTTGTGTGAAGTAACAAAATTTTGTATGGAAACACGTGTATAAAGTTCCTACAGAATATTCGGAAAGCTCCGCAGCCCATCCAATATTCCCGTGAGTTTCTCGCTTACGTAAGAGAGTAAAATTCGGAAAAGGCGAACTGACTTCCTCTTTATACCTACTATTAGATTTTATTTTCAACGAAAATCTTTAGAAAATAAGAAATCTAAAAGATGAATGGACATTTGATAATATGTGTATCGGATGTACCTTAGTATGTACATACTTTGCAGTTAGAAAATTTACATGTAAATATGTAACATACATATATTCTCAACATTAAACTGACTTTAGAAAGCTTTCTAAGTTTATTTAAAATTCTTAATCAGCGAATTCCCATTATTATCATCTTCGAGTAAAAGTTAGTTTCTTCAACATACTTTCTTTTCAAGAAAAAGAAACTTTACAGACAGCTGGCATGACACAACTTAAGCTGTTTTACATTTCTCTAGTTTAAGCGGTTTCTTAAATGTTTAAGCAATATAACTTAACAATTTTTAAATAATAAATATAATGAAGTGATAATGAAATTTTGTGTAGGGATATTAAATTTAATGTTAAGTTTCAAATAAACCATTAAGTACCACAGCGTTTTAACATGGAGTGCCGGCTGGTTTTTTTTATTTCAAGCCAAAACTATAATTATACTGCATATATCTACTATTATCATACCAACAACTTTTGGATGCCAATATAACACCAATTTTTATGGTCTACTTTTCAATTTGACTTACACGAGCTAACAAACATTACCGATTTGAAGAATGACTTACTGTGATTGTTTTACGTTAACAACGTTCGCGATTTAGGTGTTCAAATATCTGTCATGGGTGTTTTCGACAAGACGTTTGCCACTTGCACACAACTTCGATAATTCGTATTTTTAAAGAATGTAGGTATACCTAAAGGTTTTTTAGATTTTATTATAAATCCAATAGTAAGACATATGTTGAAAAAATTCGAAAAAATGAGAAAAACTGACAAATTTGGACACAACGTGCGTTTTAAGATTTCACAGTAGTTTCCGCCATTTTTTGAATAAAATCAAAATGCTTCTCTAGTTGAGACGTCTCAGCAACGAAGAAAAGAGCGATTTGAGAGGATGTTTGATTGGGAGAATACTCCCATATACCTACCCAATGTGATGTACCCTTAATAGACTGAGGATGGGTGTCTCAAAAAGTGGAAATAAACCTTAATAAATGGGAATATAATATATCTCCAAAAAGTTTCTAATGACAGCCATCTGCTCCAGCGTCCAATATTCGGGAAAAGACTGTACGCCTGAAGATTAGATATTATCAAAATGACAAAGCAATACATATTCCGGTCTATCGAAGAGGGGATATTTGGTCTGGACATGCAAAGTAAGTAATAATCAGGACTAGATCGCTAGTATAATGGAAAGTACATAAAATGGTAACTACCGACATCTCCACACAAATGATAAAAAAGTGTCATTTTGTCAATCCAAAAAGTGCTATGTGATGAGGAAGAAATCTCTGGCTGTGTGTGACTGCTACAGATAATAATGATGCCACGCTATAGCTATCTGCGCCATAATAAATCATGCGAGAGATAATACGGTGGCAGAGTGCCAGGAACGTTTTCACAAAACCTGGATAAATCTAATGTCACACACTTAATTATCTTCACGTCATATTTTTGATAACGAAACTTTGATGGATATCCAGCCGTATGGCCTGCCTCCTAGGTGGGCGTGAACGTCCTCAATATTTAATAAACTCAAAGTTTATAAACCTGAATGAAGATTTTGACACAACACGATATAAAGATAATGTTAATTTTATTGCGAGATGAAGTTTATTTTTCACCTTAGTCCGAGTTTCAAATTTCGTTTGAAATAGTAATAATTATTTTCTTTCAAAATTCAATATATTCCGTATGTTTTATGAGTTCTATTAATATGTCAGCATTAACTTTGAACTGCTCGAACCATAGCTGTGTTAATGCCATCATCACAACTGTCTTTTGCGGTGGGAAGCAAAGGGGTGTTGTATGTAGCTACTATGAACATACTTAATATTATCATTATAACTAAGTAATTAAAATCAGCAATTTTATGTTGTTTTATTGAAAATAATATCATAAACATTTAGTTAGAGGAAAAGAAAGGCTGAGGGATTTGGTGTGGGAGGAGTTCATAAACATTGCACAAGAGGGCTTTTGTTGCCTCCCTTTGTCCCTATGTAATGGGAGATTTTAGTGATTGATTCCAATCCAAACTCCCTTTAGACCCCACTTAGGGGCATAGGGAGGCAACAAGAGCTCTCCATTGCGCTCGATCTTGCGCAACGTTTATGACCTCATCCCACACCATGTCCAGATTCCTCAGCTTATTGATTGATTAGTTAGTTTTTTTAACATAAAAAAGATAAATAATCCAAAGGTAAAAATAACATAATATATTACATATCTAAACAGACATTAAGGATAATTGCTGGCAAAATAGGAGCACCAGAACCTGTAAACTATGTGGGATTAATGATATATTACTCAGATGGAGCAGACAGCCAAGGAGGTAATGGTATAGCTATGTCCAGAGAACGGAGACTATAAGATTCCCTTATATCGGTCTTAACTTCCAGCCCTACGGTACTCGCACGCGAGAAAGACTACCTAAAAGATGGGATTCCAAAACTTCCTTTACACCCCACTTAGGGGCATAGGGAGGCAACAAGAGCTCTCCATTGCGCTCGATCCTGCACCTATGTACACCATGTCCAAATCCATAACCTCTATGTTTCGACAGGCCAATAGGCAAGCTATGCTTTTATCTAGGCGGTGAAACTACTGGTATAAAAGTTATTTTTTCATTCAAAATATGCGTGCATATAATTATTATACTAACGATATGTAAACTTTGCATATTTTTTTTTATATTTTCAACAGTTTCTTAATGAAGATCAAGTATCTAACAATTTGAAACAAAACATTATTTTTATTAAATTCTAAAAACAAAAATAAGCATTTAAAACTTTTATTTAATAGGATTAAAAATATAGGCACCTAGGTATGTCAAAATATCAAAAGCAGTTTTTTAAAACTTAATATATGATGGAGAGAACAAACTTACCAAGTCAATCAGCTGAGAAAGCCGGAGTCCGAGTTTCACCAAGACAGTATTATTGTTGTTGGTGACAGGTCTAATGAGACGATTGTACGTGCTGAGGAGGTCATCGTAGAGTCTTTTGGCGTCTGGATTGCAGTGACACGGCCAAGATAGAAGAATTACAGTGAAGAAGCAGGACAATAGCCTCAGAAGAAGCAGCATCTTGGAAGTCTTGAAGGATGTCTTCTTAAAACACCGTCAGACTACATTCAACAAGTAAGGTTAATTACCGTGTCCAACATCACCTCCATTATTTCCATAAAGCTAACTTCAACATTGAACTGTTTCGAAAATTATTGAACCATTTTTACACCATTTTAGAGTATAACGAGAATGTTTGAAAATATTACAATAACCTCTCCGAAAATTATTATAATATCTAGTCTTGAAATAAATTTATAAAAATTTCTTTAAGTCACAAATGTTCAAATATTAGGTATTAAAGTAGGTACCTACTTTATTCAATATTAAGTGTACCTATATACTTTTTTGAAATATTGTAATTTTATTATGAGTTTTTTTTTCAATTAATGTCACATTTAATTACCCAAATGGGTGTTTTAAGTAGTTTGTTATGTATCTTATAATGTTTCAAATTATTAACCATTCAATAAATTCAACATTGAAGTCTGTGGGTTCAATAAAAATAGTCCACATCGCTTGTCAAAACAATAATTTTCGGAAGTTTTTAGGTTATGTGCACTTTTCTTGTTTAAATGTCAGAAAATGACGGTTAAAACTCACAACTTTACGAGTAAATAATGAAAAACATGTTAAACATCCAATTGAATAATCGTTAATATTATTTAAATAACTTTTGTACTTGTAAAACTGATAAAATTGGCGATATGAAAGATCGCATAAACATGTATAGTAACTATATTCACTTCGTTCATCCACAGCCGTTTCACCATTTTACTTGTTACTAGCAACCCTGGATAAAATTTTCAAAACACTTGTTTCAGTGAAAACGAAAACATATTCATCCCTTTTTCTCTAATGGTTTTACCCTTTCGTTAAATTATGTTTATCCCGCTCTCAAGAACGACTCCTACAACTGGGCGATTCGGTAATGTTTTCGCGATGTTTTAGCAGTAGGACTAAAATGTGAAATCGTTTCTAGTCTATTCGCACTATCGTTGAAATTTAAAAAAAAATATCGAAAGCACAAAAATAAACCGATTTATTAAATAATGTTTCACTCTTGAATCTAAACATCTTTGTTTAAAAGAATGATACCGTTTCTGTAAAAAAAAATTAAGGATTCGTTCTTCAAAAACTATTAATTAAATTTATCAAATTAAATTACTCGAAATGCAATTACTGTGATGAACTTTAATTTTTCAAATTCACCAAATTTCACCTCAAATAGTTGTTTGCCATTTCAACGAATATACTAGATCAGCATCTAAGGTCCAGAACAGAAGGCGTGGGATCGATTCCATTGGCGCCTGCGCCGTGTTACATAAAATTCACCCGTCCTGTTACTCCTGGTCCCGTATTCCTGTAAGTACCTACCCACTGACTGTGTATGGATATACCTACGTACTTGACGTAAGTATAGAGGAACTCGCGTCTCAGCTACAGTGTATCCATTCTTCCTTCCTGGGTTCCTGGTAGCTGAGCATGCCGTGGTCCTAGATTGATGACGTCTGACTTTCTTAGAGAATCCTTTGAATTTCAAAAATATTATATTTTGATTTTTTATCTCTCTAGATATTTTTAAGCGTAAACGTATTTTTTTATACCAAGATTAAAAACGAAAACCAATATTAATATTTTAGCTTTGTATAAAAATTATTGAATGTTTTATTTTAAAACAACTCAGACAAGTTGTTACGGAAGGATCAAAAATAAGTTATAGGCTAAAAAAACTTTAAACTCCGATAATTTTAAAATAATAAAATTTGGTAGGAATAATAATTAAATCTTAACATTTTAAGAAACAAAATATACAAAATGCTAAATACATTATATGGAACTCGCATTCCGTAGCTTAGAGGTGCCTAAAAGGCACTACCTACTCTACTCTACCTTTAGGCGCAAAACTTTTGAACAATTATTATTGGCTACAGGCCCGATTCGCGAAAATGAAAATCTCACATAAGAATTTATTTAAAAGGATCGATTGGCTTGGATAATATTTTAGAGGCCCTTCCCTTGCTAGCTATAGATATTATTATATGTATAGAAAAGTGTTAAAAATATACCTATTTAACTTGTTCTTTCAGACAAACTACTCAGTTTTTTTTTTATTTTTTTTAAATCTTGACGATTTTTGATTCTTGGACAATTCAATGAAAAAAAATTGACTTCAATACATTATGATTTATTAGGATTAGGATAGTAATAAAAGAATGAACTATTTATTATTTCTGTAAGAAAAATGTAGGCAAAACTATCAGATAAACTTTTTTATAGCCTATCTCATCATTTTTGATTCTCGCAAAAAGACAGCAGTTAAGTATGATAGATAGAATAGTAGCAACTGGGTGGATTCACTCGTAAACAATATATTACAATAATGGCTTTGAATCATAACTTGTTATGGCTTGAATCGATGGAAGTTTTATTGTTGTGGGGACTTTCTTACTGACTGAAAGTTGAACGTTCGTAGATACGGGATCGTAGATGCCTATCTTAACCTGGAACACCTACAGATCTATACTATTAAAGTGTTTATGTATAGGTAAATGAATAAGCTGGTTGATTTTACTGGCTAATTTTGCAAGTGAACTTGATTCAGAAATTCACATATTTATGATGCAGCTAACCCGGAACAAGAATCGTTATCAGGGGAAGCATTAAAGTACCTACCTACACCGCAGGGTGACTAGATCAAAAAAGGAACGTAAGGAGATTTAAGGACCCTGAAATTTTATTCGCAGTGCGAATCGGTTGGAATCATTCGGTATGTGGTTCCCCAGAAGAATGCTTCATTATTATGATGGTTGACTATTTTGCTGATATTGTGTGGTATAGTTTTTTCAATTTAATATTTTGTGACCATTATTGAGTTATTATCATATTATTATTACGGTAATTTAAATAAAACAATTTATTTGTTATTCCACAAAAATTATTATTTATATTTTTTCATTATAATTTTTCAACAGTTTGACGATTACATTTGAATACTTGTGTTCTCATGGTTTTAATCTACTTGATATTCTTGGATATTTCTATATTTTTTTTTAACGATCTGACTTGGCATATTTCTATTTTTATTCTGTTTATGATTTGACTTGCTATATATTTGTAATATATTTATTGAACTATTGTTTTATTATTGACTAACTTATTATCGTTATAATTGTTTAGTTTCGTTATTCTTCGTCTTCCCTGTCTGTGCATAGTTGACAAATCTCACTTTGATTATAATGTGTTACCTGTTTTGATTATTTATTCCGCTCAGTTGCGATCTCTTGTATTTTATCTCTTTTAATTATACCTAAGATTAAAAAGTCCGTTTGTATGAAATTTGGATGTTATAATGTATTGTGTTAGGTATATTCACTATCCTCGATACAGGTTTACACCTAGTGAGGTAGCATTTTCTTTGTAATTTATTTTTGTAATATTGATTAGTATGTATAACTTATAGATGCAGATATGATTTTAATGTGATTATGAGTAAATAAATAAAAATAAATATAAGGTGGACAGATTTAGTTAGTAATTCAGAAGTACTGAGGAGAGCTGACTGCAACAGAGAGTTGCTGGAAAATTTTAAAGTCCGCAAGGTTTCATATCTGGGGCGTATTATGCGTGGGGAAAAGTATGAAATCATCCAACTAATTTTGATTGGCAAGATAGATGAATACCTTGGACCTGGTAGAAGACAGATCTCTTGGTAGCGCAATGCGCGAGATTGGACCGGAATAGGGTGAGCGTAGGAGTTCCGAATGACAAGAGATAGCTAGGTCTTTAAAGAAACCTGATAGGGCACAAGAAGACGGAGATATAGATATCTTAGATGCAAAACTTGAGAGACATAAGGCGTTTTGTGCCCATAGCTGACATTCAATAAACCATGTCGTTACCTCAAACAAAGAGTAAACATTTAAAAGTAGTTTTATTAATACTTATCGGTGATTGCATATCAATACTACTTCTTTATATTTTTGTATTCGAAAATACTCGTTTATTTGGAATCAAACCGGTACGTATTCCCTATCCTACAAGATCAAATTAAACGAAAAATAAAACTTTCTTTCCGCGATAAAAAACGCTTGTCGTTTTGCCCACTGAACAATGATATAGGAGACTGTTGGACTCCTAAATATAGTCTGAACAATAAGAATAAATTCCATTTTTCTAAAAATATATGCACATAAAATAGTAATAATTTTTCTGTTGGCTCCCGGCCAAACGTCTAAAGCAGCTTTATGACAAATTTCTTTGGAACGAATAGACCAACACAACGGATGTAATGCAATCGATGGTCATTGAATTAAACTTTAATCTTAATACATATACCATTCTTTTATTTGCAAACAGATTTATGAAAGCATTATTGTTTAAAGTTTAAAAACTAACTTAAACTTGAAATTTATTATACAAATTTTGTTCTTTTTTAAAAACTTGTACGTGTCGTGAGTAACAGTAGAAATGGCAAGTGTACAGGAATTAGAGTTAGGCTTTTTAAAATGCATTTTCACTACTTATGCACCTACGAGTAAATATAGTTAAATAATATCTGCATCAATAATTATCATAAGAATTCCTTTCTATAGATCCAGTGATTTTGTTTTTGTCGCATATCACTTTTTTTTTAATCTTTTTTGTTACCCCAAAGAAACACAGTTTCGCTGTGAGGGGTAAGTCTCAGTTTTCTTTACATAATTTGTAAAATAGCTTAATACCTAATAATTAAAACTAAAAATAAAAATAAACAGAAATTAAGACAAAGAAGAAATAAAATGAAAAAAAGCTTATAACTAAACTTATAATACAATAAAAACTTTAGAATACAACAAAAACAAAAAAATAGAAAAAAGAAGAAAAGAAACAAAAAGAAATAGGATATAAAATAAATATATATAATAAAAATAAATACAGATTCTGTAGCAAAGTAAGTCATGTCCCATGTAAATAAATACAGAATCTGTAGCAAAGTAAGTCATGTCCCATGTTAATAAATACAGAATCTGTAGCAAAGTAAGTCATGTCCCATGTAAAAAGTCAAACTCATATCCCATGCACACAATATTATGTCACCGTTACGTTTGGTATGAAATCACGGCAGTAGATTTGTCTGAGCTCCGATATACGCGGGTCTACTATAGGTACTTTGGAGGTCTCCTGGAGTCTTCTCCTTCAGGAAATGCTTGAAGAGCGATATGTAGATTTTTGTTTTCGTAAATAATTTTCACGTCCTCATAGACTTTCTATTTGTAGATGTCTACTGTAGATTTTTCCGATACCGATTGCAAATTTTTGATAAAGCTACATAGCCTACCTAAGTTAAAATATTTGACTAACGTAATTATTAAGGAAAAAATAACAACTAATGACTCTAACAATTCATTGTAATTATTAAATTTCAAGATTAAATCTAATTTAATTTGTAAAATTTTCTCAAAATGTATTTGTTACGTATTTTGAAGAAAATGCTCAAAGGTGAAATCTTTCCCAAAAGGCATGTTTTTTGTATGGGCCAAAGGATAACCTCATGTAATTCTGTATTCTATCATAGAGGGTATGACATTTTATTATCATAATACCTATAACCTCCCTTCTACGAGGAACTCAAAAGAACTGCTTAAGATAAGGAGAACAGAAGAAGATGGGTGAATATTGCTGTAAGCCAATTCTAGGATTGAGGAAAGACATATTTTGCAAATGTTTAAAGAAATAATGCTAGTTTTAATTTTATTTCTCAAATATAATATTCTTTAAAGGTTTACGAACATTATTTTTTTACAAATTCTTCTCATGTTTGTATTATTTTATTCCTTTAGTATTTTATTTATTAATATTGGTCAAACGGACGGAAGAAGCATTTTTTCTCTTCTTAAAGCCGCTAAATGCTGTGGATTGGCGATGAGACGAAATTCAATTTCTGTCAAATAAGAATTCTACATTTATTACCTTGGGCCAGGTACAGAACCAGAGAGAGGTAATAGATAGATATATTTTACATACGAGTGCCGTAAGGGGGACATTAAACTGATTTATGCTACTATTTAAAATGACTAATGATAAATGCTTCTCTCACTTATTATTACAAAAGGGGCCCTGGAAACCTTTGACTCTTACTCCTCAAAAGGTTGTAATCTATCAACGATTTTTCAAGTCGCCTTTGGGTATGTTTCTTCTAATAATATATTTTTCACCCTGGGTGTGTTTGGAAAATCTTTGATCTATGATGTATGATATTTTTATTCTACTTTCATAAAATCGAAATAAGCTGTAAAATTAAAAAAAAAGGATTTTAAATATTGAATCTTAAAAAAATAATAAGTTTTTGAAATGTATCAACCTACAACTAAGTACCTAATATTTTTATCTAATATTTTTTACACTTTTTGTTATAAATTGATTTGTTAGAACACAATCAGGGTTATCATTTTCCAACTGTCGATTTGTTGAAGAGAAATTATTTCTCGAGACAGATCGGCAGTATCAAGCCAAGATACGTGAGATTTGTATGGCCAGGTCTACATTTTAAACGGTTTTTCAAACTTTGACGACAAAAAACACCAACTTAGAGGCTTCGCAGCATATATGTTCCAAATATGGATTTACTCAGAATTCGGAGGAGAACATTTAGTGTGTCTGTGTGTGTGTGTGCGGCTGTGTGTGTGTGTCCCCCCCCCCTTTATAACTTTTGATTCGCTTGATGTACAGACCCTAAAATTTCAGAAAATATTTATTACTTTAAGCCTACAAAACTTGTATACTCAGAATTTTTTAATTTTCTTTCAGTCAGGGGTAATCAACCTTTGAATGTTTACTTAATTTTTGCATATATCTCGAAAACTATAAAAGCTAGAACCCTAAAAATACAATTTCTCAAATTAAATTTAATGAAAAAGTTCCAGGGTTTCTCAAACTTTTTTTATAAAGAAATATACATTTTTTATGACAAATTTACGAGTTTCAATGCCTATATTTCATAATTTTAAAAAAACATAGAAAAACGCTGAAACACGTCAACTAGATAATTTAATTTTCTATAAAAAATATTTACATTATATCAGTACATCTCAAACTTTTCTTAACATTTTTTGTAAAAATTCAATTTATTGACGACATCGTTTCATACAATGAACATACCGACTCAGGCCATCGACAGTTGGATCTCATGTATACATGCAACTAGTTTTATAGAAATCCATGGTACTTCATTTTATTGTATATAAATGAATTTGCTTAAATATATCCAATTTCTACCTCGTGTACGTGTTAAAGTGGCTCAAATAAAAATGCATTTAAAGAAAAGAACTCAAATAAGTAAGGCACGTAGCTAAGTGAAAATACTTATTAATAAAAATAATAATCGTTCTTATTTTTTGTGGTCTTTTTCTTCCTAATATTCTCATTCCTTTCCATATCCCACAGTCTTTCCACATATTCTTCGTAGAGTTCTCATCTCTACTGCATTAATACGGTAAGATGTTGAATGCACTCATTATGGGTTGAGTATTTAGACTAATAAAGTGCCAATACTGAGATAGCATCCTAAATAAATGTAAAGAAGGCCATATATATTTATTTATATTGTTGTAATTTGTTATTGTTGTTGTATTTTATTTATATTATTGAAACTTATTATTGTTATTGTAAATTATAACTGTTATTGCAATTTACTACTATTATTGTAATATGTTATCATTATTAATATCATCTTGTTCTTAATTTTATTTTCCAAAGATTTATTGTGTTTTAATATGCCTATTCGTATATGCATGCTAGCCTCAACACAGGTTCACACCTAGTGAGGCGCCAAATTTTTCTTTTTTTTTTTGTATCTGGTGTGTATTATTGTTTTGAACTGTATAGTATGTATGCATTTGATTTGACAATGATTACATAAATAAATAAATAAATATTGGTCCAAATAAACCATTAAAAGTCAAAGGTAGTAAGGAAGTAAATACTTTGCGAGTTAATTATTTAACCTTAACCAAATGTGACATACAAGTGTTTCACGGGGGAGTGTGTTATTCAGTTAATAATAAATTAGCACCTTACTAAAGTTTTCTCTTATATTTTCACCATAATTATAATAGCGACATTATGGGTAGATAACTAGCTATAGTGTTGTGTGTAACGAGTTAGGGGCCGCCAACTTTTAGAGAATTGATTTATGTTTGAACAGTATGAGAGGATCTTAACGCTAATTAGTGATAACAATTATTATAATAATTGTTGTTACGCGAAGCTTATGGCGGATATCTGTGGCGGATTTGCCAACGGAACTTTGCCTGCCTGTTGAAACCATTATTTCGATAACATTAGATATTATTCAAAGGTGTTTTGAGAACATTTATTGTAGGGCAGTATTGAAACTTCAAAACATTATCATATAAAAATATATTTCGAATTGCTCGGTAGCCCAGCAGCGGTTCAATCGACGAATTTGGTCGTAAGTTCAGCGTGCTGAAGGTCGTGAGTTCTAACCCGGGTACCGACCACTTTAATAACACAAGCTTTGCTTTCTGTGAAAGATTTTGAAAGTTTTTTTTGTGTTCATTTTGATAAAACTAAGATGCATTTCATGAAAAAAGGTCGATGGTATCATTGATTAAGTTCCTAAAATGTGATGAGTTGTAATATATTAATACCTATTTATTTGTTTTTTCTTATGATAAGAAAAAAAGGATAGAAAAGGATGCTAAAAGGAAATTCCTTGATGTAAGTGGGCGTGGTCGACAGAGTGACATGGATCAAATACATCTATTCCGTCATCAATAGGCAACAGAATTAAGCGAAGTTTTATAAGACACGTTATGTCAAAGAAACAAAAGAAGTACTTACCTTTACTTGGAAGGAAAATAGTGGACGTTTGTTCTCTCTGTATAGCCCTCACCTTCCTTACGTTATCATCCTTACGTTGCTGTTTGTTTTGTCAAATTCGGTAAGCTCAGTCTAAGGTTATCTGACCGATATATCAATTGATTCTATGTAGCCAGGTCGATTGTATCATTTTTTTTTTCATTTTGATTCCAGTATTAAACGGTATGTAAGTAAAACATAGATAGATGTCGTAATTGCGGTCTATCTCACAGAAAAAAATGGGGTGAAAAAATATTATTGAATATCGATCTTTGATTATTTTTTTACCTGTCAGACTTATCTTTTATGTAAAAAAAAACAGATGGAGCAGTAATGTGCAATGAATATTTACCTTCATATTGATTTGTATTCAGAAATATTGAGTTCCTACCTAAGTAGGTACATACATGCTCATGATATTGAAGAAGATGTTTCCGGTTGGTAATATGTTATGTAGGCCGCGGAATATGAACAGCTGCCGGATGTAGAGGGCGCTGCACCCGTGAAAAGCCTCAACACATTCATTCAAAACTACCATTGAAAGTAGTTTGCAGCCTACAGATTTTTGCACGTATTCAAAAGACGAGAATTTTTAACAAATGACGTTTCATTAAAATTTTTATATATCATTGAAAATATCCTCCCCATTGTTAGATTATCACCAAGAAAGGAATAAAAGGATTATGTAGAACAGATAACAATAACATCATGCATGAAAACAATATTGAATTCGAAATCTGAACGTGAATGTGAAAAAAAAAAAAAAATTGATAGTTAGTGAGATTGTCAGAATGCGAACATGCGAAAATCGTTCGAAACAGATGCATCGGACGGAATTATATTGTTTAAAAATAGGTAATTAATTTATCATCATAAAAATTCAAATTCAATATTCAAATTAAGACGGGACCACGCTTTTCGGAAAAGCTAGTACCTACTTAATAAAAATATGTGACAGACAAATTATCATTTTATATTCAATACTTTATTAATCTGTTTAGTTGCTGATTTTTGATAAAATATTGGTATATATTTCCAAAAAAGTAGATCCTATCGAAATTCAAACTTTTACAAAATTTTAAACATAAGTTTTTTTTGCAAAAGAAACTATAGAGAAACCCTTTGAAGACTGATCGATGTGCAAGGTTTTTTTTAACTGTCTGTAACTGGCTTAAAATAGGATTGAGTATTTTGTACATTTATTGCGTATTTACTATGTATTATAGAATATAATAATAATATATAACAAGCGTCAGAAAAGGCGAGAACTTACTTAATTTATATTTACACGGTCAAAGTCCTTTAGGCACAGTAAGCTCTGACTGTTCATGTCCGGTTATATAGTAGGTACAACACGGCTTAAAACAGGTTGCGTGGGATTGTCCGCCCAAAGGGCTTCGATCACCTAGCTGTAGTCTTATAAAAGTATTAGTAAGACAGTTTGGTTGAATCTATATTAGGAGGCGAATTTGAATGATAACTTTAAAAGCAAAGAGTTTAACAAGATGGTTGTTTTTGGATGGAATAAATATCTTTAGGGTTAAAAAAAAACATTAAAAAGCACATGCGAGTTAAAAGGAAGTGTCATAAAATCAAAGTGTTCCGTTTTAGTAAGAAAGTGTAGTATAGGGACGTCAGGCAGTAAGTTATTGCACGCATTAGTCATTATCAACTAATGTCGACTGAGTTTGATAATAAATTATTGATTTATGGGAACTAATAAAGCAGATTCGATCTCGGTGATTTATTATCATTAATGCATTCATTTCTCAGGCTGTCTCTGTCTTTATACATACATGAAAACGTAATCCATTAGAAAAAAAATCCAAGTCCAAAGATAATAAAATGCGCCCACTGAATGCTTGAACCAAAGATTCTTTGTGATATAGGTATTTATTTATTATTTAAAAATTTATATTGGTTGATCCATAATAAACCTGTTTTCGAAAATACGAAGAACGAAGAAGAAAAATAACAAAAAAACGGTTTGTTTTAAATTATACCTACCTACATATTAAAGTGTTACCTATACATAAATAACGACTTGCTTTTAATTTTGAATTCGATATACCTACATATACATATTAAAGTGATTTAATATAGGTAGTTTTTTAGAAGAGTTTTAGAAACACTTGCACTTGCAAAATAATTCTTAACAGGTTTTTTTATTGTAAGAAGAAAATGTCAAATCAAGGAAGCACAACCGAAAAACATATTGTTCGATGCTGATGAAAAGATTTTTAAATTTATAACTTTATAGGTAACTATTCAACATGATGACCCGGTTTCACCAATATCGAAAGTAACAAATTCAAAAACAAAAAATAATGATCTTTTGTTGTAACATATCTGACATGCAGGCAGGAAGACTTTGAACGGGGAAAAAAATAATATATTTCTTTTTTTTCTTACAATTTTCCACACTATTTAAAAATATCCTCATCTTATAAGAATATATTTTATAAACCCAAATTAGCTTAATCGTTTCAGCCGTTCTCGAGTTTCAGCGAGATACACGCACAGCCACTCATGTTTGTCTTTCAATCAAGATGATCTTTCAAGGATGGATGGACAACACGAAAACCCCCAACAATATCCCATCAACAGATCCTCGGATCTGTTTCAAGTTTAAGAAGAAGAAGATAACTGTTCTCCTTCATAGACTTGAAAATACTGCGAAGTACTGGATACGGAAACATATTTTAATAATACTGCATAGTACAATAATAGGTTCTTAATTTCAAAAACATAAACTTGAAAATGCTTTCAAAATACCTACTTTTCGTCAATACTGCAAATAACTAACATTATTATAAAACGATGATCGACGGATATCTCTTTGATATGATTGTTGTGTTGATCGGTGATAAAGGAGGAAATTATTATCCTTGTGTGGGTCCTAATATAATATTGTTCCTAAGAAATCGGGAAGGTTAATGTGCAATCCTTTATCTATGGTTGTGTGTATCCTCTGGCTAAATTGCTATATAGGGCCACGGGTGTTTTCTAAAGAATGGAAAGAGACATTTACCAAATATTTCCTTTAGAGATAACTGAGGGATATCTAATAATAATACACTAAGTTTTGATGGAATTTATTTTCAGCACAAACTACGTCAAAAATCGCGACAAAAATATTTTCTTCTGAGATTTGAAGATTTTCTCTTCTTTCATGCGATATATATAGAAAATAACAAACAAACAAAACCGACTATATATTTGTAGAAATGTTCTTCGGGTTTAAAAAAGAACAGTTGCCCGATAATAATATAAGCATTAAGAAATCGTTGACTCTTTAATACTAGGTAATGAAGTGGTTGGTGACCCAGCGGTTACAACGCCGGCTTTCGTACTGCGGACGTCGTGGTTCGATCCCAGGTGCCGACCATCTTCCTCTTTCACGACACAAGCTTTCAGTAGCTTACTGTGAAAGAGTCAAGGAGTGTATTTGTGTTCACTTTGAGTGAGCACAGATTCATATATAAAAAAAAAAAAAAAAAAAAAAAAAATACATGAATTTCGGATGCACTTTTACAAAATATTGCATAGCCAATATACAAGTATTATACGGTATGAATGATAATGTAAAACTCAAACAAAAATACCCATTAAAGGTTTATTTATCACTTTTGCATATTGTGTCTATGTTTCTTTATGTATCATGTTTCTTTTCCAAAGTGATTTTACTGATAAATTATTTGCTCTTCATCAGAAAAAAACCGATATAACTAAATTATACGAGATTGAACCCACGACCTTTAGGATACGGAATAGTACGAAAGTCAGGCTTCCAACTCGGTTATTCATAAGAATTTCATTGTCATTTCCTTTTTGCTATGTTATATTCCCGAGCTAATTATTCAAAGTTTCAGCTATAGTATATCTTTTTCAAGTTGTAGGTTGAAATGTGTAAAATATGAGTTTACCTATGCACAGATTCCTTGTGATATACCAATTTTAGCTTTAAGCTTTTTTCAGGTGATATGGGTACTTTGTGGTAATTTTTTGTACACAAAGCAAACGTTATGATAGACGTTAACGCTTCTAATGATGCAGACCCATATCACATTTGGAAAAAATTGAGTGAAACAGAAAGTCGTCACTTCTAATTTTGTAGAAAACATAAAAAACCGCACATACAGACTCTCGAGCTGGTTGAATTATGTAAATATTGAAACAATAACGTTTATATTTTGGCCCAATAATAAAATGTGGCTCGCGGCAATTTCAATCGACTCAGGAAAACCTATTCCGTGTAGCGAGTGGATACAGCGGAGCAATCAATGGATTGAGAACTGTTTTGATTAAATGGTCGCTGATAATTTAGAGGTTATTGTTATTATGGGAGGCTTCTCGGCTGCTACAGAAGGCTTAACTTAGCACTTAGAAATGTAAATCGGAAATAAGGCGCGAGATTTTCTGTATTATCGGAACTATTGAGCAATGGTCCATATTTTGAAATAATTTACACCCACATTTAAATGCGTAGAAATCGATAGGTATGGCGATTTTCTACATAATCATCGATGAGACACCGAGATTAGGCTAGCTTTCACGAAAGACGTTCTCTTGTGGTCTAACTATGAATATTGAATACGAATTTAAAATAATGATAAAACTGACTTTTCACCAATTTCATTTAGACCGGTGCATCTGTTTTAAACCACATATTTTCCATCCGAATTCTATCAATCGCACCAACTATCAAACAACCGACAGTTTGTGTCAAACGACAATTAGATTTATTCACTTTTCGCGATTTAATTTATAAAAAATGCGCTTCAATGTTAATAAATTAAATTTTATATTATAGAAAGGTATTTGTATTAAATCAATTTGTTGAGAATTGTTTGCAGTCTTGATTCTGGAATGAAAATGTATCTCTGATGCTTTCTCATGGATCTTCTAGCTGATATCGTTCACATCGACATAAAGGTAGAGTCCCATACATTTAAAAGGTCATTCTAGTGTTTTTCGATTCAGTAAAATAGGTAGGTATAAAAATAAAAGAAAGTCGGGTGAGCGAAGTCACTTATAACTCGAGATCGGCTGAACAGATTTTTATGATGCTTGGTTTATTGGATTCTTCTCCGCTCCGGATAACAGAATAATAATTATTAAAAATTTGAAAACTAGATACAAAAAATATAAAATATAATACATATTAAAGTTAGTATGGAATGGAATTACTGACAACAACGGCATCTGTAAAAAACTTCATAACAAAACAATTTTTATTTTCTTGACAACCATTGAGTTTTAAAACATTGATACGCAGATTTTTAATAGAATTTCTTTCAAGCTTTCAGAAGTATTTTTTTAACGTTCAAACATATTTTTTTTTCCTTTTTTTATAGCAAATATTATTTTTATTTTTATCATTTTTTTTGTAACCGCTAGACCACCAACCGCTTCATTATTTTAAACGTATTTTTGTACAAATTACAGATTCGAAATCAATATTCATAGTAAGGACTACAGGACAACGTCTGTCGGGAAAGCTAGTTTAATTGTAAATATGACATGTAAATTTATTTTGTAACGTTTTTTCATCATAAAAATCAAATAAATACACTCTTTTCACTAGGATGAACTATTTATTTTAAGCAAATAGCACATATTATGTAGGAATTTAACTTCTTTAAAGAATTACGCTTGCGAAGATTTACTTAAAACAAATTTATTTAAATAAATGCAAGTACTTATATCTATCTTATAAAAAGGGTCGGTCAGTTATACAGTCCTGATTGCTCTAATATGAGGTCTCGGGCGAGTAACCGGGCTGCGAAAATCGACCGTAAAAAAGATTTAAATTGAAAATAAAACAAACGTCTAAATTTTCATTTCGTGGATCCATTTAAGGAACGTACAGTGGCGCCAAACGACGGAGGGGGACGAATGACGATACAATCCTATTTTCGATTTATTTTTTCCCTTTTTTATACTCGTACAAACAACACAGTAGGTAAGTAAGTATGTTAAGTAGGACGAGGTCGCCAAAAATAGTTGAAAGTATTTTCGTATTTTGTATTCTGAATATACATTGAGTCAATGTGAAAATATTAGTAGGTAGGTACTTACTAGTAGCCTTGACTCATTACCAAGAGTCCAAAGGGCTAGAATTTTAGTTAATGGCTTTATTTTTTAAGTTGTCACTAAGCCTGGATGGGTCAGCAGCCCTAGCCAAACGTGTTACATTGCGTTTACACTATTACGATTTTTTTCGTTAAATTTTTTTAATGAAGATTTTTTGTCCAACGAATGGTTAAGGGGTCCTGAATTTTTGTTTCAACTTGTACGATATTATCAGTTGACTAGAATAAGTTGCCTCTGGAAATATGTTCTATTTGTTTTAAACATGTTATTTTAGTATAGAAATGTGTAAAATATTCACGATTCAGAAGTTTAAGAACTGAAAGATCCTGCATGTGGAATGATTTTTCGCAGAGGAAAAAATATGGTGGTTATAAGATATGGAAATCTTAAAGTACTTTAACTATTATTATTCTAGCTGACCTTCCCATCGAACTTCGATCTAATCCAGAATAAAAAAATAATTTAGACTTATTACATGAATTAAAATACAGTTTATGACATAAAAACTGAGTTAAATTTAGCCAATTATGTATGTAATAATTAGTTTAGATAAGTTTGTAATAAAAAAATAAATTCCTCTATAGATGCGTATAGGTAACTTTAAAAAAATCTAATAGATGGCGGTGAAGTAGGAAGTAAATCATATGTAATACACGTTACGATATTCTATAATATGTTGTTGAAAGATTTGACTCCTTTAAAACTAAATTTTACCGAACTATTATGGTAAGATAATAATAATAATAATAATAACTTTCTTTATTCATAGATAATAGCATTACAATAATTTTTACAAGTATTTGAATCCACCTAACTGAGCAAAGCCCGTACCAAGGTAGACCTGTAGCAACTATTTTTATTTATTTAAGTATTAGCGAAATAAAGGATCTAAACAAGGATAATAGACAAAATTTAAATAGAAAAAAAGTAAAATGCTTAAGTTGATATCATATGAATGGCCGCACATGGATGAGAGAGGCTCAGAACAGGAATGATTGGAAGGAGAGGGGGGAGGCCTATGTTCAGCAATGGACGGAGACAGGCTGACGAAGAAGAAGAAAAGAAAATGAGTTCATAGCTTGAAACTTGGTTTCTTCAGTTAGAAACAGTTTAGAAAAGTATTCTAAGCTCTAGCAGTGTGGAAATTTGTTTCAGTTCATCTTATAATAACGTTATTTTGTTAAAGAGTGAAACGGGGATTACCTACTGAAATAAAAGTCCATTCGGATCTGAATTGAAACGCTTTGGATTTGATAGCTTAAACTCGCCTCGTTCGACTTTAATCCGTTTGAGGTAGGTACCTTCCCCATACAAAGCCTCTGTCTGTGTGGAGCAGTTTGTTGCGCGGGCGTTCAATACTAAGAAAATATTAATATGGAATTGTTATTGTTAAATTATACAGCATCTTTGTTATTTACTTTTATAGATGTGATCTTTACTGATGTGTGCTGTATTTTGGAGAGCACATACAAACATAAGATGTTGTTTTTCTGGCTGGAAGCGATGTACCAAAATCACATCACGGCTATAAACATCTTAAGTCTAATATACTTATCCTAAGTTTTGATCAATATTTCTGATAAAAAATTCATTGTCATTGACATTTCTTGACTTGCTATCCTTGAAAATGTGAAATGGGTACCTACGTCAATTATTGTTAATTTACGATCTTCATTAATTAATTCCTGGTGTGTTCACTTCTCACTGGATTTTGAAAACGTGGTTTGGTATATGGATCAAATCAAATCAAAATCAAAACTCCCTTTGAACTTCACTCAGGAGCATAGGGCGGCAACAAGAGCTCTCCATTGCGCACGATGTTGCGCAATGCTTATGACCTCCTCCCACAGCAAGTTCAACTCCCTCAGCTCTGCCTCGACGGAACGTAACACGGTATGAGAGGGTCTTCCACGTCTTCGAGACCCTGATGGGAGGAAAAACAGCGCTCTCCTCGTCCAACTGTCATTCGGCATCCTCAACACATGTCCCAGCCATGCCCATCTCCTCTCCGTAATGGTGGAAGTGATGGGCCCGCGCTGGCGTATAGCGTCGTTCGTGATGTGGTGGTACCATCATTGGTATATGGATACGAATCAAAAATTGTGTCTACTTCAAACGATATCCCATACTTCAAAAGAAATGCCAGCGACGGAACCTGTGTCACGAGTTTTGTGCATTAGATTTAACAAAATTCTTGTTATATCTCAAAATTGATAATGATTAACAATGTATACGTACATACATATTATTTTTACTTTAAACAGCGATAGTTTTTTTTATACATATAAAATTCTGAACCCCACTTTAAATGGAGACGGCATAACAACCAGACATTGCATCTGATGAGATCATGAAAGACCTCATCCCAGCACGTGGATCTCAGATTGCAACATTAACTGCAGACAGAATATTATTAGCTCCACAGAATGCTTATGTACTTATGTGTGTCGCTATACGTTTTATATAATAATATAAACCAATCACAAACAGAAGATTCTCCTAAGCCACGAGAAATCACGAATTATTCGTTTTATTGCTTTGGATTTATTTTATTTTCTATACAATAATAATATTCTTTTACATGCAATCGCGAAAATAGGATATAAATTTTTGTAAATGAAGAACACACTCTATATTATAACCATTGAAAGAAATGTTGTGATATAAATGGGTGCTAAGCATGGGCAATGTCTGCGAAAAGTGCTGAAAACATTTGTTACGGATGATTTTGGGATCCGTGATTGATGGAGAATCCTGTAACATACGATATAACGATGAGCTGTACAAAGCTCAGATGAACTGGTCATTTTCAGAAAATGCCGTCTTCACGGATGCCGAGGAAAGTCCTGGAGGAACGAATATGAGTAGGCAAACCTAGATTACGTTGTTGCTTTGTCTTCTTTTTTAAAGAAAACTGCAATATTTTTCTACATTTTCGAGTTGTCATCCAATTTCTATCATATAAAGTATGGTACCTAACCTACTATTCTTAATTTTTCCACGTTCTCTCTTTCGGTGAAAAATATGATCAAGCCTTGCCAAGCAAAAAAATTTAAAACATCAAAATACAATAAAAGCACAAAAATGAAATTGGTTAATTTACAAACAAATAGGTGGGTACATACATAGTTTGGTATATGGAATTTCATCACCCGATAAATAATTGCTTTCTTTGAAACTTTTCCCGTTTTTATAGATTCTATTGCTACTTCGCCCACTAATTGTACACAAAATTATGTGGGTTAATCAATTTATAAGTAAAATTATTGTTGGTAAATACTTTAATTTAAAAAAAAATATAATTTGGTTTGAGGGTACTCATTAAGAATTGATTATGTTACATTTTCTTCCGACTTCTCCTTGATACCAGCATTCAAGTGCTCTGTTTGAACTATGTTTATAGAAAATGGTTACTGTAATTGTACGAGTTCATACATAACTAACTATAAAAAAAACATGGCTTTTTAGAATATATTATAGTGTTTGAGAAATATTTTTTTTCATAAATTATTGTAGAAGGTACTGACAGATCTTCAAAAAAATCGAATGTCTTGTAATATACGACATACGTTATAGATTTCTTTACGTGTAAACTAATATTTTATCCTTAATGTGAAAGTCACATTGTGATATGTGGATTGAAAGGTTCGTGTTATCGTCATTTTTGTTATTTCGAATAAATGCAGCTTTGTGGGTTTCTTAAAATGATATAATAATCAAATCAACCAATCAATCAAAGCTCCCTTATTGACCCCACTTAGGTGTATAGGAAAGCAACAAGAGCCTTCCACCACGTTCGATCTTTCGCGGCTTCAACGACCTACTCCGAAACCATGTCCAATTTCCTCAGCTCTGCTTCAAAAGAGCGGAACACGGTATGAGAGGGTCATCCTCGTCTTCGGGACCCTGATAGGAGGAAGAGCAGCGCTCTCCTCGGTCTACTGTCATTCGGATGATAATTTTGTTTTGTTTTATGAATGTTTTAATTATGGTTTTCTGGTAGACTTTCTACTTCTCTTCGTACGATGTTTACATCGTGAATTTTAAGGACTTGATGAATTTGAATTTTTGTCATTTATAAAAATAACATTAAAAATGAATTTATTAAACGATTAAAAAAAGTTTTGAAAAGTTTTCTCTCCGTTAGAAATAAAATTATGGCCATTAATTCATGGGTTGTACCGAAAATTTTGTATTCTTTTGGAATCATTAAGTGGAACCAAACGGAACTAGACAAGATGGATTTAAAGGTACGTAGTTTGCTCACACAATATAGGATGCATCATCCAAGATGTTCCTTGATGAGATTATATTTACCAAGGAAGATTGGTGGTAGAGGCATGTTAAACATCAAAAACATGAATAACAAAGAGATAAACCTCCTCCAATCTTACTTTATCTCATCAAGGAATAAATTGGGTTATGAATACCTCATTGCGTGTGATTTGAAGTACACGCCCTTAAATTTATCAAATCCTGTTTCACCACCGATAATTGGGGTACAAGATCGGGTTGATATATGGAAAGGCAAGTCTCTCCACGGTCGATTCTTCGAAACTTTAAATTCATCACATGTAAGTCTTGAAGATTCGACTGGATGGTTGAGGTTTGGTGAACTATTTAGCGAAACAGAAGGTTTTGTCTGTGCAATACAAGACCAGATCATCGTCACTAATAATTATAAAAAATATATTATTAAAACACCTAATATCATTGATAAATGTCGTGCATGTGGCCAAACGGGAGAAACACTCAGACATATTTTGTCTGGGTGTCCTCTCCTGTGTGGTTCTGAGTATCTGCACAGACATAAAGATGTGGCTAAAATAGTTCATCAAAAACTTGCCATGAAATATGGTTTGCTCGATCTTGAAGTACCTACCTTATAATAGGTACACCCCAATTTCGGTAATGCAAAACAGTAATACAAAGTTGTATTGGGATATACCAATACAAACTGACCGAACGATTAACGCAAATCGTCCGGACATTGTATTGGTTGATTGTAGGAACGGGATAACGTATCTCGTGGATATCACTATACCGTATGACGAAAATTTGAAAAAAGCCGAGCAGGATAAGATAATTAAATATCTTGATCTTGCTCACGAAATCAAGGATATGTGGCATACATGCACCAACCACCCACATAATACCTATAGTGATATCGACGAATGGAGTTATTCCTAAGTCTCTTAAAGACAATCTAGGGAAACTTGGCATCTGTTGTGGTCTCAGATATGCCATCCAAAAGGCAGTTCTGTTGTCCTCATGTAGGATGTTAAGAAGGTTTCTTTCTCTGTAGTTCAAAGATCTCTCATGATTACATTACATCGTGATGTATCATGAGAGATAATACCGATATTTTTATATTTAGTATATAGCATTGTATTTAATTTTAATTTATATGATATATTGTGATTTAATGAATAAATGATTTGAAATAATAATATAATTCCTTTATTGATAATTACCTGAGTATAATATAATACAAAATAAAAAATTGAGACAAAATCGGTATTAAGTATTGAAATTCTCCACGAAAATGAGTAAAACTCGTGCTTCGGGGAGGAGTTCATATGACAATCTATACTAATATAATATATAAAGAGGAAAGATTTGATTTTTTGTTTGTTTGTTTGTTTGTTTGTTTGTTTGTTTGTTTGTTTGTTTGTTTGTTTGCATCGAATAGGCTCCAAAACTACTGAACCGATTTGAAAAATTCTTTCACTTTTGAGAAGCTACAATATCGACGGTGAACATAGGCTATATTTAATTTCCAAAAAAAATTGGGTAACCTACGAAAACTTCAATAATGTAACCCAAGGTGTATAAAATTTACCTAAAATATTCTTTTTATCGCGAACGCTGTGAAAACTAATGATGATAGAATAAAACAATGTACTACAATTTTGTAGAAGACATCATTATTTACAAAAAGTATCGCGAGAGCATATGTCTAACTATTATAGTTATGCCACAATAAGTGTTTTTTTATTTTAAAAAAATCAATAAAAAGTAACCTCTAGAAAAGGCTCTTTATTGGTATCTTGGTATTACTCCTTATTAAAATAAATTAGTTCATATTCAAGTCTGCTTCAATATGTTTGTATAACTTTTTGAATTATTCAATTCGGACATTCCATTCGAAAGTTATCACGAGTTTAAAAATGTGAGTATTGGAAAAAAAAGCATAGTCTCTTATCATCTCAACCGATGCAGAGTGCGCACGGGTGAGGGGATTGGACTGAGGGGAGTGATGTCAAGGTTAGTAGAAATACCGCGCAAAGTAGTCACGGTGGTAAAGTGACGTGACACGATACATTGCAATGCAATTATTCCAGATTAACATATTATATGCTATAAAATATTTTGAAAAAGTTAGGGATCTGTATGAAAACTAAATTATTTTTAAGTATCTATCTACCCGTGCGAAGCTGGGGCGGACCTCTAGTATTATATAATCTTAGGTGATGAACAGAGTAAAAATAAAAAAAAAACACAAATACTTGTATACAAAGGCAAAACATACCTTGCGGTAATATCTGCAAACAATGAACATACAAGCTATTATAAGGCAGAAATGGAAAAAGGAGGAAAATCCTCCTCATGCATATTGACAAATCGATCGGTCCTACGTAAGTTATGGTATCCCACAGAATTGCGTTTTTCATGTTTTAACGGAAACATGCTTCATTTTATGTATTTTATCACTTCCCAAAACAGAAAGTTGATATCGATACTAGAAATATGTTTTTTGATACACGTCAATTATGGTATCATCACTTTTGACAAAATAGTCCGTCGTATAACATTGTATTGTCTCTGGACACAATACACGCCGTCTGACTACTTGCGCACGCCTATTGTAAGTTCTCTTTACAATATTTTACGACGTTCGACTTAACAAAACATGGATCATCTATTATTTTGTTTTTATTTATTAAGAAATTAGTTGCCGTGTGTACGCGCACATTCAATAAGACTTTTGTTCACTTTAAGCGTATTTTTATGAGTTGGCCAAAAAAAAACAATAAAAATAGCAAATTTGAAATAAAGTTTATGCCGCTGTTTGGAATATAATATTATTTAACTCACAGAAAATATGTTTGTTCGTAACTTGGGTAATCTGTTCATTATTCATTTGTTACACTGATCAATTTCCCAATTAATACGAATTATTAAATATATTGATTGAGTAATTTCAATTCTGCAACGACGTAAATAATTGTATGAAGAACTTACAATATTTTACATGGCTTAGGCATTAAAACAAATTATGGTAAGTGTACTTTAAAATAATTTACGTCGGAAAGCGGAATGATATCTTACCATAATTTACATCGGAGTATTAGGACATTTTTTGTTGTATGTTATTCATACCACATTATACGCGATTAGGTATTTTAAACATAAGACATTTTACACTTCAAAACTTTTAAATAGTCGCAAAAATTAAGGTTTTTTATACTCTCTTAGAATCTGCTTTGCCTTTTGTAACCGAATCAAGTGAAATAAATGTTCTGATGGCCGATCTCCTTGAGAACAAGGATGACAAAAGCTCAAAGAAGAGTAGGTATATACAACATCCGTAAGTTTGTTTATTTTTAAATATTTTCCTAGATATTCTTTTTTATATCTAAGTTTTTAAACATAGGTACCTATTATTTACTAGTTGAAATTTACATTTCCTGAAGAAATGCGTGGTTTGTAAATCTACACGTTGAAGAAAGTATAAAGACGTCTACTACAGTATTTATCACCTGATTATTTTAAAAAAGAACTATATCGAATATCATATGATTTCTCTGAAATACACTCATTTCGAACTAATCAACTCCAGTAACCGAGAGTAACAGGTGTTTTAAGTGGAAAAAAATGCGTAGGTAAGATTTATTCCTTCCTCCTGAATACGAGAGTTGTCTCTATGTTTTAGGGGGATATGTTTTGTTACAATACTCACAGTTCGTACTCATTTGTAATAGGTATCTAAGTAAACTCTTTTATTACCCACCACGCCGTTTCCCGGAATTGGTATGCAGAGAGTACGGACTTCTATTCTTTCCTATCCAAACGAACCTCTTTCGCTTCTTCCAAATGCATAACATTCCGCATACAACTGTTTTATTGTATTCAATTAATAGATAAAAAATATAGGTATTAAAATTGACGATGTTTCAAATATGGAATAATATATTCCTAAAATCTCGTTGAATTAAATGCTCAATCCCTTATTTTCCGAAAAATATTTCTTACAAACCTAAAATAATAAGTCAGCGTATGCGATCGCATAGTTTTCGGAGTCAGTCGAGTCGTACTATTGCAAAAAACATTCTAGTTAAACAATAAAAATATTTCCATCCCAAAGGAAGATCAGCGTGACAAAAAAATCAAAATAAAATTTAAAGAATCTATTTTGAAATCGAATATCCTTTTATAATGTTTCATTGCCATAAAGGTGGTACCATTGTTGGTCAAGTGGTTGATGCCTAGCTCTTTAGTCGCCGACTTTCGTTGTGAAGGGCATGGTTTCGATCCCCAATTCAATTCTAACTATGTACTTATCTTCTCATTTCGCAACAAAAGATTTCCTTTATGTGAAAGATGTTAAAGTGTATTATTTGTATTCACTTTGGTTGAGCCTATATTTTTTTCAAAACGCACATAAAGTGTTAAAATCATAAATCAATATTGAAGAACAAAAATTTTATCTCGCATTGTTTAAAAGTGACTTTTTTGTTGAATATTTAGTTGCAAAAACATACAATGCTGGTTTATTATTAATACCTGTAGCCCAAAAAGTGTAGATATGCCGATAAGGTGTTAGGGCAATAAAAATAATCCTTGTATTGTTTTTAAATATTTTTGTCGGCACGCACACAAATATTATTATTGCTTTCTACTTTTACAACTCTTATTCAAAACATTCATTGTTAACCTTACCCTAGATTTACAAAAAAAATAAATATCGCTTCACAATTGTGTAGATTATCTAAAAAGTCTTATTATCTTTAAGAACATTGAGTGTTGGTAATTTCGGTATTTTCAAAAGGATTTTATCCTTTTGTATACGAGCAAACGCTAGGAGCCGACCTCGGCAGCCTAGTGGTATAGGCGTAAACTTCAGAGTACGAGGTTCCGGGTTCGATTCCCGGTGGGGTAAGAGTTTTTATAAGTGTTTATTCACTTGAAGTGTCGTGGTTGGCCTGTGTAAGATTGGACGTGATGGGTAGACTAGAAAAAAATAACTGAGGCAATAAGTTCCTCCGGCGATACTGAGATCCTTGTATTGAAAAGTGTTAATTAGTTTATTTTTTATTTAAACGCATAGGTAAGTAAGGGTGACACTCCTAAGATTTACTACAAAAATGCATTCGGCATTCGGTAATAAAGTTTTATTCTTAGTCCTATAAAATAAATTTAGGTACTTTTAAGGGAACAAATAAGTTTGGAATTATCGCAACATATTTCACAAATAGATACGATAATTTATTTCACAATAATTACAGAGTAATCTTATAAAAGTGTTAGATACGACAAGAAATTTTTCAAAAATTTCGTAGTAAAATATGATAAGTATCAGATACGATATTCGAATATGATTTGGTTACAACGTACACTATGCTATGTGTAAGATACGATATTTTTGTGCAAAAAGAAGCCGTAGTAAAATATCGTAAGATCATTTCTACCAAAAGTATTAATAATTATGAAAAACTGACCATACAAAATTAAAATATCGGTATTTATTTAGCGCTGTTTAAAAATTCAATTTTCTAATGTTAATTTCTAGATAATTGTATCATTTCAAACCTTTGAATGGCCGTCCTGTAAAGTTGTCATTTTCAACTTACGATACTCTACGTAGGACCAATCGAAATGTAAAAAATAAAAGAAATAAAATAAAAGAAATAAAAATAAAAAACACAAAAAAACATTAAACAAAAAAAAAGGTTCTTACACATTTATAAAATAATAATAAAAAACACAAAACCGGTATGTAAAAAAAGAGAAAAAGAAAAAAAAAATTTTTTTTCAATGTAATTTAAAAACGCAACTTTCAGTTATTGGCAAACATTATCATTTTTAACCTCTTCTTGTAGGCAACGAAATCTTCTCCGTCATACTTGAAATCTGGCAAGAGCTCATTATACCACTTTATGCCCTGAGTTGTTTGTCGCCTAGGTAATTTTATTCTCAATTTTTGGAAACAAACCATTGAAATCGCGAATTTTAATTAAAAATCCGATTGACAATTTGAAATATCCAAAATGTAAAGTAACAAAGATTTTGCAAATGTGCTAGTATATTATTCTATGTAGGTATACTTACTATGACGGAAGAATAATAATATTACAGAAGGGAAGTAGGTACGCTTGCATTGAATAACGGCGCACAGTTCTCTTCTCGACACGTCCTTAGATTGTCTGCCATTATACAATCCGCTTGCAAATTACTACAAACGATTTGAGGGATTTCACCAACTGCCGTTTGAACGACTAGATCATAGGTATATGAGGTGCAGTCGCACTTGTTACGCGACGTTTATCATACAAGACGTAGGTTTATAGGACAGGAGCCAGGTTTTCATTCTCAATCATAGTAGGTAAATTATATATCAAAATACCTCTAATGATTTCGTACATTTTCCTTCTATTGGAAGCTGAATATCAACGCTGGTTATTTTTTTTCCATCAATGTTTGACATTGACAATGTTACAATATCTTGCATACCGAACAACTTGCAACAAGGTGCCTTGCCATGCCTCGATTGCCCAGATATTTTTTTCAAAGTGTTTTACTAAATAGGTATGATGTGTTTCAAGTTGTTAATTATGAACAAGATCTGATCACGAGAGCCAGCATTATAAGGCTTTGAGTCTTCAACACTCCACTGAATATAGAGTTACAACATTATATTTTTCTGTATATTACCTACTTAACAATTTTCTTTACATCGTGTCACAGGGGAAGTTGAGGAAGACGGTTGGATTAGTATGTTTTACATACTTTAGTATGCTTAATGCTTATGTACAAATCTGGTTGGCCCAAACTCTTTGCCTCTAGTACAGATGTTGCCTTAGTGTTACCCATTATCAGGTCCTCAACCATGAACCATTCTTCTATTACTATCCATCTCAGTTTCTAGGCAAATTGTCACAGTCACAGAGAATATAAGTTTCATTAACCTTAACCTAAACTCTTTTCGAAATTTCGATTGTTTGGAACTTAAGGGCTAAGCAGTATGTACTAATCTTATTGAAAATGAAAAATAGAAATAAAAACCCGTATACGATTGTAATAACACTACGATTGCTACTACAAGTTATAGTGGTATTGCAAAATTAGATTTGTTTTTGGATTATTGTAAGCTCTGCATCCACCACAACCTTTTTGTTGGTGGTTTGGCCAACCAACAACCAATTCAACATGGTTTTCAAATCCACGCAAATTTACGTTTGCATCATATTTGAAATTTCTGAAAAAGGGTCGAATCAACGTATGGTAGTCAAACAAATCTAACACATTTCAGCGAATTCTATCATAACAAAAATTCTCTGCGGAATCAATCTAAACGTTTGTTTAAAGTTGTCTCATACATACTACATACTCTCAACAAAAATAACCTCCAACTGTTCTCCGTGATTATTGAGGTATTGTTGAAACAACTTGTCTAACAGGGAGCGAGATTGGCAAAACCAAGTATAAATTTGCATTTCGGACAAACTGGGAAGAGCTGATTGCTAATATGACTAGTTATTATTGCAGTATGAAAACCTTCGCAATGTAATCGTTAAATGCAAATCGCGAATGCATTTAATCAAACAGCCGACGTTAAAATTATTCCCACGTTATTATTAGCGTAACCTATGTAGGTACGTGATTATTATATCGCATCTATCATATTATTTGTCTGAATAATTAATTCATAGGATAGAACAACACTCACGAAAACTTGGTACAAGTTCTGTCAACATTAACGAACGTTGTTTTAGAATCAATGAATTGCTTCAACGTGCGTCGTATGTCGGACGCAATACTGTTTTTTTATATAAACTACAATTGAGGAGTGTCTGATCAAAAGAGGACATCTCCAGTTTTCGTTTTTTTAGTTAGTATGATATCGTATCTACCCCCGTCAACATCTTTATAGATAACACACCTATTGTGACTGTAGGAGAATATTACATATTATCTTGGTCACAAAATTATGTTGGGCAAAGAAATCCAAACCTCAGAAATCACAAAATAATTAATTAGATCACAAAAGTCGCCAATTTTAAAAAAAAAAATTAGCTGGGCTGGTCGTATTGCATGCAACCAAGACGACAAATGGATGAAGGCCTCTTGAACTGGCTCCCTAGAACATCCCTGAGAAACTCCGGACGACCCCAAATTCGATGGAGAGATGTATGATCTGATCTGTTGAGGTTTGCTTGCAACATTAAAGAACGCCGTTGTATAAATGGAACTATCTCTTCAATTTATTATTATTTATCGTATGGTATACATTACATCACATCATAAGTTATTCAAAATAATAGTCATTTAATTAGGTAAAATAATAAAAATGTTCGGATGAGCGCAAGCAACAGGCTTGCTAAATGTAAGTATTCAATCGCCCTTTCGTTGAGATATATGAAGTCGAGTATTAAAGTTCAAGTAGGTATTCAACAAAAAAATCAATACTTGAACAATAGCAATTTTAATTTTTGACAAGGAGACACAATTGTAGCAGAGCATATATCACATTAAATTCTATAAATGTAAAGCGCCATCTGTAATAAATGAAAGAGCCATCTAGCGAGATGCACCAGAAACAATTACCATACTTCAACAAGGAAGATTCCTACAGTATAGCAACTTAATCGAACTAATATTGATTCACACCAGAGGGAGCCTGTTTCACGTTTTTTTCCAAATCATTATTGTAAGAATAAACGCACCTATAAATTAGATTTCCACTCTTAATATTCACTCCTTCCCTTCAGAACCATCAAAGTGCACAGTACATGTAACTAGTTTTAAGTGAAATATTTTCTGTGATATTTTTGTTAAAATCTTTGTTATTTTTAACTTGTGTTAAAACTTGTGTTATTTTTAAAGTTAAATTGTTTCATTTAATAGTGAGTTGAGTTTCCTTGTTTATCAATTTTCCTTATAAAGAAAGTGCCAGCTGGTGAGTACAAGAATAATAATAACTCACAGTTCTTCTTGCCATCATTCTGCTTTGAGAAAAACTCCTTGAATCTCTTTTTCATCTCAATAGAAATCACTTACAATTAGATTGTCGGATTCCCAACGTATTTTTTTATTTCAACATAAACCAACGTGAATTTCATTTTCATTTAAATCAATAAAATTAAAAAAAAATATAAGTTTTTGTTTTTGGTCCCTACTGCAAATTCACATTACAGGTAAATGTCCCGTTTTGATCAAAGAGTCCCCCTCACCCTCGACGGCATACAATTAATATTAATTGAATACGTCGCACAGAATACGTCCGTACAATTTATATTGGATTTGTTGACAAATGATTGATATGGTTTGTACTACATTGAATGATTAACCAATATAATATTAATATCGCTGATACGAAACTATTATGAGTAATTACATTGGCGTAAAATATTAAACTTTTGTGATTAATAATTAGTAAATTTATCCAACTAATTATTATGATAATATTAATGGAGGAGTGACTTTATTCTTTAAAATGTATACATTATTAAATTAGTTAGTGTTACAAAATTGGTTTTCATGTAGGTATAATGATTTTTAATTAAACGGGTACACCAAGCTGTCATTTACTAAATTGATATTTGATAAATATTTTTGGTTCATTTTAATCATTATACAAATGGTCTTTTATTTTAATTCATATAATGGCAATAATTATTTTAACATCGCCTATCAAGATTGAATTGATTTGGGTAATTTTAATAATTTATATATCCCTGATTAAACCTAGTTAAACTTATTAATATTACCTACATCCGACCTCATTCAAAACTCGTATGCATCTTCTGAAATAGGATATGATATGATTTTTTTTTTTAAAAAATAGATGCCCAAACAGGGAGTCGCAAAATCAATAAAGAGCATGATGAAGAATTCAATATTTTTATGTTTCTTTGCTAGCTTCTTCTTTTTTCCTTCAACTTTTCGTGGATCGTTTCTGAAAATATTTTCATTTATCGAGCAGCTAGAAAAACTCTTGATAGCTTCTTACTCCTGTCCAGTTGAGTAGATACGAAGTGGAATCAAGATGTTTCTTCTGTCAATATTTCAATGAATCTGTTTCTTTTTAGTTTAGTTATTTTTTACTTACAAAATATCACCCAATTCTTATTCTGTAAAGAATTATCACCATGTTATAATGTTGATGACCAGTATTCATCACATTATGGTTTGTAAGCAGTTTATATGCTTATTTGAATGCTTTCAGTTTGTTAATTTCGGATACTTTGAAAAGTCATCATTCTTCTCTACTGCCTATTCATGTATATTTTTCAAGTCTCAGCTAGAAACTATCATGTTGTCGATATATTAATTCATACGTATAAAATGTATTGAATATTTCTTAAGAATATACTTGTGTCTTTTCTAAAAGTGTTTTCCCTATTCAATAGTTCCGAGGGAGTAACATCCAACATACCACCTCTATTATCTCGTTCTATTGTAAGAGAATTTTACGTATGCAAACGCGCATTCAAATCCCAGAGGTGAGATGTGAAGTGTAAATCGAATACTGATTATTGTTGGGAAATATCCCTTACACTGAATTCTAGTGAATATAATATTCAGAATCAATAATAAAGTGCACCAGAGAACAAAACGGAGATTCCATGAGGATAGCAACAATACTTTCTTCAATATTATTATGCACACCTGACCTTTACAGCGGTATAGCTTTGTCGGACAAAGCAGTGGTAATATGCATTTCCAAGGATTTAAAATAGATTCCAGTGATATTTTGGCATCATATTGATTGTGGAAACTGCATTTTATCAAATAAGATTTGTGTCTTCTTTTATCATTTCCATTTCAATGTTGAATATTGTTTTTGCATGGTTTTTATTTGAAGTATTTCTATCTCGAATTGGTCTGTCTGGGATAGGATGGGACTGGATGAGTAGAACAAAAAACAACCACAGGCAGTGAATTCCGCAAAGGTGGAGGGAGAGGTAGAGTTCAGCATCCCAAGATTCTACTCCTTAAATGAACAGACTCTTGAGTTTTCGATAAGAATCGAAGATGATGCATAAATACCGCAACATGAAAATAAAAACAATACTGTGTCAAATTTGTTTTGAAAAAAGTTCGGTTTTGAATGTTCAATTTGAAGTAAAAAACCTGTAATAAAACTTTACATTGATATTCTTTTTGCTAGTTATCCCCAGCACATTCCAAAATTTAACAAACTTTCCATTAAAATTGCATATTGCTTATATCACACGTGCGGACTTCCTAGGGGACACCGCAGAGGTCAATAATCTTCTTGTACCTATAAACAATAATCTGAATAAAAGTATTCCATTCATTTTAACGAAATGATAAAAAAGAAAACAATCTCATTGAGTATTATCGGTTAGGATAAATAAGGGGTTATATGATCGGTAGTGCTTGGGATTCGGGTTCAAGACCTGCGGGGGGCATGGGATTTTCCAAAGCACATGAGACGATTTATAAGCCATCATACTTTGGTAACATCAGTAAAGCAGTTTTGAAACAGAAAATAATCAACCCCAGTAAATTGAGCTTTTATTCTTCATATTTAAAGAATGAAAATCCAGTCCAATAGCCTATAACTTTTCACATGTTTCCATACAACCCTTCATCAACGACCATGATGAAAAAAACTAAATTGCAATAACGCAGATACTAACTAAAACTTCTCTCTCTTTGGCTATCTTCGTTTTTTTAATTACCGAGCTAGAAATCGAAGATGAATAAAAACGAACTTTCATTTATTCATGTTCATGCATTTTTAGAATAAAAGTAGGTATTTTTGATTTTATCACAAGACGAGTGTAGGCTTGTCTTAAAAAATTCAATTAGCTTAAGAATTATTGACTTAATTTAATAACGGAACCTTCAATGAGGCCATCTGTGCAATTTAACTTCCGTATTTTTTTACATCGACCTTCCATTAAATCAAACTTTTGTACGTAATCTAAGTGTACTTCGTTATTTTTTGTATCGCTGAAAATTAGATATGATATGAATGATAATTTGAGAAATTAAGGAGTGTACTTTAGGTATATTAGTGTCTTTGTGTATGTATAAGAAAGTGGGTAGGTTTTATGATATTTCTTCGTCAAGAGCTTTGCTATTTGAACATGCTACATCCATACTTGTTAAGCTGCTGTAGTTCTGCTAAAATCTAAAAGCAAGAGACATCATAAATAGATATAAGACTACTGAAAGGGTAAAAATCTTAAAATGTACAATGTATTATCTCGAGACTTGATCGTACGAAATGTGCGGATAACAGACAAAAATTGGGCTGTGAATATCGCGAGAATATAAAGAGAACAATTCGAAAGCATTTTAAATAATTTGTAGAATTAATTGTGAAATTTATTAAAACATACATGACCTCGAAAAACCTCGATAACCCAACTTCAAAGTTATAGACCAAAACAAAGGAATGAATATTTTTTTCTAAAATTTGTAATTAAATAATATTATTTTTTAATTCCTGTTTGATATTGATGCTTTTATTAATTACATACATAGCTAACTTTCTTGCTGAATGTGAATAATTCAAAGAATAAGGCCGCTTGCTTAAAAAGTAAATAAATGAACTCAAAATATGATAATTTCAAATAAAAATAATTTTAATGTGTTTTTGAAAGAAGAAAATGAAGAAACTTCGCAATTTTTTTTCATCTGTACATTTTTGTCTTTTATTCGCAAATTTCTTTTGATCAAGTGTTGAGAAAACGAATACCAATTTATAAATTGTATACTTGGGATTTTGAATTTCTTGGGAAAATGAAGACATTGCCCTTAGTAAGAATATATATCTTATGGTCTGTTTTCCTAGGACTACGGTACTGCTATAATAGAGGTAGTGGTGAATGCCAACTTAAAACATTGTCAATATTGTTATCGTAGTAACACAAAACATTTATAAGACTACCGTCTTGTCAGACGACGGACTGCTCCCCAGGGACACAGTGCATTATGCTATGTTTCTTGGAAAAAAAACGGCCGTTACATATATATAACGGCATTCTATATTTAGCACATTCGCTGCCAGCTTGAATAGAGCAGGACAAGACACTCACTGAAATTAAATTAGATTTTTCCATGTATTACGTCCGTACAATATCGTGTCCGCCTTTCTAAAAAACCATTGCATTAGAAGAACTCACAATGCACACCTTCAGCAGCTTAGTCTGTGGGGGTAGCAATAATGATATGGATATTTATTTTTATATAAGCTTTTAGTGAGAAATATTATAAATTGTGTAGTGGGTTGATATTATACAAATTCTTTATCAGCATGTTTATATCAAAGAAATGCTTTCGTCCCGATAGGTATACTCACTGGATATAAAATGGAGTTCATCTCTGTGATTCTGCTTGTATAAAAATGCATGTGAGGGTATTAAATTAATGATGCTTAATATTTCATAATGAAATGATTATTTTTTTAAATATGCATTTCCAACAACTTTAAATAATTTTTGTTTGGGTTTTTAAGCAAATTTTTGCAGATGTCTGAAAGATTGGTTCAAAGCTCATTTTTAGGCACTGTTGCCAAATCAAAAGTCTCCGCTGGCAAAAACCTTTGAGAGACAACGTACGAGTATAGAAATCTTTAGGGTGTATGAAGTTGAAAACATTGTCATATTAAGACGACAGAGAAAAAGGTTCTGTAAAGAGTATGTATCTAGGATTGGGAACACAAGAGCAGTAAAAGCGAATACATAATATGGCCTTTCTGAATCTCGTAGACCGAGCACCCAAAAGATGGAAGGATACTTTGGAGTCCTAACTTATACAAGAGTCTAACATAGCAGGAACATTATACCTTGTAAAAGAGGAAGACTGAAATATTATGATTTAAAAAATCTTTTTCCCATATATTACATGTATCTAAAAGTGGTTTATATCAAAAATTTAAAACAAATGGTGTAGATTTTATTTTTATTCAGAAAAGGCGTTATTCTGAAAGGAATACATAAATCTTGAGTGTGCTATAAAAACACCCTGTGATCGGTCAGATAATGTTATTTTCTTAGCAGAGCTAAAGAGGGTCAGAACACTAAGTCTATTCGATCTACAACGTGTCTAATATTGGGATATTTTTATTGAGTGGATTTCTTCCAAAGACAAACAAACGATCCTTTTAACATTCAACGGAGGATTCCTCGTCCTACGTAGGTGTGTCGTGTGTCCTATTTCAAACATCTTCACAACTATATTTTTTGTAGGTGTTGTCATGGGAAATACTCTATGATTTGTTTCTTCTTCTTTATCTTTAAATTGACCTGTTTTTATTATAGAGAGGTTTCATTGGACACCGAACTCCAAATGTCCCGCCATCTCTCGAAGGAACTTCCCGGTTGGCGATTTTCCATCGAAACGTTGTGGGCAGCTACCTCAGTATCTCCTCCCACAATTTGTGACCCTGACGTGATATTGAACACCCAAACAATCTTTTAAAAGTTGAATTTATTAAGTCTGCTGTAAACAGCTGAACAACTGAATAAATTCATTGTAAATGATTTTCACTTCATAGCAATAATTGTATATTTACTAAGTAATTTTTGTAATGTGGGACCTAAAATAACTGAGGGAGCTTGTTATTTGTTTTAAAAGCTTTTTTAGAAGCTTTCTGGTTGAGAGGTTTCGAACATCAACTGCCCAACACCACTATGTTTACCTCGGACAAAATTTTTTCAACAGCCTACCATCTGGAATAAGAGTGATAGAGAGGTACGAGAGTTACAAGGCCGCAGTCCAGGTTTGGATTATCAGTGTGGATGTATGATTGTGTGAGATTTCCTTGTTGTGAGTGAAGAGTCTGAAGATTTGTTTATGTTGGAGGGTGTAAATGGAGAGAAAGAATGTTTGCATTGTCTTATATGTATTAATATTGTATACGTAAGTTGTGATTTCTGTTGTTTGTGCTCCTCTGTCGAACACGAGCTTTGCTCTATCGAAAGAGTGTTATTGTATTTAAATGTTATATATTGTGTCATATGAATTTTATATACATTGTAATCTTTCATTTTAATACAAAAAAAAATGATTTGTATTATTTTATTGATTCACAATTAATACCCAGTAGCATAACAGCTTGCGCCTTTTCACCACAAGGCCTCAAAATTATTATTAACACATATATTATAGCCATATGAACAAAAGAAGAAGAAAAAAAGACAGACAAGCAGATGAAATAACAAAAAAAAAAAAATCATAAAGCAAAATAAACATAGTCAGATAATATAATATTATGTACATCAGTAATAATGAGACAACCATTATTGGCTCCTGTGCATAGGCCCAGTGATAAACACAATACACTTCAACTGAGACACAACGTAATCTTAGCCATAAATGAGCCGATATAAATTACAGTCAATAAAATTATATGATTGAAGTGATTTGTGTGTGACGTTTGTGGAGAAGGACAAGTATCTTAATTGAAGACTGGACAATGGTCATAACGAAGGTGCTGAGTAGGTATCATTTTATATAAAAAATTAATTTGCAAATGGTTTTAATATAAAGGCATGTAACCATATAAAAGTCGGCAGTGATGGAATTCAATTGAGTAAATCAAATTCAAACAGCTTTTTAGTTATATCGGCAATTACACTAAACAAATCAAATTAAATCATCCTTTTAATAATTATATCAGTAATTAAGAACACAAAGACAGTAAAAATGGAACAATAGGAAAGACTAATGACGGGTGACAGAGAGGAATAAACGTTATTCCTTGAATAATGATGATTCAGAATAGTCTTAATTATGTACCTGAAGATTTTATTGTTGTATTAGTTGTTGTTTTTGGTGTCTTGTAGGAAGTTTTGCTTATAGATTGTAGAAACAATACACCCAGATATGATAATAAACTATCTAAGTACACGAGTATACACGGCGGATGTCTAACCCCCTCCTCCCCATCTCATGTTCCTGCAGCGGATAAGAAGAGTGTGTCTGAACCAGATCCCAGATCCAATAATATAATTGATATTTATGTCTTGTACGCCACTTCGACCATACAGCGTATATCTGAAGATGCCCACAAGTTCTAGGTGGCTACAAACTTTCATATTTTTTTCCTTCTAATTCGAGTGATTCATTCAAGAGCACAAAGTACAGCGTTGCAAATATTAAATAAATTTCTGGAACTAGATTTCATCATAATATTTAAAAGGAAACAACTGAAGCGATGAATCTGAGAGGTTCTTAAACATTCTAGTAAAATAAAATCAGAGCTTTTCTATGTTAAAGACATGACTGTTAATGCATAGAAAAATAATTTTTGCAAATTAATAATGGAAGCATCGCATGAAAAATCTTGGAAAACTTGTGAGGTCTCAGAAATGCGATTTAAAAGACAGGCTTGTCATCTGTCAGGATAGAACGGTCAGAAAGTTCCTGTCTTCGTAGATCGAAGGATGATAACATTACACCGTGATATGTACATATTGTCATGAGAAACAAATCCATTACTTTTATAACTATAGTTTATAATATTGGAGTTAGATTCAATCTTGTTTTTATGTTATATTTTTTGTACAATGATGAAAGTTTTTTTTTGATAATATTGTGATTTCATGAATAAATGTAATGTTTCATTTTAATATAAGGATCAACTTTGAGCGCTATGGCTTAGACTAAATAACAAAAATTCAATACACAAAAATACATTACATTGTTCCCATATGTGGCGAATGTCTCCAAACAAGATAAAAATACTAGAGTTACTTACCTTTCTTTGAGTCTTTCTTCAAGATGTAAAACTTTGATGGTAGATTTATTAAATTCATAAAGCAGTTTTTTTTAATCTCATATTCCTAGAGAAATATAAGTACAAATAAAAGTTGTCGGTTACAATAATTCCCTGTAGAGATACACCCTGCATAAGACAGAGCAATAAAACCATCTTTCTCCTCTTGAAAATTGGGACATTTTCCCTTTGCGGTTACCAGTATAGGCTTTTGTTGTTCCAAGTAGTTTTATCTCTATTACATAATACATTATAATATAGCACACTTTGCTACACACACACCTTCACAACTAACATGGCTACTAAACTCTGAGGCTACCCTCACGCACACACACATAGAGAGGAATGGTTAATTGAATTAAACGAGGTATTTTACCGACTTGACACACAGTTTATTTAACTTACTATCAGAGGTGTTATTGGCTTTGTATATTCAAGGTAATATTGTGAACGTTTATCTTGTTCAGTTGATAGTGTTAGATTTTCAGCATTAATTCACGCGACGGTAGGACCTATTTTAATTTAAAAAAAAAAATTGTCGTCTAGTATGGAGCCGTCCAGTGGCCATCACATCAATTTCCAATGGAATAATACCTTATGTTATTATTTTAATGCATTAATTAATCTAATTTCCTTCCTTCCTTCAGAGATTCCTTCGTATTTTATATTCTTGTTTTTCATCGTACTCGGCGAAAAGGTATGATATGCTGATTGCAATTCGTTGATTTATTTATTACTTTTACTTAAGGCTCCGCCTTAAATAAATAGACTCTTGAGTCTACAAAAAGAGAAGAAGATGTAGAGGTGGCTTTAACAGCGACGTTTCAAGCTGAAATTAGACATAGCAGCGACAATCAGAAAATTTTATTGTCTTTGGAATACCAGAGAGTCTATCCACATTCTACATTATCTTATGGTTTTGTGTCAAACTAATAATCCTTAAACAACAACAACAACACTCCCTTTTACACCCCACTCAGGGGAATAGGGAGGCTAGCGCAATGTTTATGACCTCCTCTCACAACATGTCCATGTCCCTCGGCTCTGCTTCGAAGGAGCGGAGAGAACATAGTGTGAGAGGGTCTTCCTCGTCTTCGGGACCCTGATGGGAGGAAGAACAGCGCTCTCCTCGGCCAACTGTCATTCGCATCCTTAACACATGTCCCAGCCAAGTCCATCTCCTCCCACAATGGTAGAGGTGATAGGCTCACGCTGGGTGCGCCGGCGTATAGCGTCGTTTGTGATGCGGTGGTACCATCTTACGCCCAGAATTCTCCTTAGGCACTTCATTTCAAAAGCTGAGACTTTTTGTGCCTGGGCTTTGGTCAGGTGCCAGGACTCCCATAGAGGAGAATGGGCACTTCCTTAAAGACCATTAAAATGAAGATACATGACACTAGTTTCGAATCAAACTTTGAATAAAGAATAAAATAAAAACGCAAGTACTTTATAATAATAAGTCTTGTAAGAGTTTGTAGATTATACGAAGTCTGCCGCGCTATTCACGATAACTCCATCTGTCCAAATTGCGCGATGTCACTCAAAAATATTACCTACCGTGAGTGGGGAAGCCAAGTGGATGATGTGGAGTGATAGGATGACTTGGATGTCCAATCAGTCCAAAATCCAATCACGTCATGCCATCAGTCTCCATCCAACTCCAACGGAAGTTCAATCGTCAATGGTGAAACAACTACAGTGGACGTGGTCCTTGTTTACCATCCCATGATCAGCAGTGTAAAAACTTGGTTCAAATTTTCCATTTTCGTTCAATGTTTAATGCTGGCTTTCAAGTTATTAAATTTTGCGGAGAATATATGTATTATTATAGATGTTATAAAATTTTAATAAATTTTTAGAGAGGTTAAATAGTAGATAACAATAATAATAAAATCCCAGTTGTGATTCAAATCACCTGCAGAACTCTCGTTGTACAACCCTAATAAAACTAATGCGGTTATTGATATGATCATTACCTACCAGAAAAAGTAAGCTAACCATGCCAACGACAATTATTTGGACCGTTTTATTCACGTTATGAAATCCGACATTTTTTTCTGTGGTATCGAGGAATCAATCATTTCATTTATTAAAAAAATTACTTAATAAATATTATGATATTTTGTGAAAATTAAAAATGCGCAAGTTACATGTAACTTCCTTACTTTTTTGTAAAAAAAAATCAATTATGGAAAATATCGACTCATTTCCAGGATTGTGGGGTAAATACTTCAGAAAAAAAAAAAACTCAAAATTAAGGAAGGTTGTTTCAAAAAAGTCTTCATGCTGACTTGTCTACCTACTAGTTTGAATCAAATTTAATATGACTTCTTTTAGAAAAGATAGGTCAACATCGTACTGACTTAATGTGAGAACTCTCAATTGGAACATACCTAGTTGCTTACCTTACCTTTACCAGTCGTCGTCCTCACTGCTGAGGGTCGTGGCCATCATGCATTCTGTTGTGGACCATTGCTCGCCAGGATGTTCTGTCGGCTGCTAGATGGACGGCTCTATGGAGTGTCGTGGTGGGAATATTTTGTTTTATTTGGTCGGTCCATCGCATCGGCGATTTGCCTCTTGGTTTTGTACCAGGCGCTCTTTATTAACTTCTCAAGTTGCTAGATCGCAGCTATTTTATCAAGATATTTTTTCTTTTAAATAACTAACGATTCGTCAAATATTTTTGAGCTACCTATTACTGTCAAATAAACTTGTCATAACTCATAGAAAGATACATTTTTATTTATTCAAATCTTAATTAAATTAAACTCTGAAAAATTAAAAACTTATTTTCTTCGGTATGATACTAAAGTAACTATTCCGATCATTTCTTACACAAAATGTTGATTTATTTTTCATTCTATTACTATCCACATTTCCAAATGCAAGAGCACAAATAAGAGGGAAAACAGGGCAGGAAGTATATGTTCTGGCTGCGACATATCCATCAGGAGTAGATTGTAATGGCAAGGGTCTTGGAAAATTCATCGTGAACAATTCATCGTCAGTACAATTCATCGCAGATACCTACAATTCGTCGCGAGTACTTTTAGAATGCAATTCGATTCTGTAATTATTTTTGGTAAAACTTCAGTTTAGTCACTCCTAATGATTTCGAGGTTATTGTATGTACGATTAAATCAGTTATCAGTTCGGTGGGGTGTCCAAAAAGGTATAAAAGGGGTTCCACCCCCCAAACCCCCTTTTTTAACTGCGTTCCAACCTTAACCTAACCTATAATCATTAGGAGTGACTAAACTGAAGTTTTACCAAAATAATAACAAAGTTCATATACAAAAACCTAGAACCCGGAACCGGAATTGCATTCTAAAAGTACCGGCTGAATTGAAGATGAATTTTTCGCGATCAATTTACCGGCTACCGAATGGCAAGGTTGATTAACCCTAGAACCGCAGGATCGAGTGGCTTTCGCAAAGGTGTTCTCCGACGTTGGGACGATCTGACAAGCAACCCATAGAAGAAGACGAACGAAATAAATGATTAAATTAAATGATCGGAAGGTGTAAGTCTAAGCCTAACATTGACAAGAAAGATGTTCGAGAAATAAACATTCCTTGAATTTAAAAAAAAAATATTGGCTACAAACTTGACCGCATCCTGTTGGTGTACCTACGTACATGCATTGGTAATGAACTGCGGGGAGTTGCACCTTTGTTTTATTTTCCTCTGCCAAACAGCCAGACAACGGCACCGGTGCATTGTGTGGGTACCTACGTTCAGTTTACCTTTCTACACATAGTTTTATTGCAATAAGTTCAGTCATTGCCATCGAATAAACGGTCTCTCATATCGAACTGCATGTGTTATGTTCTACAAAAGTGTTTACACGCTTAACGCCTTCCATAGTTTACCAATGCTTCCTTTATTATATTATGACTAGACACGGGATACGGGATCATATATGTATGAAATTTGAAATAGTTGATAAGTGTACAACATAAATGTTCAATATATACTAATTAAAATTTGATAAAATAATTAAGTTATCTGTCGTCATTATCCATGCACGTAGATGATGATATCGCCAAAAAAAGCTAAAGGGTCCTAAACTCCTAATGGTGGAATCATCTTGAAAATTGACAAAACAAGACTTCCATACATATCGTATTACACGATATGTATGGAAGTCTTGTATCAATCTCCTTCATCTAAAAATGAAGAACAGTTGGGATCTAAATCATAAGAAAAACCACTGATATTTTTTCCTTGGGAGAAGAATTAAGTGAAGCTGGGGGACCTGGAAATGTGAAGCAGTTTGTGTACTTGGACCCTCATCAGTGACGACGGCATATGCGAAAAGGAAATATCCTGGAGAATCCAAATGGCAAAGAGCACCATGACGTCTTTAAATAAGATTTGGAAGGGTGGGAGCATTAGACAGACGAGACGGCCTACAAAAATTAGACTGGTTACATCTCTGGTTTTCTCCATATTTCTGTACGGTACTGAAACTTGAACCATAAAGTCTCATATGAGAGCCAGAATTGACGTATTCGAAATTTGGTGCTGGAGGCGCCAGCATCGAATCCTATGGACAGCTCACAGAACTAATATATCAATCCTGACGAGAGTTAATTATAGATCGACTCTTTACTGTCTACATGCGTCGAGTCATACAATTTTTGGACACGTGGCGCGACGAGGAGCGGACAAATTGTAGAGACTTATTATGAGTGTGAGTGTGAAGGGCAGAAGAGGTAGAGGGCGCTCATCTATGAGATGAAGTGACCAAGTGACAGAGGCTACTAGGGAGGCCTTTTATGGGGCACTGCGGTAACTGGGTAATGCTATTAATGTTGACAAACACGATCCTTAGAACTGAGGAAACGACGAAGAAGGAGAAGAACAAGTGATACGAGCACGGTATGGGAAGAGAACACTGACATTACTCAACATCAAACCCAATGGAAGATTTTTTGCTTCACTTTACTCTTATGTTGGGGTAGAAGGTATATGGAAGTAGGGTGGAATGGAGGACATATCCTTCTCAACAAAGCTCTACTAGTCCCTTACTTTCTTAGTGACTTTTCACTGGATTTTAAGACCCCGACTTCTGGTCAAAAGCAAATAGTCTCGATTCCAGATCGGGTCACATCAATTTTAGAATTTAATTTTAAAATAGTTTTTCTATCCTGTTGGATTAATTCAGTATAAAAAAATCTAATGCTTTACTTATACATTTGTTATGAAAAATGATAATTTACTCAAGATAGATGATAAGGTAAAATTATTTATAAAAAATATTACATATTTACTTCTTTTTTTTGTATAGCGGGTACCTACCAAAAAAAAGATAAAAAGATATGAAGAAAATTTATCAAATTTGTTCAAACATACGTGGGGTATAAAACTGTTAAGATTGATGAGGATATAAACGAGATCCTAAGACAGGGATATATTATTGTGTTGTAGGTCTGTATTTGTATGTGAGAGGCCCTGTATCAAAATGGTACATTATGCAGGAATGTTGCCGACGACTGTAATGCGCAAAACTAAAAGAGGTTATGGAGCAATGCTTTAAACAGTTTTACCATTTACCTCCACCCGCTTACATGCACGTACCTCTGTCTGATCCACATGTATGTACATACATGCACTTCTACTACGTGGGTAGGTTGGCCTTTCATTTTGTACTCCTAGTAAGTTACATAATGTTGTACAACCAGCATTCGCCACCCAAGAGATTTCCATTGTCATTCTTCCATAAACGTCCCGAGTATGTTACTCTTTAACACTGATACATGCTGTCTGTAAGTTCTTGTCTGCACAAAATTGATAAAATAACTGACGAGGTATCTGTACGGGTATGTCTGTGTATCCGCCCTTTTCAAACAACAAAACTCACGCATCACTACACACAGATGTGGAATGTTACATAAAAATCTACATTATGTTAGCAAAGAAACTCACACGCATCTGGAAGTGGGAAAATTTAGGTGCAAACTTATCTTTGCACCATATATCTGTTCGCTGCTTGACAATGGGTTCCCTCTCATTGACCCTTTCTTGACTAAAAGGGGGCGTCCATAATTCAAGTGAGCTCAAAAGGATGAGGGGGGGGGGTCTCGGTGAAAACCACGAAAGATCAAGTAGGGGAGGGGGGTGTACCAAGAAAATCACGTGCATTTATTTTTTAACAAATTTAACGAAACACAGTTGTACATTACATAAAAATAAAAAATAAATTGACCAACAAAAAAGCCGTTCTCCATTCATTGTACATTTTTAAAAAAATCCACATGATTTCTAGGGGGGGAGGGGATTCTGAAACCTCACCAAATATCACCAGGCGATTTTGGATTTATCTATCAATGTTGGTCACTGTTTGATGTCTAAAATATCTACAATAGTATATTTTCCTGAGGAAAAGATAAAATTTTGATATAGAGATCAAAACTATCCCTGCGCAACATGCACACCAATATGTCTATGGTGTCCAACTCTCTGCTTTCAAGAGAAAGTAGAGACTTTGTGAATTTTTCTTTCTTTGTTCTTTTTTCATTTAGTCGAGCTGCCATACACGTTTACTGGTTACTGTAAATCTTGGAGAATGGTCGAATAGAAAAGCTGTTTAGAAAGCTGTATATGAAAAAAAGGAATCCTTATCAAGTTTTATATATTCAAAAATGATAGAGTGAATTCTGCCTTCCTGTATATAGATATTCTCCTTTATAGACAATTCAAAAGTTTTGTTTTTGTTTTGATATAAAAGTCGTTTTGGCAAAGGAATATTGTTGGCGTATGTACGGTTGTGAATTGCCTTTTTAAAATTTTTACGTTAATTCCCATTTGTATTTATAAATTTTTTAGATTTTTATCCTTCAAATGGTTTTATTAAAACACGGTAAATAAAATTTTTCATTTACTAGTTTTAACGTTATTAAAAACCTATTCAAATAATATTTTTTGAAGGTCACCTACTGAAGGTCGCAGATTTGCAATTGTTGATAAATATTATCATTTAATGTTTTTTTCCTCCTTTCAAAAACCTAATTTAAATATATTATTTTGTTTTCTTTTCAGTCTCATTCGTAGTAATAAAATTATTTTGTTCCTAAAGTTTACTTTGAGTGATGGGCCATGGAGACGGCTAACAATTTCCCCACAAACGACAGTAACGTCGAATAGTAATTTCACCTCTTGAAGAAGGGCAGTGACACATTTTCTGTTGCTCGTTTTCAATTTTTGTCCTGTGCCTCTTCCTAACACAAGGTCCGCAATGCGTCGCGCCGTCGCATCGAGCGCCACGGTCTGACCGTCGGCGTTGGCTACGTACAATAGATGCCGGATGTTCCGCACGACGTGCATAAATCATCCGTCTTTCATGCATTGTGTGAATAACTTTATGCATTACTAGAACATAATTTTTGAAAAACATAATAGATAAATGCAATGTTGGAAGTTTTGCTTCTAAAAGGGTATTTATATGAGTCGTATTTTCAATAAACCACTTTTCTTTTTTAGTTTCATACATTTTGTGTCAAAAGTTTTATGAATTTTGTAAATTAGCTTTGAAGCTTTTCAATTGAGAAGAATTCAATTATTCCGTCATTGGCCAGCGGATTAAACTCTATATAACACTTTATCCCCTTATTTGAAGTAAAAGGTATGCCTCGATGTATTATGACGCATTGCATGGAAAAACGTTAAATAATATAGTAAGTATGCATATTCTACTTTTTACCATGCAATGTGTCGTATATGTTTGTACATTCATGCTTTTAGGTTTAATTCAATGTATTATGTATGTCTGTAATGTACATATAGGTACGTAAAATATAATACATCTTCAGCTGGAAGTCTTCTTCTTCATCTTCTAGGATTTTTTTTTCTGTAATTAGCCTGATTCTTGGGATGCGGGTGAACAGCTCTCCCCATATTTCTTTGGTGGTCTCCCCGTAGATATCTACGTCCCCCTCGAAGTTCTTCCATTACTATTTTAAGTCTCTCTGGACCCATTCTGCCAACCTGGTCTCTCCAGTGACGTCTC